>CM056597.1:26581796-27064437 GCA_029721355.1 Tegillarca granosa
ACACAGCTAGAAGACGTAGTTATTGTAGCAATACTTATACCTTTGTCATTTTGTCTTATTTGTTTTTGTTATTACTTATTATCACTAATTACGTTTGATATCTGATATCTTTTCCTGTTTTTATGTATAATGATCCGTTGTTTCTTCAACCCTTGTTACATAAACGCTTCACACTATTTTAGGCGTTTATATTGATCGTGTCTCGATACATTTGTTTTGCAAAGATTTGATGTTTTTGACATTGTCCATTTTATTTATGTTCTATTTTGATGTTCTCAATTTGGGCATTGCAATTTCATTGGGATGTATGTCTTCCTTGTAGTCCTTGGTGCTGATCGAGAGGAAATCCACGGAACTAAGGCATCGCCCTCGTTGGCACTCCAGATTGGCGGGTAGGGAGCAAGGAAGATGAACCACTTTACACCACCGTGGAAAATAAAAATAAAATTCAGAATAGTTCAAAAAGATTAAGAGAGGATATAGATGATGAAAGAAATGACATCAATTTATCATGGGCAAAGTTTGTAGTTGTTAATTCAACCACAGACGAAATATTGACAATAAATCCTTTTGTTGTAGAAAAATGTGTCAGTGGTATTGCCCGTTTGGAAGAAAGCATTAATAAATCGCGTTCAGGTTCGCTACTGATCCAATGCAGGAACAGGCAATAGTCAGTGAATTTATTAGCAGCAAAATATTTTGCGGATTTTGCGGTTAAAGTAACTCTTAATAGTAGCAAAGGCATTATAGAGACCTTGAAAGAGTTATGTTTCACATGTCAGAAAATGAAATTGCTGACGAATTAAAGGAACAAAGTGTTACCCAAGTTCGGCGTTTTATGGTGAAACAGGAGGATAAACTTATTAAAACCAATACTTATCTCCTTACTTTTAATTCGTCCTTACCATCAAAGGAAATCAAAGCTTGGTATTTTAACATTGCAGTGACTAAGTATATCCCAAATCCATTGCGATGTTACAAATGCAAAAAATATGGACATGGTTCTCGTACCTGTAAAAATACAGTAACCCGTTGTCGCTGTGGTTCAAAAGACCACGCTGCTGATGGCTGTTCCCTCACTCCAAAATATGCAAATTGTGGGGAAAATCATATGGTCTCCTCCAGGGACGTTCATTGTGAAAGAAAAAACTTGAAATTTTAAAACTTAATCAAAATATATCTCATGGTGAAGCTAAAACCTTATATATGAAGGAGCAGAAAGGTCAAGCACATCATATGCTGCAATAGCATCAGGTTGTTCTTCTAAAACATATGGAAGTGTTACCTGTCAAACAGATTTCAGTTCATTAAATACAACAACAAACATAAAAAGAAATTACCACTTCTACTGCAACAACTCAAACAGAGAGAAATGTTAATAATGATAAAATCACAAAGAAAGGAAAACTTAAAACACAGGAACAGAATAATTTTGCTGCAGATGAAACTAAAATAAGACCTGATCAGGACAAACCTGCATCAAAAAAAAAAAAAAAAAAATGAATAAATAAATAAAAAAATAAAGAAAAAGAAAACTTTAAAGCATTACTTACCTGATATAGATGGTTTTACGACCGTGAAGTCGAAACATTCTGTTCATCGGCTTCGTGTTCTTGCAAGGGATTTATTATCAGATGAAGAAATGAAATGCGCTTCATCCTCGCAGCCAATTTCCCCAATAAGAACACCAAATGAAAAATGAATAATACAAATATAATTCAGTGGAATTGCAGAGGTTTTAGAAATAATTTAGATGAAGTAGCACTATTAGCTAAAAATTTTCACCCTGTAGCATTTTGTCTTGAAGAAACATATGTTAAAGAATGAATACTGTGTTAAAATTCAGATATTATAAACAGCCTAATTTTTTCACCAAATACCGAAAAAGCTTCCGGAGGTGCAGCAAATTTTGTACGTGATGGCACTATTCATAGTCCCATTACTTTGACAACAAATCTCTAAGCAGTGGCAGTTCGCCTAACGACCTTATGCTCAATTTATATTCCTCCATATTCTCTGTACAGCTTGCTGATATGCAAAACTTAGTCGAGCAGTTACATAAAACATTTCTTTTAGTTGGTGATTTTAATGGTCATAATCTTCTTTTGGGAAGTTCTCGACTTGATAATAAAGGGAAAATAATGGAAACATTTCTTTCAAATAATGATCTTTGTATATTAAATGATGGATCAAAAACATTTTTATCTGATACGACAGGTACTTACTAATCAATAGATCTGTCAATTCTTGATCCAGATTTTTAAAATGATTTCTGTTGGAAAGTTCATGATGATAGTTTTGAAAGCGATCATTTTCCAATTATATTAGAATATTCATTTAGGGCAAATGAAACTACAATCCCTAGATGGAATTTTACCAAAGCGGACTGGAATCGGTTTCGCAATCTCTGTTCAGAAAAGATTTTTGTCGAGAGATTTGAAAATGAAACATATAAAATTCAGAGTTTTACTGACATCTTTATAGACATTGCTTATACGTGCATTCCTAAAACCTCTGCAAATCCTTGAATACATAAACCATGGTATAATGAGGAATACAAACAAGCTAGTAAAAATAGGAAACAAACTGAAAGACAATTTAATAAGTCTCCAACAAATAATAATTTACAGTTGCTCCATATTTTTTGTGCAAAAACTCGAAGAACTGCTAAAAAGTGCAGAAAAGAGTCGTGGAGAAATTATGTCTCGAAGATCAATTCTTGCACCCCATTAAATAAAGTTTGGAATATGGTGCGAAAAATTAAAGGTAAAGGTTCTTCCGATAATGTTAAACATCTGAAAATAAATTATACAATTTTGACATCTAAAAAGACATTTCTAACAAAATTAGTGAGACGATATAAAAAATTCGTCTTCAGCTAATTACACTTTAGAATTTCAAATATATCATTAGATCGAAGAACAAAATAAATTGTCCTTTAAATCGGACAATATTGAGCAATATAATGATATATTTTCATATGAAGAACTTCAAAATGCACTTTCAAAAGCACATGATACGGCAGTTGGTCCAGTTGATGTGCATTATCAACTTCTAAAAAAATTGCCTCCTCAGTGTCTTTTCACTCTGTAAGATATCTTTAATGATATTTGGCAGAGTGATACTTTCTCATCATCTTGACACAAAGCTATTGTTATTCCTATTCCTATGCCTGGTAAAGATCACTCTGATCCATCTAATTATTGGCCTATCGCCTTAACTAGCTGTGTCTGTAAAACCATGGAATGGATGATTTATAATAGACTTGTTTTTTATCTTGAGTCTAACAATCTTCTCACTCATATTCATTGCGGTTTCAGGCGCAACAGGAGTACCTTAGATCACCTAGTTCGCCTGGAGTCGTTCATTAGAAATGCCTTTATTTATCAATATGCGGTCATAATATTTTTCGACCTAGAAAAGGCATATGATACGACTTGGAAATACGGCATTCTTAAAGATCTGTAGATATGGGCTTAAGAGGCCATACTCCTACTTTTATTGAAATCTTTCTCGAAAATCGAGAATTCCAAGTTCGTTTAGGGTTCATCTTCTCTAATGTTTTCGAACGACTGATGGGGTCTCTCAAGGTAGTATTTTATCAGTTACTATTTTTTGTATAAAAATCATCAGCTTAGCAAAAGTTTTAAATAATAATATAGATGGGTCTCTCTTCGTTGATGACTTTGGCATTTCCTTAAGAGTGACGCATATGCATGCTTTTGAAAGGCAACAAAATTCAAAAATTGTCATTGAAAAACGGTTTTAAGTTTTCTAAAACAAAAACATGTTGTATTCATTTTTGCAACAAGCGTAAAATTTATAATGACCCGGAACTGTATATAAATGACACCCTGATCAAAGTTGTAAAAGAAGCTATGTTTTTAGGAATTCTATTTGATTCCGAATTAGTTTTTTCCCTCATATAAAATGCCTTAGGGCTAAATGCCTAAAGGCATTAGATATTTTAAAGGTTTTATCCAATACGAATTGGGGTGGTGATCAATCTACATTACTCTATTTGTACAGACCGCTTATAAGATCATATCTGAAAGACCTTGACGCAATTCATCACCAAGATCTACGTTTTTGTTTAGGATCTTACAGAACGTCTCCAATTGACATTTTATATGTTGAGACTAATGAGCCTCCATTATATTTAAGGCGCATTAAACTATCTCTGCAGTATGCTACAAAATTATATGCATATCCAACTAATCCGGCATTTGATTGTTTTTTCCATCTCCCTTATCAAGACCTTTACAATAAAAAAGTCAAGGCTATTGCACCTTTAGGTATATTCGTTTGAAACCAAAGTTGGAGGAATGTGGTTTACACCTCAACCTTTTTCAAAAGCACAAATAACCTGATGATCCTCCTTGACGTCTGGATAAACCGGAGGTCAATCTGGACCTCAAAAAGTTTAAAAAGTCGGAAACAAGTGAAGAAGTTTACCAGCAGGAAATCGCTCTCATTAAATATAGATATTCACGATTGATTCCTGCTGTAATTAGACAGGAACTTCGAGAATGGTTTTTAATATATACTGATGGATCAAAAAATAGTGGTCGGGTAGCTGCTGCTGCCATTGTTGAAGATGAAACAATAAATATTCGTCTTCCAAATGAAAGTGCTATATTTACAGCTGAGGCTAAAGCAATTTTCCTTGCTTTACAAAACATTTTAAAATCGCCTTATACTATTTTTTTTAATATGTTTATCAGTCTCTTATCAGTCTTTCGGGCAATAAGAGCAGATAATTAGATCAACACCTAATTCCTGAAATTCTGGAACTGCATACATCTATTACATATGCTGTTTCAGATTTTTATAAAATTATTAATTATTGTTGGTTGCATAGCCATGTTGGTACAAAAGGCAACAGTAAAGCCGATTCAGCTGCTAAAGCAGCATTATCCAAGCCAATGACTAATTATTTAATTCTTTATACTGATTGAAAGCCATTGATATGATATTATATCAATGATCAATGGTCAAGTCATTGAAATAGCAAAGTAGACAATTACCTTCATTCAGTTCAGCCCTGTCTGGGATTTATACCTTTATCCCAGTACAGTAGGCGTGATAGTATTGTTTTTCGGCGCTGTAGAATCGGCCATGGTTATTTTACACACTCATTTATTTTAAAGGGTTAACAACCTCCACAATGTGTCCCTTGTCAAAATCAACTATCTATTCAGCACATTTTGCTGGATTGTGTTGATTTTGCAAATACAAGGGATACTTTTTATTCAGCATCATCTATGCAAGATCTTTTTAGTAATGTCCATGGACATAAAATTTTAAACTTCCTTCGGGAAATTAACATATTTGGTAAAATTTAATTGTTTTACTATTTATTTTCCAATGTTTTATATATAATTTGTCTGTGATATCACTGGTATTTATTAGTTTACTTTTAGGAAATTATTTTATTTACATTTATTTAGATTTTTATTGATACTATTGTATCTTTTACATTTTTCTAGCCGCGAATAGATGTAAAAATGCTAATGCGGCTCAAAACAACAATTCACTCACTCACTCATTAAATTTTCAATTTTACTTTTTTTATTCGTAATTTTTTTTTTCAATTGTATTGTTACTAATTAACCAATTGAATTCTTGGTCTGTGATATATATTTTAGATAAACAACAAGCGAATAAAATGCAAATTACTGTATAGGTAGTGATACTTTTTTTGAATGCCATCGGTAGCAAATTGAAGTGACTGTTGTAAAATTGTAAGCTGTGTAATTATATAACACTTATATAAAAAAAATTCAAATATGACATTCTTGATCATCACATACAAAAAAGTGTAGATTGTCTATTCTAACTGACAACGACACAAGCGCATTTGATAAAATGAATATGATAAATAAAATATGATGAACATATACGGATATAAGTTTACAGAAAGAAAATGGTAAACTAGAAACAGAATGGGCGAATAGTAATATTTTTTGTTAGAAGTTGATCCATGTGAAAGTTATGGTGTCTCAATTACTTAGATATGTACTGCAAAAAGGAAAAAGCCGTAGCTGATATAGTTTTATTATTAGAGAGATAAGTAATTTTAGAATTCAGTTAAATTAAATGATTGATACGTTACCCAAATATTGAAATATTTTATTATTTAAAAAAATCAAAAAAGGATTTAAACTTTATTTTATTCTTTTATCTTTTATCTTCTCGTCACATTTCAACGGTAACATATGTAAATAGCTTTATTTTTTAAAACCAAATGGAAAGTTTGACTTTCCTTTAAAAATTTTGCATTTCGAAACCCACTGAAATGAACAACTTTGACATTAAGAAAAGATCTGGACGTCTTGGTCTGTGATTTATATTTTAGATAATTCAAATCATAACCTTATAGTCTCGTAGCCGACATAATTAAGAGACTGCACGTAAATAGAAAGACTGCACGTCATTATATTTAACAGATTTATTGGCCTGAATAGTGTTTCTCGCTTTGGTCATGACAACTTATTTCTAGCAAAGCGTCAAGTTGTAATTAGTAAACTTTGGTTTTCACGAAGTTAAATTGCCTTCCGTCATCCTTAATCACGGTGTATTTTTGTGACGTTTTTGTATTGATTTCGATAGAACGATTTGCTGTTTGTCTGTTTGTTGATGTACAATTGTGAATTTTTATATTATATGCCTTCATACGTCTGAAACATCACCATTTAAAAAATAAATAAATAAATAAAAAAAAAAAAAAAAACAAACGAAAAATTGATTTTCGAATGTGTCGATAGAAAATTTAGATAATTAAATTTTGATTGATACCAAGCAAATAAAATGCAAATTAATGCATGTTAATTAATTTTTTTTTAAATTCCATCGGTAGAAAAATGAAGTGACTGTCGTGAAATTGTAACCTGTATTATTATATAACACTATATAAAAAATTCAAATATGACATTCTTGATGATAACATACAAAAAAGTGTAGCTTGTCTATTCTAACTGACAACGACACGAGCGCGTTTGATAAAATGGATATGATAAACAAAATATTATGAACATATAGGGATATAAGTTTACATAAAGAAAAAAGGTAATCCAGAAACAGAACGGGTGAAAAGTTCCATGTTTGTTACAAGCTGATCAACGTGAAAGTTACGGTGTCTCGGTGACTTAGATATGTACTGCAAAAGAGAAAACTTCGTAACTGATACATTTTTTTGCAAGAGCATTCAATAGTTATTTGATTTGCCCAATTATACACAAAAAAGTCTTAAAGTTTAACGATAAAATCAAAAAAGATAAAAAAAATCATTTTCTTCACCAAATTGTATGACTGCGGAATTACTTACATATTAGATTTTTCTGGAAATTTTTTAATAAACTCTTTTCTATGTCAACGCTTTAAGCTTCACATAATTTAGAATATATATGCGTTTTAAATACTTAAACATGGGAAGATTATCTCGAGAATAAAATTGACCCAAACATAAACGATAATAATTTAATCTTAAAAATGAAAAACATATACTGTATTTCAAAAGTTTAAAAAATGTCATGTAAAGACTTTTACAAGGCCTATTTTGAATTATTCATGAAACCCCTACAATCGAGCAGGATAATTGGAAATTTAAATTTACATCCCCATTTAATTTTACATTTGATACAAAATTGCAAGAATTTCAATTTAGAATCATACATAGAATAATAAGTAATAACCAACTACTTTTTAAAATGGGAATCTAGTTAGACCTAATTGTTCACATTGTAATCGATCAGATACAATTGAGCATAAATTTTATTTTTGTAAAACTTTAGAATGATTTTGGCAAACCTTCGAAAATTGGTGGAACAAATGTAACCAAACAAATATCTCACTTACATGTCATGACGTAATCTTTGGTTTGTATCAGGAAAATTCTTCTTTACCATTAGATTATTGTATATTAATAGCAAAATTCTTTATTTACACATTAAAACTGGACGAACAATTTAATTGTGTTAATTTCGAAGCTTTTAAACTCCTTTTAAAAAACAAAATAATCATTATGAAACATATTTTGTATGGAAATAATCAGTATATTAAATTTGAAAATCTTTGGAGTAACTCCACAATTCTGTTCAATCTAATTAAAGATTCACTTTGTTACTAAATTGTGTGATATCGTATTTATTGTTGTAAATATCTATCGGCTCGGTCACTATACCTCTCCAGACAACACTATAGGAGAACGGTTCCCGAGTGAGAGATCTAAAATAGATTATTAGTACATCACATGTTAATTTGTTAAATAATCATTGGATAACTACATGAATACTGTTTTATGTAGAAATGGTCTATCCCTGACAACGCATAGCAACGGGACTATCCTAGGTATAGTCCCTCGACATCCAAGTATAGTCCCTCGCGTGACCCCCCGCAAACCAAATCAAATTACTCCTCTTTGTTCAGGTGCCGCTCTGTTTTGTTGTTGTCGGATACAAAATGGCTTCCGACGACCAGTTTAGAGATATTAATTCAGAAGATCTGAATGACCTGTAAAGCATTTTGGGATGTTAAATAAAGTTACCGGTAATATTTAATTTGAAAATTAATTCTTGCTCAGATTGGAAAAGAAAGACATGTGATGTACTAAATCTATTATGGACCTATACCGAGGGAACCGTTCTCCTATAGTGTTGTCTGGAGAGGTATAGTGACTGACCGGGCCTATACCTCTCCAGACACTATAGGAGAACGGTTCCGTCGGGAGAGGTCCATAATAGTTGAATATGTGATACATATAGTCAAAACCGTTAAAGTGCATGTGCATTCCTATTAATTAAGAAGTTTTGATTGATTGGTTTCATTTGTATGTTTTTTTATGTTCTTAAATGCAATTAAATTTTTTTTAAATAACCATAAAATTGCATTGAAATTTTATAGATTTTAAATGAGCATAAAAGGATTTTTTTTCGGTGACAATCCGACACTATAAAGTCGTATTTCTCAACTATTGTTTGCAGTAGAACCAAAATCTTAATGTCACTAACATTAATTAGTTAGTTATCTAACTTTCCTTCTCAGTAAAACCTTAATATATATATATATATATATATATATATATATATATATATATATATATATATATATATATATATATATATATATATATATATGTATCGGGAGAAAATTGGTATCCTTTGAAACGTTTGCATTTTTAAAATAGACTTATTTATTTTTATTCTTAACCATCAGCTTTTTTACGCATCGTTTGCATATTTTACTTCAAGAGAGAATGGAAATCAATTTACGTGGAAAACAGCTTACTTGAAGTGCATGTAAGTGCTCGATTTACGATACTATTACATAATATATAGTTATGTCTGCTTAAGGTAATAATATGAATTAGTTCAAGAATGTTTACATAAAATAACATAAAATTTAAAGTGACCTTGAAATAATTAGGGAAAATCAATGTAACAGTTAAACAAAAAAAAAAAAACAAAAAAAACCGCTGCTGGTGGAATATCCATAACTCAGTAGGCAGTACCTAGTGCTGTCAGAAAATGTACTATTTAGCAAAATTTTCATCTGTTTTCAATTTTGAAATTTATTTAAAACTTAGGTCTGTTCCCTCATGCAAAGCATTTCTTAGTTGGATATAGATTTATATAATTTTGGAACTTTATTCATTAATTTCCCAATGTTTGGCTTATGTTTTTTATCTATCAAACTTTTAGGTCTTAGTGTCAGTGATGAAGAATGAATTTCCGAAATGTGCACATCTGGCACATCAAAATTTAACTGGTATTTGTTTTATATATTCGACCAAAGTTTCTTTCAGTAAAAGTAGCACTTTGATAAAAGAGTTTAGTTTTCTAATCAACTTTTTAAACCCGCCGTTGTCGAACAGGTTTTAGATGTAAATTTGTGACACTAATTAAAAGTATTTTATTTTACTTTCTTTTTTTAAAGACATTCAAGCATGAAAATATACAAAAAAGAATATAAGAATAAAAAATCACAACAAAATAAAATCTCAATACATAAACAGATATATCAAAAAGTCGGGGCGTATACTGTATTTATATTGTGTGCATGTTTTAAAGATTAATCTGAAAATATATTATAGTTTTTAACATTAACATTTTGAATAGTTAAAAGTTGTATAATATACTGCAAAGGGCGAGGCATAAATGAAACAAGTTGTGGATCATTCTTCTGTTTAGTATGCATTCAACTTTTTATTTAGTTGATAATTAAAGAAAAGGATTATGTATACTTATTTAATTATTGTCACGATAGTTTTCTTCGTAAAGGAAACAAACTATTTCTAGTTATCAGTTTTTTCATATTCTATTCCATTGAAATCGGTAATCATTTAAGTCATAGAGTAATCACTGTCAAAATCTGAGTCATTGTTAACAAAATACTTCTTTATGAATTTTAAATTTAAATAACGCTCAACGACAGCATACAAATTAACAAATAAAAACGTTTAATAAGTAACAAAAACTCGGAGTGATTAAGTGTATAATTCATTTCTGGTACCCGGATACAATATTTCTTTATCCGGTCATTTGCCCTAACAATCTATGAATTTACCGCCATGAACATTCACGTTAAAGCTATTCAACCGACCATCTGGATGTTGTCAGCTTTGGCTAGTTTAAAGCCTTAAACAAACTTCAGCATTACTATCAAAAAGATTCAAACAAGTTTATGTTTGAAATGTGAACTTGTTATTCCAATGCAAACAATAGAAGGATCAAAACCACATATTGAAATCAATATGTACTTGGTTTGAGTATCACTATTTTTGACATTTAGCTTATCAAATAAAACTATCTACTGTCTTTACTTTTTGATGTTTTCCACTAGGTTAAGGTTTATTATCTTCTTGATTGTGTTACAAATTCCAATTTGTGTTTCCTTTTTTCAGCTGACTGGAATTCGAGATTGAATTATTTTCTTGTACAAATTTAGTTTATCAATTCCCTTGGATAATAACACAGTTATTCAGAGAAAAAATAACACTCTTCTTTAACAGCGTTTCAAAGAAAACGTTATTGCATTACCTTTTCGGTAAAAGCATGTAATTTTAAACAATAAGGTATTATACAAGAACAAATCAAGCGCTTTTAACATAAAATGTCTTAGTTTTTTAAGGTTAATATGCCTTACAAATGTATCTCTGACTGTTTTTACTTACTTTCTGATGGTAATTTAAGATGAGGTTTTATCGATTTATAAATCATTTTACTGTCACAATATATGTTTACTATCAGACAAAATGAAATTCTGCTGCATTTGAATTCTCTTGTGATATTTCTAAACCATCAGAGGTTTTCGCTTTTTCATGAAAGTTACTATATAGTTAAAAGTTGTAGAAACAGTAGTATGTCTTTGATGTTTGTAACATTTGTAACGTTATTGCTGAGTCATTGAAACTATCTTAGCTCCTTTTTAAAAAAATATAGAAAAAAAATTTGCCAAAACATTTGATGCCGGAAACATCGATTTCTTTTTTTCAACTTAATACTTTTCCATACTTAAGAAACATAATATCTATTCTAAAATAATCTTGTTTAAATAAGTGGGATTCTCCACCAGTTCTAATTTGCATTTTTGTGTTAAAGTTCTTTAAACCAGACAACTTTACATAGTTCTTTCTGCTACAATTACAGTTACTTTAAGAAAAAATATTAAAGAAACTAGTCTGTCTGGAATTCTTTGAACAAGATGAGTATTTTTGTGCTCATTTGTAATTTTATTGTCGTTTCTTTTAATATATTTTTATATATGATAATTTTTTCTCTGCTCAAAGGTCTTTAAACAGTGAAACCCTTTTAAGTTTTTCTTATTGCGGAGTATCAGTAAAAAAAATCCAAATAATAAGCAGCGAAACAAGAAAAAACAAGACCAAAACAAAAGTCGTGTTTCTGATTATAACTTACTTATAACATTAAAATTTGTTTTTTAAATTTGTAAATGTATTACAAGATTTATGACCTGCAAAACATGTTAGACTAAATTTTCATTGTTTTAGGTACATCAAGATGTGTATTTAAAATGTCATAAACACTTGAGTGGTATTATTTTTCCAATACGTTTCTGTGGAGGAGCTCTGCTCCAAAACAGAAAAAAAGCCCAACGTCCTACTCCCTAACTGAGCTGTGCGTCCTACTCCCTAACTGAGCTGTCTATGCATATGAGAAGCACTGGCCCCTGATTGTTCCGAAGACCATCCCTGACTAAATTTGGAGTAATGTTTTCTTTAAACAGGAGGAAGGAGGTGTTAGGATTAAGTGGTCCAGGGCTAAAAAAAATGTCTAAGGGCCCAATATCGAATTTATAAGCACATAACGACAGTCGTCTGCCTTTAACTTAGAATTTGCCGCAGCTACGTCGCGTAACTCGTACCGGTAAAATCTTTGATGAAGTCAGGTAAACAGCTACAAAATATGGAAGATATGTAATTTTTTAAAACTATTGTTATATGTGACACTAGTAAAAATAGGGTGCAGATTGGGAAGGGTAATTTCGTTTTGAATATGGTTGTTTGAATATTACAAAATTTATGAGTTTCGTCTACATGGATAACTCGATGTTTGAGAACACAATTGTCTCTCTTAATTTGGATCGTGGTTGTTTGTCGTCGATAGAAATTATCAATTTAATTTTTATTAAAAAATCAACAGGCGTTTTTTAAAGTCAAAATAAATTATAATTTTTTTTTTTGTATTATATATTTGTGGTAAAAACATCTGTTAAAATAATCTCGGAATCGGTTAATAACGGAAGACAAATAACGCTATATAAATTGTCCTTGTCTAAATTGTAAAAAAAACATTCGACATAAAAAAGAAATACGAAAATAAAATTACATAATTCGTTAAAGCGAGTTCTTTATAACATATCGGAGTGCATTAAGAAAGATTTATTGTAAAGCAAGTAGGGTTATATTTCCGAAATGTAAATCTTAAGGTAATAATGATTTACCCTCGTGGAATTTTTCATTAAAACACCCACACAATCTTTGTCTATAATTTTAAAATATTCCATTCGAACAAGATATATAAAACAAATATTACTGAAAATCGCGTTTTAATCATAATATTTTGAAATATGTAAAAAATAGAAACCCCGGCAACATCACAGAGTGTTCAAAGAACGACAATTCAACTAAAGTAGATTTATTGTAAGGCAAACTTAGTTATATTTCCGAAATGTAAATGTTTAGGTAATGGTTTTTCCCTAAGAAATTTTTTTTCAAGAAGGTGTAAAACACCCTCTAATTTGTTTCTTTAGGACAATACGCACTTTTTATTTTCTTCAATAAGCTTGTTCTTCTTGTTATACCTTTAAATAAGCACGCCTGTTTAAATATTAACGGGAACAACTTGTAGTAGTGGTGTTTTCCAATATCGCATCTCCTTTTACGCTTATATTAACATATAATGACAAATAATGGCTTTTTTAAGTAAGAATTTCACATACTATTTTTGGTAAACAAAATATATTGAAAAAATGGTCACTCAAAACCAAAAAGAAGAAAAATTATTGCGGACGAATAAACAGTAATATTCGAAGACGTAAAGCCCTTTATAAATCACTAGAATTTTTGTCAATAATTAAAAATATTCGGCATCGAACAAGAAATATTAAATGAATGTTACTGAAATCCTTTAATTGCGTTTTTAATTAAAATATTTTGGAAAAAATGTAAAGATTCGAAACTTGTGCAGCGAAAGATAATTCAACCCAAACAAGGTTAATTGTAAGGTAAAATTGGTTATATTTCCGAAACTACATTACATGTAACAATGATTTTTTTTCATAAATTTTTAGTCCATTAGGATTAAAACACTCAAATTTTTTTTCTTTCGGAAAGTATACACTTATTTTTTTTATATTTACAAAATTAGCATTCAAGTGTAAATATTTACAGGAAAAACCTGTAATTAGTGATTTTATCAATAATCATAAATATTCGGCATTGGACAAGAAATATTAAATAAATGTTACTATCGCGTTTTTTTTTTTTTTTTTTTTTTTTTTTTTTTCTATTGTAATATTTAAAAAAATCGAAACATCTCGGAATGTGCAAAGAAAGATAATCCAACCAAAACTAGGTTTATTGTAAAGCAAACGGATATATCTCCGTTACTACAGTGCATGTCTTAATGTTTTTTCCTTAGGAAATGTTTTCCATTAGGAATATACAACCATGAATTTTGTTTCTTTTGGAGAATGTGCACTTGTTATTATATTTTAATAAATTAAACACAGCAGTGTAAATATTAACGGAAAAGGTATTTATTCCAATATTTTATCTAATGAAAATTAAATAATCTCGTTTTACACAACTGTCAACCCTGATGGACAATTTATGTAATTTGTATGATGTTTCGTTGTTTGAACTCCCACATACTTTTGTTTGATAACAAAAACTTTTGAGATGGAGTTGGTAGGAAAGAAATTACATAGGTTAATACAAATGACAAACTTTTCATTTCAATCTTTAACCTTGATTGATTACTCCCTTGTTTGTTTCAGTAATATTTATGTCGCCTTGTTAAGAATTACATTAAGTCTGCTTCTATCTTACTTTTCTTTTTGCAAATAAATGCAAAAAATGCTTATAAATTAAATCACTTAATGAAATGGTTTGTGGTTATGTCAATGGAACATATTTTAAAAAATATAACATTACTAAACTTTAGGTGGTCAGAATAAAAAACTTGTAGCACTATTTTCAGATAAAAGCAAGAAACAAAATAAAATATTTTGAAACATCCAAGAGACGCATGATTTCAAATCATCATAATTATAGCTAAATATATATTAGATAAAATAAGATATTAAAAAGTATTGGTAATCGATATCATTCAACTTATAATCACCATGACAACAGCCCTATCCCTTATCTTTTTTCAGTATTTATGCGGATTGATATTGTCAAAGTTTAATGTATGTAATAGTTTTGAAACAATTTGTCTTTGTTAAAACAAGTATGTATTAAGTGTGTTACTTTCATTAAAAACGAAAAAAATCTACTGTAATTTTTTAACATATTTAATTGAACTAAAGGCAATAACTGAAGAGGTAAGTCATAATAATGACACATGTTTCACAAGATATGAAACAAATTTACACAAAATCTTTTTACAGTGTAAATTAAAAAAAATATTTAGATGTATATTAAGCTTTTGTAACATTTTTCATTAACAAATGTATTATCTTTATTTACCGTTATAAATATCAACCACATTTATCCGTTTTAAACGCCGTTGTTTAAATTAACCAGACATTTATTTCCAGGAATTTGTTACGTATCCATCTCATTAAGTTTAATCCAATTTATTACGTTAAACGTCATATGTCGTAAATGTATTTAACGTCATCTTGTTTTATTTAAAGAGTGAAAAAACGTAATTCATATCGAAATCGTTATTAAGATCCTAAACTTTAATCTTGGAATCAGATAAAAAAAAATGAAAGATTAATGTTTTAAAAGAAATTGATTTATGGGTTTGCCACGAAATTCAAAGCATTTGCATGACAAAAGAAATTTACAAAGAAAAAAAAGAAATAATAAAAATAATAAATAAAAATAAAAATAATAAAAATAAAATTGATATATAAATAATAATAGAAAATCAGACAAAAAGTAACTTTCTTCTGTTATATCGTTCTTCTAGTCTTTTGTAACTTAAATAAATTCAAGAAGGATACTTTGCAAAATCTCGAGGTGAACAAAGAGAGATAATCCAAACAAGTCTTGATTCATTGAGGGCGAGCATGATTATTCTTCCGATATATGTTACATCTGATTACATTAATCAGCAACTTATTGTTTTGTTTTGTTATATGCACAGTTTGTTGCAGTTGAAAGTCCCACAAC
The DNA here is from genome assembly GCA_029721355.1 of Tegillarca granosa. NCBI lineage: Eukaryota > Metazoa > Mollusca > Bivalvia > Arcoida > Arcidae > Tegillarca > Tegillarca granosa. Next base: position 26,597,662 of record CM056597.1, read on the forward strand.
CTATCTGCTGTAAATTGTCAGCAGAAAATGATGCTCTCATGATTTCATTATTTACACTTACTTTTTCAATAATAAAACAATAACTAAGGTTCAATTAATGTTTTCGGGGTTTTCTTTACCTATTAAAAGATAGACTTTCAGTTAGTTCGTTGAAAAGTGTTTAACATAAAATCGCCATTTTTTTCGCTTTTCGGGACAATGTCTTAAATTTTATTCGTTTTTCGCTATATTTTTTTTATTAAAAAAGTATTAAAACTGAGAGATCTCGTGACTTAAACGCAGTCGTTGTGCCACCCTTATAGTATTGAGTACTTCAATGACTGGGAAATTCATGACCGTTATTTCTTCGTTTCCTCCTTTTGTTTTCTTTCGAATCTTGTTCCTTTACCCTTCTATTTTTCTGTTACAATTTCTTAGTCTTTTTTAATGTAGAAACATCCATACTTTCTAAATTAAAGTTTGAGAATTTATTGGCATTCGTTTTGCACTTACCAACAGTAACAATCGGTTGATGGCCGCAACGTGCATTTGCAGAGCTAGAGTACAACCAAATTATTTCTGACATGAAAATACTGTTCCTCAGCAAAAGAATTTATATGTGTTGTTTTGTTTTTTTCCCTGATATTTTACTTTTTATTTAAATTCACCGCCATTACTTTAATAATCATTATTATATATTTAATGGTGTCATGCGCCAATTGTAACTTTTTAGAAAATAATACTTTCAAACATTTAAAACCAATATAAAACAACTAGTTGCCATGTAGTGATTTTGAATGTATCTCAATTGAAAATCAGCAAATGCCAATGGAATTGTTTATCAAATTTGGTCTTAACTATATCAGTTAGTATTCGTTGTCAATGCTTAGCGATTAGTTGGTTAAAGATGTAATGCGTAATTGCATTTTTAATCCTAATTTGTTTATATCTTTTCGTAAAAGCAATGATGGTATTAACGTTGACTTGCATTTCATTCTTGAATGCAATGGTTATTTCAAGCAGCAAGGGAATAAGTATTAACTTCCGAGTTATTTTCCTTTATTGAATAGATATAAATTCACCTGATGATTTGATTGAGTGAATTTAAAGTAAAAGGGATACAGCTCGTATTAACATTTATATAACATTATTAATGATTAAAACTGATGAAGAAGAATTGTTTGATTGATAAATCAATTAATTCCTTCAAAAACAGTTGGTCTGTTTATTCACATGGTAAATGCTGAAAAACAGCTGGTAAAAGTAGCAGTATCTCAAACTAGTGAGGAAAGTCTTATTTCATATCTTTCCTCTGCTCATTCAATACCAATGAAATTATTTAAGATCCTTAACATTAGAAGAAATTTTGTAAACTGATAATACTGTGAATACATTTAATTTCGTGGGCTCCAATTTTCGTGGTTCTGAGAAAAAATAACATTTCGTGGGATGATAAATTCGTGGATGAAGCACCTGTTAATATCTTCTTCTATTGTCCGTAACTTCCTTTGAAGATCGGAGAACCGTTGACAACTCTACATACATGTAAGCAGGTGAGTAAAAATCAGTCTTATGCAGAAGGTAATCGAAATTAATCATTAAGCTGAGCTGATAATCAGGCACCCAGGTAATTTAAATTTTGTCAGTATTCGTGTATCAGTACACTTGTCAGTATGTCTTTAGCAAACTGGTTAAAATCTGGGAAAATCAAGTTAAAAATTCCGTCTGCTCCAGGATTACCTGATCCCACAGATGTGTTGATGGAAATTGAAAGTACTCGAGATGCAGTAGCAACGGAATCTGCGAACGACAAAGTAGAACCGTTACTAAAAACACCAGAAAGTCGTAAAAGAAAGCGAGGAAATTATGGCTTCTATAGTGATGAAATTCGTGCTAAAATCGCAAAGTGTGCTATTGATAATGGTGTTGCCTTCACGTCCCGGAAGTATTCTAAAGAACTGGAAAAAAATATAAGTGAAACAACTGTACGGAGCATGAGGGACAGTTTCGTAAAATACAGAAAACTGAATCCAGGTTGGTAACTATTTTTTATGTTTATTTGAAAAAAAAAATAGAAAAAAATATAATAAAAATCAAATCAATTTCTTCATTAGATATTTACGTAAAATACTTTATTCATTGACCCAAGATGACCCCAGATTTAACTGGTTTCCGATCATAATGTAAATTAAGCAATTTAAAAGACAACCCGTTCATATATTTTTATTGATACAGTAGTAAACTGTTTGCTTAAAAATTCTGTATTTTCAGATGAATTAAATATATCAAGTCTTCCGAAATCGCCCAGAGGGAATCGGTTGTTATAAGGGCAGTATGATAGTGATGTACAAAAATGGATAAAAAGAGTTCGATTAAATGGAGGTGTAATAAATACGCGGATTGTAATGGCAGGGGCGGAAGCAATAATGACGAAGTTATGTAAACACAAGCTCGAAAAATTTGGTGGTCATATTGTGATTACTAAAGCCTTAGCACGTTCAATTCTCAATAGAATGGGGTTTGTAAAACGTAAGGGAACGAAGGGTGTTCAAAACCTCTCCTCAGGACTTTGATGACATTATATCCAAATTTGTTGAAAAAGTTCAAAATGTTGTCAGCGAGTATAATGTCCCGGACGATTTAGTAATCAACTGGGACCAGACAGGTTGTCAGATGGTCCCAGGTGGTGAATGGACTATGGAGGCCAAGGGGTCCAAACAAGTAACAGTATCGGGGATTGACGACAAACGTCAGATTACTTTGCTTTTATCAATCACAAAATCCGGGTGTTTGTTGCCACCACAGCTTATTTATGCTGGAAAAACTTACCGTTGCTTGCCAAAAGTTGACTTTCCCTCAGACTGGGATATATATTTTACCGAGTCTCACTGGAGCAATGAGGAATCGATGATCAGATTTGTCGATAAAATTATGATACCATATGTGACTAAAATACGCGAGTCACTTCCCCTTTCCCGAATGGAGCAAAAAGCTGTCGCCATATTTGATGTTTATAAAGCTCACATGGGGGAAAAACTTTTATCATATTTGAAAGATAATGGTATTATTGCTTTGTTTGTACCTGCTGCTTGCACGGACAAATTACAGCCTCTGGACATTGCAGTCATTTTCAATTATAAAGAGGAATTAAAATCGCACTTTCATAACTGGTATGCGAATGAAATTGTGAACAACACTGAAGAACATGGGGATATTTTAAATGTTGTAGTAGATATGAAAACTTCAATACTGAAGCCCTTACACGCTAAATGGGTTATTGATACTCACGAGAGTATCTCCATTAAAACATCAGTCATTCAAAACGGCTTTCGTAAAGCTGGTTTACTCTAGTTAGTAGTATGTCGATACCGATCATGATACCATGTTTTTAATTACTTTTACAAATGAAATGTTTTTTATCAAACTAGACTATTTTAGAAACATTTTAATGAAACAATACTAATAAATAAATTAATTGAATAAATGAGTGTTCATTACTACTTCCTGTTTGTGGGTTACGTTAGTCTGCAGTAAGGTAAGTTTAAATAAGTTTATACACATGATTTACCATTATATAAATAAATACATGTGTATTTGCATATATATTCGTTGACATGTAAATTCGTGGGTCAAGGTATCCACGAAAACAACGAAAATTGGATCACCACGAAAATTAACGAATTCACAGTATATATAATGCGATGAATTAAAAACCAGAAGAATCAATGGATACTAAATCCCTTAATTACAAAAAAAGTGATTCATATGTCATTTTGAAAAACTATTATTTTAAACTTGATTTTTATGTCTTGAGAGGAATTTAAAATACTACTTTCTTTTTTGTTTTATAGCATATGTCAAAAGCAAATCGAAGCATGGAAATAGAAATAAGTCAGTATGAATTGTAACATGAAAATTAACATGAAAAAAAAAAAAAGATTAATAATTTCAGGGATTTTTAAGCAAGAGATTTTTGTTCATCGATGCAATTCCAGATGGTATTGTAAATTGTTATGTTGTGTTGATTAAAGTATTAAAATACAACTTTCAGTTTCAGGCAAGACTTTTTGCTACTATTGCCGAGTGATTAAAGGGTCTTGCTGCTGCTTAAGAAACAGTTTTCCTTGTCGTAAGCTTTATTTCTTAGCTCGGTTCCGGTCTAAGTGCCTGAGTGATTTGTATTTTACGACATTGCATGCGGGCGTTGTTGCCTTCTGAAGGTTGCCTTAAATGAGCACTAGTACCAGGCAGGTCAGAAACACTTGCACACTCATGGACTATATTAATCCGTTTCAAGATTAATCCTCAAAATTAATCAAGATGTCTCTTCACGAAAATGTTACAAAACTGCCGATGTGGTGTAAAATGACATTCAACAAAAAGATTTAACAAGACTTTAGCACTTTCTAAACGGAACGCTAAAATTATCGTATTTATGTGAATCATTGAGAAGTGGCACCAGAACAAAATCTTCACTCTATGTGCAAATGCATACACAATTAAATGCAACAAAATGTGATTGTTATTATTTTTTTCTTTATTTTTTTGTTTATTTATATTTTTTGCAAATAAAAGAAAATCATTTTATCATTTTTTTTCAATTATAATGTCATTATGGTATTTTTAAGACTGTTTTAATAAAATCCATGAAAAATTTAGTAACTTCTTGTATTTCTTACCTAGTTACTTACAAATTGTTTATGCAAGTTGTATTAAATAGAATAACTTTAATTACTTGATTATAGACATTCTTACGATGGTATAATATCAAATTAAATCTTGAAGCATTTTATCAGTGAAGTGCTTTTTTCTTAATGAACTCGCATATTCGCATTTTCTGATAAATGAAGGGAAAGTTAATTAAGATTCTTTATAAAGGAATGTCTATAACAGTACATTAGTGTCAGGCTCAATATAACCTAGACATATGTCCGATACAGTTTAAACACCTGTCAGATTAATCAAAATAAGAAGTTTTATGTGTTTTGCGATTTGATTTTCTGTTATTGTACATTATAAGAATGATTTTATATTTTTGCCGTTGTATATTTTTGTTTTTTTTTTTTTTCAATTATTGCATGCGAATATGAAACTGGAATTTATAAGTAGAAGATTATTCATATGGATCATAGTGTTTTTCATATCCTTCTGCAGTTACAAAAATTATATGTTAAACAATCCAGATAGTTGTTTTATTTACTTAACCGATAATTTCCCTTACTCCCCTTACTCCCTTGTATAAATTTAGAAAAAATTAAACGTGGATAATTTTTTTTGTTTGAAGAAATGTTTTCGTATTTTTCGGTGCCCAAGTTGTTTTATAGGCATGATGTAAATGATGATTGCCTAGGGATTGCAAATCATTAGTGCATGGGAGCGAATCCGGCTTTATAATACCGTAGTATGAGGAAGTGTCAGTTTGCTTACCGAAGAAAATGGATTTGTAGGGACACTTTTTTTTTATTATCCATTAACTGACCGAATACAATTCGGTATAATAATTTAAAATTTGTACGTATAACTGCAATTGCAGTTGAATAGTTCAGACCCTCAAAAAATAACCCTTATTAAACCACAGTTAAAAAATGTTATTTTCAAAATTAAACACGAACCTGTAGCTGGGAGAAGATCACTAGTAATTATTTTGTGTACGAGTTTGCTTGATATTTACTTGTGTTGATTTGTCCATTGCGAAGTATAAATCTTCTATTGCTATTTTAATATATTTGTACTCAAGAGATTGTTTAAATATAACGAAGTGCACTTGATATTGCTCAGCTTCACATTCAAATTAGAATTTAAACTTGAAAGAAACAGTCATGTTTTAACATGTAATATGAATTGGCCAACATTGCTGTCTCCGCTTCAAGTTAGTTACATAATATGTGCATGTTTTGCAGCAGAGTGTACCTATTATCAAATAGAATGTTCTTATGTTCTCTAACATTGTCGATAGAACAAAAACAAAAATGATGTGATCAGCTTAAATTCAACAGCATACAGTTTTCATTGGAGATTAAAATCTCATTTAATTAAAAGCGTTTGAAATTTTTTTTTGCTAATCTTGACAGTCGATTTTTTTTGCCATCTTAGGAAAATTGTTCGAGTTTTCAACTTGTAAAAGGAAAAGGGAAACATTAAAAAAAGTTTAATTTACCATTAAAATGCATTTTGTTTTAATTTAGTCTTTCTGGAACTGATACAATGGTGTCTGATACAAGATTCTTTATGTCGAAATAAGAATGTCTGAATTCATTTGAAGACAACCGATGATCGTAGTAATTAAGTCATCAGAGTATTTATCTCGACATCCCGTTGTGTGAAATCAAAAACTTTAGATATATCTTTCAACATGTCACCTTAACAGAAATAGTATTCCGTGTCATGTAATTTGTGACAATGAGAAGGAGTCGATTTGTTTAAATTGGTACAGCTTCCAACGATTAAAAAAAATATAATCTTCCAAGGTAGATAAATGTTTCTTACCATGTTAATGTTAATGTGAACAAAAAACTCAAAAACCTTCAAAATTTTTTCTTAAAAAATAATCGTCCGCACAATATTTTAAGGTTCTAAAATATATTTACCAAAAAACAGCATTGTGCGATAAGATATAATTTATATCTGATGTAATTACGGGATGTGCATCAAAGTCATATTTTATCCCAATGACTTTTCATAACTCAACAAAAGCGATTCTTCGTGATAATGTAAATGGAACAAGACTAGACTGTTTTATAAATCTCGTGCATACACATAAGATAAAAATAATGATTATGTATATATCAGATTATTTAAAAATCATAAAGTTCGCATTTGCTCTCCATCAAATTGTACATTTCACTGGCTCTATGTTATCGACCGCTCTTTAAGAGTTCTGGTTATCGCTTCTCTGAAAAAATCTAGTTTATACTAATTTTTTACTTTTATTTTAAAAAATTGAAGAAATATAACAAAAATACTAAATCGCTTGTCTTTTCATTGTATGTTTCTGTTAATTTAGTAAAAGTTACTATTTACGATTATTTACGTAATTCGCAGAAACTGACATTTTCTAAAAAAGAATGTAAAAAGTGACAACTTTTATTTTAACTATATTTAAGGAACCTTCAAGGTTTTTATTTAAATAAGACAAATTATCATATTATTTATCGAATTTATATTTCTTATTTTTTAATTCTTGTTGATTTAATGTCTCTTAATCAAAAATAGTTTCTAGTTATCATTTCTGAAACAAATAAAGAGATAGAATATGGCGAATATTGTTTTATTTTCAGACTTTTGATACATTTTTATGCTTGTCAAGACCGCGGAAAACTCGTAAAAAGTACTAGTATAGAACAAACCAGTAAAGGTCTATGGCAAGGAAATAACTCTGTACTTGCGGTCAACCAGGAGAAAGCTTAAGTTTAAAGACTAAAGACTTTACCACTCGTCTAACGCGGGCTTTCGTAAAACATGAATGTTTTATAAATGGTCCAAAATATATAACACAAATACCAGTTGAATTTTGATGTGCCAGATGTGCACATTTCGGAAATTCATTCCTCATCAGTGACACTTAGACCGAAAAGTTTGATAATAAAAATCATAAGCCAAACAGTTGTCAAAACTTTTCTTTATTCAATAATATTCAATCAAAAGAAAACTTAAATGTTCTATCATTTTTATAGGTATCATATAAACTTAAAACTTTGAAAATTACTTAAAACTAAGGTTTGTTCCCTCGTGCAAAGCATTCCTTAGCTGGATTTGGATTTATATAATTTTTTAACTTTAGATTTAATAATATAAAACTGTTTGGCTTATGTTTTTTTATCTATCAAATTTTCGTTCTTAGTGTCACTGATGAGGAATGAATTTCCGAAATGTGCACATCTGGCACATCAGCATTGATCTGGTATTTGTGTTGTTTATTATACATTCTGGACTATTTTTTCCTTATTAGTGAAAATTAATTATTTCTTAATTAATGTTAAGAACTTCACATGTTAGTGTTATTGGAACCTCGTTCTTATGAATGATATTTATAACGAATAAACTTGAAACAACCATATTTCTTTTTGTTGCTTTTTTTTAATCGTTGAGTGTTGATAATCAAAACTGACTGAAAATGTGAATTTTTTCGATATAACATTCCATTTAAGATGGAATTTAACTTTTTATGAGGTCAGTATACAGAAGTTTGCCAATAGGCAAATACTAAAATAATCATCTGTTGTAGCCTATTTTTAATTTTGTTTTTATTTCTACTTATTGTAAAGAAAACTAACAACCATCGAGTTTTTAAATTTTGTGTTTTTAAAAAATATAAATGTGCAAACATAATTACATTAAAAACATTTGGAAAATAATTTTTTTTTTGGGCGAGGGTGAATAGTCTTTATAAAATATTTTCTTTTAAACTATAATTGTATTTCGTTTTTTTTCTTAAATGTTAAAATAATGTTCATAATACTGGATTATAATTCATTATGCTGGAAGCTGAAATTGAACAATGTAACTTTCATTTTTTCATATTTCAAAACAGATATTTAATAGTATTATTTAAATTTTGAATATAACAACGTGAGATTTATATGTATTAATAACATGCAAATTGTCAGATTTATTAAAAATACTGCCATTTTTTAGTTGCTATGATTTGAAAATTTTAATGCCTTTTACCGATATGCAAGCGAACATTGACAAAATGGCATTTTTATGATTTACAGTTTTTTTTCTGTAAATGATGTTTTAGGTATTATCTATTAATTGAATTGATATGTAGATCTTGTATCAACAAACAAAAATATGTTAAAATATATACACATTTTCAAAGCAATTGTCAAACAGAAGCTTTGAAGATACAGTTAATGTTTTAATCTTTATCATGGATTTAAATGATGTTCTAATATAGCAATCTCTTAGGGAAATATGTACAGGATAATTAACGATAAAATAAATAATCTTTTATAATAATGGTTTTATGTCAGACATTCGCAAACTTGAGTTTTAACTTCCTTTTTGAAAATCGATTAAATAACTATATCGCTCCATTTGAACTCAATATTAGGTCACACATTTCAACACTTTGTGGCTTTTCCACGAGAGTTCTTTCTGAAGAACTATCAAAAGACCGTTGGACACCGTTGTACCGTTGTCTGTTCTTTGATCTAGCACACCTTGTATTACTTTTTGACACAGAAAAGTCTGTAACTTCAGTTGCAGTATATGTAGAATGTTTATCTCTTCTAGATACGTCTCGATCCTGACTATCACAACAGGGGAATATTTCCGTTAAGGTTTTAATTATTCTGAATCTCCTATATCAAAAAGAGAAATGATTAACATTACCTATATATTACCTAATATTTAAAAAGCACGTAATTTATAGAGAAAACATCATAAAGAGGGGTGTTTCTTCTTGATTCTTGTAAATTTTGCTCAATGATCTCTTAAACTAAGACATATGAGCTGTTATGTGCCTAATTTAGATTTTTTTTCTGTTTATTTAAACCCTGTTTATAGCCATATTTAAGATACCTCTCTTACACAAATCGAGAAAACATCAATGTAACAGACTTTGTAATTCACAATAACGTGACCGTCTTTAAGGTTATGCAATATTATCTTTCAAGCTAGATCGGCACACACGCCTAAGTTTAACCAAAGCAAAGTCAACTTTCATTTCATAGCAGACTAAAACTTTAAATTCGTAATTTATTTAACTTAACTTTTAAACACATTCAAATTTATTAAGCAATATTATAATATGCTTTACTTTAGAAGATGTAAAACACACGTCTGTTCAAAAAGTTAAAATTAAACGCAGTATGTCAAACCTTTGGTTCAAACCCAAAACTTAAAAGAGTATATTTTAATCTCTAAAGCTACAGTACGTTTATAAACAATAAAGCACTCAACCACCTGCTTAGGCGGTCATTTTTCAAACATCGTTTACCGACTATTTGTTACTCACCTCAGGTATCTACATATTCTAGTACTAAAAATCCCGTATATTATTGGATTTGCAGCACTATTAAGTGGAGCTAAGCTCTGTATAAAAATAGAGGCCATTTTTATTCCATCGCTGTTATATATTATAAAGCCATAAACATCTAATAAATTCCAAATGAAATATGGACTCCAACAAATTATAAATACTGAAAAAAATATAATTAAAAATTATCACTTATATAATAAACTATAACAAATCCTACTAGGGTAGATGTTTAAAGGATAGTAAAGTAATTATCTAATCAGCTATATATTAATTATTATGTCGACTTTAATATATCCTCAAAAAATAAAAATCAAATCAAATTTGATGTAAAGATGACAAAGTTGCTTATTCACGGGGCTCAAACGGGTCTCTGTACCATCAACCTTTTACTGCAAAAGTTGCAATGCAGCTGGTTTATTCTCGAGTTAAAAGGTTTTGATCGGAGCGTATAAACCATAACTTCGCTGTTATGAAACCTATTCAAGATCAAGATATTAGTGAAATAATTAAAAAAAAATAACATACAACAAAATATTCTTGCCCCGAAATAATATATTTGCACACTAGTGCAAATTTGTCAGTTTTTTCTTTGTTTTTAAGGTTTTGGACTGTTTTATGTTTGTGTTTTATTTCGAATTCTATTACCAATGATTAACATACAATAAAGAATAAGATTTAATGCATGGAGAATAAACTGAAAGATTAACTTTTAAAAAATAAAATGAAAAGCGTTTTTTATTAATCACTTCTAACTCTTTAGTAAGTCGAGTAATTCAATAGTAACCTTATCCTTGCAATCAGTAATAATGTAAGCTAAAATAATGTATACATGTATATGTTTAAGCTTTTCTGACGATTCTTATAAATAATTGCAGAAACTGGCACATTAACTTTTTATACAGAGCGATATATTATATACATTTGACCAGAATGTTTTTTCCTTGCTAACACTGTTAATCTATAACAAATAAAAACATATGTCTTCCTCTCCCTCTGTGCAGCTATGTGCGTCATATAAATCGATTAAAAACGTTTAAGCTTTTCTAACGATTCGTATAATTAATTGTAGAACCAGACACATTAACTTGATATATAACAGAAATAATTATAACAAGTAAAAATATGTCTTTATCTCCCTCTGTGCAGCTATATGCGTCTTGTAAATAGTTAAAGTTTTGCAATCAAGAATTTTCTGTCGTTGGCTAGTAGACTGGTAAAGTAAACATACCTATAACTATAGCAAATGTCATTTTAATAGTTCTGATCTTTGCCTGTGGTATAATACCATGTGAACTAACAGATGTTTGCCGTCCGCATCCAAACCTCGATGTGCTACTGATGGTGTTTTGTTGCTTTAAACCTGCAAGAGGATTTAAGAACAATAGTCAGTTTCATATTACAGTTTAATTCTAAACGAAAAAAAGCTTTATATGTGCAAACTGTGTAGTTTTTATTATGTTTGTTATGGTTTAGGAATGATAAAAAAATATTGAATTTCTTTAATATCAAGATAGTGCCTGCTCGCACTTATAATAATTATAATCATAATCGATTTTAATCAAAATGGGAATCGACTTCGAAAACGTACATGTAATCAATACAATTCAATTGCGCGGTACAATTTTAGAAGTTTAATTTTGCAAAAAGTAATTAAAAAACGCAATTTTACATAACAACTTCTGTCAGTGTTCCGCTAAAACGCGGTACGATTGTTAACTCAACTGGCTACATAAATCCTTTATTTAGCTCTAAAATTTTAATTTACATAACATGTACATCTAAAGTTGTCAATAAGTCTTACAATTCTAATAAATAAAAGAAATCCATTTGTGCATACTATTATTCCGGCATACCACTAATCGTCGTGGTAAGGTAATTATTGTGTTCAACAAAAACCTGTTACAAAGTACATTTTCTCATATGTGGTCGATTCCATACTCTCTCTCTCTCTCTCTCTCTCTCTCTCTCTCTCTCTCTCTCTCTCTATCTCTCTCTCTCTATATATATATTATATATATATATATATATATATATATATATATATATATATATATTGAATGCACATCTTAATCAAACTATAGTAAGTAAGCTATTTCATCCACATAATTTAATTCCCCTTATGGATTTAGTAGCTGATTTTGTTTATTTTAATCCAACGCTGACAGATTTAAAATTCGAAAATCTGACACATCAGTATTAGTCTTCTACTCCACGACATGTGGTACAAATCTTTCTCTTTTTTGCCAAATAAATTGCATTTAATCTAATCATGTCCAACACAATGAACGTAAGATGTAAACTGTTAATCATTATTTTTATTGGTTGTGGTTGTTCCTGAAAATAATACTTGTTTTGACTTAAATTCTTAAAAAAACTATAATTTTATTAAATATTGGAAAAAATAAAATTAAATAAAGTAAGGTTAAACCAGAAAAAAAAACTTTCTTATCAAAAATCATTTGGACAAGTAAATAATTCTATTACTGCATATTTCTGTACTTGTTTCGTCATCAAATCTAAAAACCGAAACAAATTCTTCAACTTATTGGATTTGTCTGTCTATGTCTATGAAATCTTACCGTCTTTTGGATAGAGCGGTTTTTCTAAATTTCTGTCAGCTTTGTATTGGTTGATGGAATAAAGTACTTTGTTGTGTCTCCATATCACATATATTATGGCACCATAACAGAATGTAATAATAATTGCAGGAATAAAAAACACTACAAAAGCTATCAAGGTGATATATATCTGGAGAGTGAAAAAAAAGAAGATAATTAATGCAAACATACAAAAAAAAAAAAAAAAAAAACAAAAAAAAAAAAAAAAAAAAAAAAAAAAAAAAACCCATAAACATTAAATTTCTTGATCTGTAATAAACCATCTGAAAAAACGAAATGAAACTTAAAATCTTTATTCTTTTAAAACAATATCATGGCACTTTGCAACGTATGTGGTTTCAACGTAAAATTTTATTTTTATAATAAGCTTTCTGGAGAATAATGAAAAAAGAAATAATGATTTTTATTTTTTTTTCTGTGAAAATCATATTTTAAATTGTAACTTATGTGGTTTCAAGGTTTAATTTATAAGTACCTTTAGAAGTTTTCTATAGTTCAAAACCATAAAGAAATATGAGTTTACGTACCTGCCAGTACACAAGGGGTCCTAATTGTATTACACACTGATTTTGTGCAAAATGAAACAGAATTAGAGAAGGTGATGAGAATATTGCAGCAATCCCCCATGCTACCGCAATAAGTATTTTACATCTTCTTCCTGTAATATTGATTAAAATGTTTTGGATATCATACTAACTCGAGATTAAAAATAACTAAAACAGCATCATAATATGTTATTTCATTTTTTTCAACGTATAATTAGGGTAAAACAAGTTCAAATCAATTTGATGGTTAAACATAACTTCCTCATCTTACAAAACTCGACAAAATATCTTAAAGCTTATAATCCACATATTTTAGCCTTATTTAATGAAATCATACAGTTTTGAATCAATATTATTTCTTTTGTCTATTTACTTATCTATAGAAATGTGTCAATATTCAATAGCAACGGGTTTATTATTTTCGAAACTTTTGTATAAAAATTTTAGTCTATTATACCTATATACTTTTGTGGTTCATCCTACGGAAAGTAAAAGTATATATGTTATACATTTTTTATCTCTTTTTTTTTTTTGTTTTACCATAGTATGTTATTTTATGATAATATTGCTATTCCAAAATCAAAATTTTTATTTGCTAATTTCTCACAAATGAGGGTTTCATCAAAAGTTTAAAAAGTGTCAGAAAAAAATCCTTTAAATTTAATTCTATTTTTAACTTACTTCTAGAAAAATTTAAAGGTCTAGCTATTGCGTCAAATCTGTCAATACTCAAAGCAACCAAAACAAAGGTAGAACCATAAGTTACTAGGCACTAAAATATAAAAAAACATTAAACATACAGTAATCATAGGTACTTGAATGTAAGTTACTTAACAGAAAATACAAGTTACTATATGGTTCTTTTCATATCGGTTAGACTCGTTGACCTTCGAAATGTTAAAGCTTTCCTTTTTTAAAAAGATTTATTTTAAATATATAACTGTTAAATATTTAACAATATTCCTGTTTAATTTTGATGTACCATATGTGCACATTTCTAAAATTATATGAAACCAAACCCAGCTTAGGAATGCTTTGCATGAGGGAACAAACTTTAGTTTAAATCAAATTTCAAAAATTGAGAAGGCTGAAAATTATGCTTCATTTTTGACAGCCATGAATTCTTATTCATTCCTATCTAAATGGACCTTCGGTGGTCTAGATTACGCTTACAGATCAAAGTGCTTCTCACCATCTAGGTTTTGTTGCTATTCTAGCAGATTCTAGTGTAAGGAAGCTTATTAATTTGTTTGTGAAAGGTACATGTTTTTCCTCGGTTTTTATACCATTTAGGAGCTGATAGGAATGACAAGATCTTTACTAGTGCTTTAAACAATATTACTGGACTCCACTATACTTAATATCATACCCATATCAGGCCGAGACCTACAAGGGTACATATCAGTCAGATGGTTAAAAGACGAGATCAATGCATTGATGCAAGGAAACATCTCAAAATATTCAATCAATTTTATACTTATTTTCATATGTAGCATTCAACAACAAAAAATTGTACTGTACTGGAACAAATATTTATAGTGAAGGGATATCTTACGTCGCTAGATATTTATTCACAACAGAATCAATCCTGAATATTTAAAGCAAGACAAATTAAAATTTTCAATAAATCGGAATAATATCAGATGCACATTGAAAAGAAAGAAAACTTAAAGCTTGATTTTTTCCTATCATAAAAGGACACATTTTCAATCACACTAGAACGTAACTGGAAAATTATTTTACATCTTTTTTGTTTTTCGGTTAATTCTGTCATTTTCTTCGAGACGGCTTACCGCTAAGTGTTCACTACTGTTTGAAATAATTAACATAAAATCAGTGTAGTGGCGTGAAATAATTCTGTTTACGTCCCAGTCAAGATTACTTTACTTTTGTTTAGACAATGTGTTCTAAAATGTAGGAGAAAACCAGAGTGACCAGATAAAACCACCGACCTCCGGCAAGCAAACTGGCATACTTCTCACAGTAGGCACTGCCCGATTGAGTTTTGAACCTTGGAAGTGAAAAACACTGTGATCTGTAAGCATACGCTTAAGACCTGTCGGACACCATAGGCCCTCATCAGTGAAGTAGCATGTTTTTGTTGTCATGACTGTGTGTTCTTTATTCGTTTCTCAAAGCTTAACGTAGCTTAATAGCTAATAAAATTATAAAACGTAAAGCTGGCAATAAATAGATAGATTGGGAGTATTTCTTAAGAATTGAATTTCACTTTTACGTTGTTATCGGGGTGTAACAACGTGAAAAATTATTACAAATTGTGTAAAACTACGTAGCGTAGCGAATTGAGGCCTCGTTTCTGTAGCCCGACATAAGCATGATGTGGCGTAACTGAAATTCAGCATCACTCAGCATAGATGTGGCTGTGGCTCTCGGGCAATGTGCAGTGTTTACCTGATTACAATTATAATTTTTTGATATTTTTTGCATGAATTCAGAAAACACGCGTTTAAAAAATGGTTTAGGTGTGTAACAAAATTTTGACTTTGGATTTTTAAGGGGTGTACAAAAGGGATTCTCCGCGACTGGATTACAAAGAGATAAAAATATTTCATAAATAAATATTTATTTAATAGTCTTGATTATTTTGGTGAAAAAATATCAGAACATGTCAAGCTGAATAATTTTTTGCAAAATTTTAATCTAAAAAAATTGACGAATTTCGATGTTTCTAGGTGGAATATTTGCCGATTTCGAAGACATTCCCATTTGTTTACAATTTAAAAATATCTTCTATTAATAGAACTCAAAGATTGGTAATCCCGAAACTGGTCGAAAGTAGTTCCGGTAGAAAACATTGTTGTTGGAAATAACAACGTCATTTGACAGGATAACGCCCAATGAAATTGCTCTAAATTGTGTAACAACGTGAAGTTTGTAATTATTAGTTAATAAATAGCAAATCGGCAACAACAACGTTTCAAATTCTACCACATATGCAATTTCATACATATTTTACATAAAAACAAGAAAAATATAACTATGTTGTATAATATAAACCCTTTTGTTTCAAGTCCCTGAAATATCAACAAAGGGTTCACTAACATACAGTAAGCAACAAATATATAACCTTAAATAACTAAATACAAAAATGAACAGACAAAATAACTCTCAACAAACAAAATACATTTAAAATGAGCAAAACCTTATACTGTAACATACAAAAGCTGAGATAAGTTACATAACGTTCTTTCCCTTAGAAGTTTTAGCACGTGACTGTTTACTTAAGCTTTTACATTTTATTTAAAATTTCCATTGTATTACTCTTTTATTTTTAAAAATTTATTTTAGAATTGTTAACATATTATTATGTACAATTTTCAAATGTGTGAGTAACAATGTATATAAGCTAAAAAAGTGTTATCATGATCCTTACGATTTTACACATAACATCACCCGCATACCAAACTTACCTGTAAGAATTTAACAATTCTACACATAACATCACCAGCGTACCATTGTTCTGTAATTCTCCAGACTAAATCAGGAAGAACACTAAAAACACCTACTAATAAATCTGCAAAAATCAAAGAGAAAAAAATTACAAAAAGTTTTATGATTATTATTATTAGTAGTAGTAGTATTATTAATTTTTAAAGTTCATCGGTGTAATCAAGGCTACAGTTAGTTTAATAATTTGATAATATGTAAGTTTGTTCAGGGTTCATTAGCGGTAGATTTGTTTTCTTGTTCTGTGTATAGTGTTGATAAACCTATTATTTTCAACTGAACAGTTTATTATCTCTTGTTTAAATGGAAATGCCCATCTAGTCATTTATTGGAAATTTTCAATACGCCTATTTGCTATTCATATCAAAATAGTAGACGCTCCCTTCGTTTTAAAATGGCGGAGTATAAAAGCCATACGATACAGTTTTGTTTAAGATGTTTTAAATTTTATTCTGAACTTCTATGTAAAATAAACCAATTTTACGACAGGTTGGAATTAATGTTGTTTAACGTCGCATTAATAACTTTACAGTTATTTTGGACGACAGCAAATTTCATTAAGCTCTAGGGATATAGAAGCACAAGTTCGTTTACGTGTGAGATGTGCGATTGCATTATGGTATATCTTTTACATGCGCAGACGCAGAACCACTTTTTTCTAAAGATGCTCGCACTTTTAGTCAGTATGACGCAGATTAGCATACCACAACCCAGTCACGTAATCCTGGCACTTTGTCCTTCTAATGCTGAACGTCGGGCGGGGAAGTTTTTTAAAATCTATATTTCAAGTCATATCTATGACCCGGCCAGAGTTCAAAGTCCGTGACCTCCTGCACTCAAAGTGGTCGCCCAACCACGCTTAAACACTGAGGCGGTCTTTTCAAGACAAATTTGCTTTAACAGAAGCCGTACGCTAACAAAAGTAATCTTTTTATTAACACATACTGATTAGAAACTTTTTTAAAAGATAAGCATCATGTTTGTTTATGTCGCCAAATGTATGAACCATAAAAAAACTGAATTTTCTTTTAAGTTTTTTTTTTTTTTTTTTTTTTTAAAATTTATATTAAGATAAAGATATTGAAGTACCCTTAAGATACTCAAGTAGGGATTTTAAGTTTTAAGTTCTACCTGCTGTTATAATGCGTTTTTGTAATGATTAGTGTAAACAAACACACATGTTACACATAATATTTCTGTCAATTTAAACTAAAAAAATATAACTGAATGAATCAGCTGTTTTGTGAAAAGTCTACTGTACAGTAAAATTTCAGTTGACGTATAATCAATTTTGTAATCATTTGTTATTATATTCGTAATCAATTGATATCATATTCTTACGTCATTATCACAAATAAGTGTTAAAAATGTATTCAAATTTTACGGTCTACCTTCATCAAAACTAACTGATAGCAAAAACTACACTTCATCCCACTGAACTTCCTTCCAAAGGATTGATAGAAAGATTAAATATTTGTTACGTAGGTCAAGTGCAGAAGTTGGTAGGTCTTTCTTGGTACAAAATTCAAGGTTTCTCACAGCAAGTCTTGTATACTTGTAACTTATCAATGACATGTTCCTGTTTTTGTGAAAAAATGGAGGCAATTCCCGCTACATGGTTTAATTTTTGTTTTGTCTGTTCGTTCATATGCACAAAACTGAGATTGTTTTTTAACTATGTCAATTCCTAATTTTTTTCATTAAAACTGTTGGAATCTATATTACTATAAATAAATAAATAAATAAATAAATAAATAAATAAATAAATAAATAAATAAATAAATAAATAAATAAAAATGGTAATCGCAAGACTTACCTGCAATGGCTAGATGCAAGATGAAAAATGTCATCCGAGTTTTTCGATGCGAAATGACAACAGCAACCAGAACAATAAGATTTCCAACAATAATAGCAATCAGTAAAAATACAAGAAATGTAACTTGCTCCTCCTAAAAAAAGATAAATTTCCACTTATTAGTACCAAAAAAGAAGGGCCTATGAGACGTTCACCTGGTACGAAATGGCGGATTGAAATGCTATTGTCTCCCCTTTTACACAAATTGGATGCTGATGGTAATACAGTTGCTTAGCATTTCGTAACAATTCATGCTTTACCTTGACTGTTAACATTTTTTAAAAATTTAATAACGGAGTTTTATTTAAAGTATTAAAAAGGAAAAAAATGCAGTTCCTGACACAATAAGTTTTTATTGTATAAATATAGAAGAAACATCTAAAGAGGGGTGAAAAAAAACGTACCGCAAAATGTATCAAGTAAAAGTTATTTTTACCTCTGGCTTATTAAAGGATAATCATTTAGTCAGTCATTATGAAGTGTGCAATATGACACATACCGCCCTTCATCACAAATAACTAGACACCCAAAGCACTACTATTCAAGTGGTATTATAAAGCATAAAAAACAAAAGTTGAAAGTCTAAATTTTTACACCACAGTATAAAAAACATGCAATAGTGAACGAGTGTGTGATTGAGTTAATGTGAAAAGACACATGAACTTATAGGAGAAAAACCATAAAAAAAAAGAACCAGTGCGCAACCACGGGCTTTATATGTAATACTAATGACTATAAATAGACCACTTGATATGTCTTAAAAGATACTGTATAACTAAGGGAGTCGAGTAAAGTAACTCCCCTAAAAGGATTTTTAAAGTTATATCGAGAAGGACAATTCTGATATATTGGAGGAAACCGGAGTGTTCGGAGAAAATCATTTACTTTCAGCAATAGAACCGACGAACTGCCCTCTCAATAGGATCTGCCTGATCGGGTAGGAGGCAATGCGATCCTTAAGCACACGTCTTTTATTTGCGTATAGATTATGCGAATGAATAAATTTAAATTAGTGGCTTTTATTTGGTAATTAATTGATATAGTTTTATAATTCAGTAATTTCAAGATCAGTTAATTTTGCTAAACTAAATGATAACCTCTTACACCATGTGACATAAGATTTTTTTTATCAGGTGAGCTTTAAAATTATAACAAATTATAACTCTTCTATTAACTAACGGTTATAATTCTAACTATCTATAATGATAATTAACCCGATCAGACAAAATTATTCCTTAATTTCTGACTTTCCCTGTTGGATTAAATCAATGCATGGTCTTTGTATCTAAATTAAACACGGGATTTTAATTTGGGATTAAGATCTGATAAATGTAACACATGCCAGATATATTATAAACTAAAGCTGTTTAAAGTCATATTCTAGCAGTATTTCATCATACTTCAAAGTGAACCAAAATGCTTTCTAGTTTGATTTTTTTTTTTTTGAAACCATATGGAAAGTATAGACTTCAACAGACAGTAAATCATTTTAGGTAGTACGTACACTACGCATCTGAATGTCGTTTCAACGGTGCATTTCTGCAAGTCTAAAGTATTGCGTTTATCAAAATCAATAAGCTCTAATTTTGTTGTCTGTTTCCCTATTTTAATGTATAGCGGGAACCGATACTGGTGGAGTTAACTCCGCAAGGGTATCAATAACTCAGTAGATAGTACTTTATGCTGTCAGAAAATATACCATTTAGCAAAACTTTCAGCAGTCTTAATTTTTTAAAATTAAAGCTAAGTTTTGTTCCCTCACGCAAAGCATTCCTTAGCTGGATTTAGAATCACTTAATTTTTGTACTTCAGATTCTTTGATTTTTAACTGTTTGGCTTATGTTTTGTATGTATCAAACCTTTCGGGCCCCTAGTGTCACTGATGAGGAATGTGCACATAATAATACTTACTACAACATAAATACTACTCATTATTAGTTCCAGTTGATTGACTTTATTATCAGCGTTGCAACATAAGCAAACAACCAGTAAATATTACATCGGTATTTGTAATCAGGTATGTGCCGTCGCAGCTGATTGACTTCTGAGCACTCGTTATAACAGGTGATTTTTACATACATTAAGTTACGAAGGGGCAAGTATTTTGCCTCGCTATAAGCGATATTTCTTTGTAACCGATCTCGCTATATGCGGTAAGAAATAAACAAAAAATAAAGACACTACGGACGGGGAAATTAAATGACCTCGTTAAATGCGATATCTCGTTAGTAACCGATCTCGTAATAGCCGGAGTTGATATATATACATGTGATATCTTTTGCATGATCGTGTCCAGATAATTATCGACTGCAATGTTTTTAAATAAATGTATTTGCTGAAACACAAGCTCAGATACGTTCATGGTAAGAACATCCTTAATTAATTTCAAAAGGTCAGCATTTATGTTAATTCAGGAAATACTACCTCTACATCTGCTTTATTACTATGCTTCATGTATAATTTATTATCTTTTATTACGAATTTATAACACAAATATATTACAGCTTGTCATTTTAATAGGATTTCATTTTGTAGTACACAACGCCATAACGGATGTATAAGGTTGCAATATATATATTTTTTATTGGAAATATGTTCCGTTCAATGGTAACAATTTCTGTTTGCTGTCATTATAGTTTTACATTAAAAACGCCTATAAATTTCTGTTCAATAGAACAGAATAAAAAAAAAAAATAAATAAATAAATAAATAAATAAAAATAAAAATTGAAAATATCCAAATTATTAATTATTGTTGCAAAATATTGCGTTGAATTTTAACACACACACACACACACACACACACACACACACACACACACACACACAACAGTTTAAAGAAAATTTAGCCTTTCCGGAAAAGTTGCTTCCTTTATATCAAAATAATTATTCGCTTTGGATAAAATTTGGCATAGCATTATAGTATGAATATTAAAAAAAAGAGATTGAATTATGAAAAAATAATAAATTTTTACTATTAAAACAACACTCTTACTAACCTTTAAAAATTTTGGCATGGAATTTCCTTCATGAACAGTTTCATTTGCAGTCCTATTGGAATGACTGTATGAAAAATTTTCCAAAGGCACAGTAGTGATATCCATTTCATTTGAAATCATTTCCAACAAATAAAATCATCCATGTATTTAAACAAAAAGATCTTTAAAGATCTTAAAAATATTAAATCCAGTTAAAACTGTTCAATGTAGCTTAGTTCATGTTTTAGAGACACTTCATAAAGCACTTCTCTCTACAATGTCTCTTTGATAACATCTCTAAAAAAATAAAATAAACGTTTAGTTATTTTATTGTTGTTTAACATCCCAGAACAACAACATCTGAAATAAAAAATTCAATTGATTATAAAAGATAATATTAAACATTTAAAGCTACCTTTCGTCGCACCTAAAAACTAACTGGTATTATTTCGACTTACGTTTGGTTTTTAAGCGAATAATGAAAGATGGAACGAATGTTGGCCAATTAATAAGACTGATTTTACCTGGGAAGATCTTAGAAGTGATTGCTGCGATGATTAATCATTCTCTAGTGTATATAGCCGAGTTTCCAATAAGATATAATATATTTTGAAATACAACATTTCTTAATAAATAATCGTGTCAATATATTTCCCTTTGGTGTTGCTGAACTGGATATTATATAGCTTTGTTTGTCAACGGTTTATGGATTGAGCACAGTGTTAGCATTTACAAACTCCACAAAATGTGGAGATTTACTTTTTCAGTTTTGTTACATTTGAAAGCTATAAAACACCAGTTTTTATGCCCCCCTTCAAAGTAGTGATACTCGTAACCAATCTAATGAAAAACCAAACTAAATTAAATTCAGGCCATTCCGGTTCCACGTGCATTTTATAAAACATTGTTTTTTTTTCGATTAAATGAGCAAGTCAGTTGCAGCTATAAGTGAATAAAAATGTAAAAAGTATGAAAAAATAAATAAATTACTAAAATAATGAAAAAAAATTACCCTAAAAAATTACATAATAATAGTAAACTGATATATTTCATTATAGTTTACAAATAAAGATGGATCTGATAAACGATCCGATCGATGGAACAAAACAATAGCTAAAATGTTTACCGAATGACTTTCCATCTCCTGTTGAAGATGCTTTTCTGATTGTTAATAATAATAAATAAAATCCTTTTAAAGCATGTGGTCTAGACGCCCTTAATGTTGTTGCAAGTTAGGCATCATTGCAAGCGAAGAAGAAGAAGAAAAATATATACAGTTTGTAAATGAAAAAAATAATTATGATATTCATGTGTTCAAATTTCAAATTTCTTTTCAACTTACTTGCTTTTTTAAATAAATATCCTTAAAAAACTGAACAAAATTCTATTTAACTGAACATTTAATCCATAAACCTTGCCAAAAATTTTAACATTAGCAGAAAACCTACACCAGTTCCTATATAAAAGCAATTTGTAATTTGTCTATTTGAAGCCAGTTATTGACTGAAAGAGCTTTACAGGTTAATATTTTGTTATTAAACCTCAATCATCAATGATGACCAACAACTTAAAAATCTAACAATAAATCCTTACATAATGTGAATATTATAACTTAATAGTCTGTCAAGGAAAATGAAGAGAAGAATCATTTATCATGTTAAATGAAAGATAGTTATCACAGCCGAATGTCGATCAACTCTTCTAACTGTATACAGCTTTACTTAAACAAATGGGAATATAGAGATTTTCATAAACCCGGACAGTTAATTTACTCTGGAGAGATGTTGGAAATCACGGAGTAATTTCTTTTAAAATCAAATAACGCTAGCGAAATGAAACTGGGAGTATAGAACTTTTAACAAATAAAGAAAGACTATTATTTGGTTATCTTGCAATTGAATAGCGGTTCGCTTGAAGAGACCTATATAGCATTGCCTCAATCTATGTAGATATATTAATCAAATTTCTATGATTTTCTTTGTCGTGTTTGTCCCAAAGGAACCTCTGAAACCACTCTGCTTTATTAGTAAATGCTTTGATAACAGATTAATTCGGTGTAAAATGATTAGGTTTACTTCAACAGCTTCAACACTTTTTATGTCATTAAAACAATGGTACAAATATATCTGTGGTTTTCTTTAGGAATTTCTTTATAATATGAATTGTTTAGTTTGTCGAGCTATTAAAAGTTGTATTAATTGCGAATTTGAAGTACGATGTTGAAGTAAAAAGTGATAAATCTTAAATAAACACAAACATACCAGTCCGTGTCTAAATCACAATACCCCCCCCCCGTAAAAAAAATAAATAAATAAATAAAATTAAAATAAAATCTTTTAAAACTGGCATATTTAATTATACATGTGAACTCCCGTCAAAGAGGGTAAGCACCTCCTGTCTAGCTAGCTACACCCGTCACGTGCAAGGACAATTTTGAGAATGAAAGGAACCAGGAATTATGGCAAGTCAAATACAAATTCATACTCCAATAACGTATATGTTTTACAATAAAATTTGCAGGTTTGTTGCTTTATGTCATTTGCTACTTTTTATTTTTAAATATTCTAATTTTAAAGTAGAAAATGACATTGTCAATGGTTTTGTCTTTTTAATGATAAATTGATATTCAGCAATGTGGTCAAAGAACTATTTTCGTGCAAAAATTATCCAAAATAGTTAAAAAAAAAAAAACAAACATTGCTTTATAACACGCACATTGGAAATTGAAACTTTATTTTAAAAACGTGTGGACCTTGGACTAGCAATTGATATAATGATATAGTAGTAACTTAGCGTGGTGAAAGTAATTATATAACTTATATATGTGATGGAATCGAGTAGAAAAAAAATAACCTATGTTATTGAGAAGAATAAGATCAAAAGCGACATAGAACATTTCGGTCTATTTTAAGCTATTTTTATTCATCGCCTTTAAATTATTAAGGAACCAATGTTATTTTTTATCATGGTATCTTTCATTTCCCCTAATTTTATTTCTTGTTTATAGTTTAGTAAAAGTTATCTAAATAATTTTTTAAAAAATTACATAGAATAATAAAAAAAAAAAAAAAATAAATAAATAAATAAATAATAATAATAATAATAATAAAAATAAATAAATAAAATAATAATAATAAAAAAAAGGAAATCAAAAAATTAAGAAATTAAAAAAAAAAACAAACAAACAAATAAATTTAAAAAAATAAATAAAAATAAAAAATATATAAGAGCATTTCAACAAAAATACTGTAAAATGCATTTTTGTTTATAATTATGAACAAGAATTATCTGAAGAATGACAGCTAGAAATATAAAGATGCTGGTCCATTAACTCCGTCTGAATTTGAGTGTTTATATAGAATTTTAGTGTTAAAACCTCAAAACACTTCTGTACTTTTAAATCATGCGAAAAGGCTGAAATACTTTAAATCTAAATTAATATATTTTACTTAAGAAACAATGTTTTGGTTATAACAGTTTAAGCACATGATAAAAATCATTTTATTCTGCGCATTAAGGAAGTAAGTGGTACAATCCGTGTAAAAACACATTATAATGATAAATGTATTAGACAGTGAACATTTTAAATATAACTTTTGAGTAAACCATAAAGCTTTTTACTTTTTTCCGCTAGATGAAAGTTATAGAGTGCATATATATGATAAATACAGAGCGTATTGGGACCATATTTTAATTCACTTTTTTTTGTACACTTAACTCTGTAAATTTTACACTTTTATATGTAAATTTTATACTTTTGTCCATAAATTTTACACTTTAATTTGTAAATTTGATACATTAATCTGGTAAATTTGACACATTAAAATGTAAATTTGACACATTAAAATGTAAATTTGACACATTAAAATGTAAATTTGACACATTAAACTGTAAATTTTATACTTTTAACTCTAAATTTTACACTTTAAAGTGTAAATTTTACAAATTAAAGTGTAAATTTTATAGGTTAAAGTATAACATTTACAGATTAAACTGTACGTAATAAACAAGAGGCAATTTCAGATTTCTTTTGCAGCTGTGAACTTGACCTTTCAACATATGACCTTGAACCATATATCAAAATGATCGTGTCGCAATACCTACAATATTCTAATATACATGCCTATACAAAAAGTTAATAGTTTTCAAAATATAGTGACAAATACATATATTTAGTAATTTCCCCACTCAGTACCTTACCATTTCCCCATTTTGAGCCCCATAGGTACCATTCGTTTAAATCTGAAAGTACATGACCTAAGGATGTTATAAATGAAATAACTAAGTTATATCTCTTGTACATTCAGAGGAGAAGATTTTTAAAGTTTTTCACTATTTCCCATTATGGGGCCCAAGGGGACATAAATCTTTCATTTGTGCAAATCTGAAAGGGCTTCAGCCAGGCATGATGGTTACCAAGTTTCATTAAATTTGGCTAGGTGGTTTTGGAGAAGAAGATTAAAATGTAAAAAGTTTACGAACGACGCACGACGGACGACGCACGACGGATGAAGATGGAGAGCAATAGCTAATCTGAGCTTTCAGCTAAGGTGAGCTAAAAAGTGATTTAAAATATGGCTCTACTACGCATCCGTAGTTACAAGTACGGTCTAAAATTCTTTTTTTTTTTTTAAATTTTTATGCAAACTATAAACCATGTAATGATTTAGTGCCATAAAATGAAAGAAAAACAGGGCATTGAAATAGTTGACCAGTGGTTCGTATATTGAAATTTATATTACAGACATATCAAAACTTGATGCAAATCATTAAGAGAAACCAAGTCAATTAAAAGATTTTTATATCACACAAATATATATTCATCGTTTTTGTTATTTCCATAGAAACGTATGTAAATACATTTTAAATACATCATTTACAGCTGTCTCTTATTTTAAGTTCCACTAATGATAAGATGCGTTACAATTATTTAACTATATTGTATAATGTTGCTAGAATATAACAATCAGTTTGTTACTTTTTTTTAATTTTTTTAAATTTTTATTTTTTATTTTTTTTTGATATATTGTATACTGTTCCCTGTGCGTTGCTGCTTTAAATGTACCCGAGTACCTGCTAATTAATATAACTTGTTAATTAGTTAAACATCTCCTCTATTTAGTCAAACATTTATATATTCGTAATTAATTAACAATCAATGTATGGTCTAAAATCATTTCAAAATTAATATTGATATTTTAAAACTATTCTTAGGGTGTAAACAAAGTAACTGTTTTTATAAAATGACGAATACTAATTCGATCCACGTTTTACATGTATGTTCAACTCTGATCAATTTGTCAAAAATTGAACAGTTCTAACAGCAAAAGTATGAGCCTAATTCAATTAATTAATAGTTTAATAGGAAATAATTCACATATATACATGTACCACTAAATTCTTACCTTGACAATTTTTCATGTTTCGTCTTAATATAGAATAGTTTGTATTTCCTGTGTTTATTATCGTAAACTATTATGCAATAGGGAGTGTTTTTATTTATTTGGGAGATAACACTTTAAATTTAATGAGCATCTTAAACTGAACCATTGTCATTCCTTTTCGCTTCAATTCACAAATGGGCCATGTTAAATAATACTATAATCATTTTCTTTTTAAAGATTTTAAACGAAAAAGTCTAAACAAGTGTATTTTTTTACAAAGTGTTTCCTATCATCAGTTAAGCAGTTTTTTTTCTTTTCTTTTTAAGAGGACTCACGAATATCAAATAACAAAACAAATATTGTTCTGTTGGTTTTATTTTTCAAAAAGATGATTATTCGCTCTCAATATAGTTTTATTGTTTTTGTGCAGGACGATAATAAAGCAAACGATATTTTAACATATTAGAACTGGATTGATTAAGATACTTCCCCGTAAAACTTTCAGGTAACTGAACTTTGCCTTGTTGTTCGTGAACAGCAGATAGTTTAAGATATCTAAATGTTTTAAAATGCTTTGTTGTCCTTGTCTGTTTTATAATGAATACAAGGTAAAGAATTATCTTGTTATATGAGAGGTTTGTCAATTGGATTGATTGATTGATTGATTGATTGAATGGAGTTTAACGCCCTAGTCAAGATACTTCCCCGTAAAACTTTAAGGTAACTGAACTTTGCCTTGTTGTTCGTGAAAAACAGATAGTTTAAGATATCTAAATGTTTTAAAATGCTTTGTTATCCTTGTCTGTTTTATAATGAATACAAGGTAAAGAACTGTCTTGTTATATGAGAGGTTTGTCAATTGGATTGATTGATTGATTGATTGATTGATTGGATGGAGTTTAACACCCTAGTCAAGATTCTTTTACTGATATCACGACGTCACCAGTAATACGTGAAGTGACATAAATTTTACGCTTACACAGTGCACTCAGGCAATGTGCCATAAGGGTTCTTCAGCGTGCTAAAGCCTATCCTGACGTGAGGCATCGGTTTTTAGGGTCTCTAAAGTACCACGTAACTCTCATTTCTACCTTTCTACATGTCTTGTTCAGACCCGGCCAGGGTAAATTTAAACCCTCCCACATACGAAGCGAGAACTCTACCAACTGAGCTACCGTGTGGTATTTGTTTGTTAGTTGAAGGTGATGTTGTTTAACGTAAGCGTTAACTTTACCAACTAAACTACTGTATGATATTTGTTACTTAGTTGAAGGTGATGCTGCTTAACTTTGCATTAGATTTGTTTAACATCGCATTAGATTTTTTTCAGTTATTGACGAGGCATGTATATATATATATATATCAATGTAATTAAAAAATCATATTATTATAACGGTTGGTTGATTTTGTTTGAAAGTACATGTACCCTAGACGTGAATGTGCGATTATACATCTACGTCCAACTCGTGTTATCGTATATGTATTTGCGCACCGATCTAAAAGTACTCTTATACACATTGACACTTAAACAAATATCAAAACCGTTACTCGTTGTAAATAAAACACAACTAAAGCTGAAGCTGAACTGACGCTAAAAATTATAAGAAATAAGTTTCAGATACTATCGTTAAAGTTGCTTGGTTTTTATATCGATAATGTTCAGAATAATTGCAAAATTGATGAGCATATCGATTTTAAATACATGTCGGAATACTATCTGAATGATATCTCCATTTTTCCTTTGCCTGTTAATATCCTGTTGATTGGGAGTGGAGTAGAGTGCAGTAATGGAGTTTTGCGCCCCAGTCAAGATTCTTTCACTTATTTCGAGGCGGTCAGTTCTGGGATGGTGGAGGAAACCGGAGTGCCCGGAGAAAACCACCAACCTTCGGCAAGCGAACTGACAAACTTTCTCACACTAGGATCTGTCCCGAGTGGGATTCGAACCCAGGCGGTGAGAGGCGCTGTGATCCATAAGCGCGCGCTTTAGACCACTCGGCCACCGAGGCCTCTGATTGGGGAAAAAGCTTCCTGAAGAAATGATTCTTTAAATAACATTTTATAATTAATAAAATTTACAACACATAAACTCACTGAGAAACCATTCTCTTAACAAACTTAAATTGATCACCATAGATTAATTATGCAGTTAAATAAGGCTAAAGTTTCCTGTTGCTTTGAGAAAATGGGATCTAGTTATCAAACTATGTACGAAAAGAGATCAACTCCAGGGAAATTTAAATAAGTGTTGTTTTCATACTAAACAATGTATAATTCAAATCGAATTGCATAATGTCTTATTTGAACTAAATTCCCATTATGTATAAAATAAGTCATACTAAAAGTGATAATTGTCCTACGCCAATGAAATCCGTTAATTCATATGATTTATTAACCGTTTTCTATTATAATTAATCCTGATCTAATGACAGGGTGTTCACAGTAACTAGTATATTTAGGCTAAATACACATGTAATGATGGAGTTTTGTTGATGGAATTGTAGAGGCCTGGGTGGCCTATTAATCTAGAGCGCTTACGGATAAAAGCGCATCTTTTCCGCTTGAAGCAGATCCAGGTGCAAGAAAGTTTTTTTCATTTCACTTATTGAAGGTCGGTTAATTTTTTTCTAAATATAGAAAAATTGATTTCATTTTTTTCTTTAAGTCCAATTCAGACTTGCTATTTTCGAAAATTTGGTTGATTACTTGTTGACCAAGGATAAAACAGTCAATTCATAAATAGTTATAACAGCCTTCAATTCACTGAACCACATTTAACATTAA
Organism: Tegillarca granosa; assembly: GCA_029721355.1. NCBI lineage: Eukaryota > Metazoa > Mollusca > Bivalvia > Arcoida > Arcidae > Tegillarca > Tegillarca granosa. The sequence goes on from CM056597.1 coordinate 26,627,257, forward strand.
AAACACCTGACAAATAAATGTCTTTTATTAATGCCTTATTTTAGCACGTTGCAAATAAAGTCAACTAAAGCAGTCATCGTCAATTCACGTTTATATATTTTCAATTCCTTTTTTCAAAATCTGAAATTAAATATTTTAATATCATCCTGGTTTCTTATCAATCTTTTTTTTATCATACCTTAGTGATAATTAAGAATTGACCATGAACATCAAGTAAATAAATTGATTTTTTTCTGAATTTCCCAAAACTGTATTTAATTCTTTTAACTCTTTGTTTTGACAATGATATTAATAAAAAATGCATGTTTGTTAAATAAATTAAATGTGATCACAGTGCAGATGTAAACGCGTTCTCTATTAAATTATGTATACATTGTGTCCAAAAATAATTAAATAATCATAGTAAGTGATAAATAAATTAGCACTAACCTTCTAACATGTCATCTTTGGCACAAATGAAGATACAGTGAACATCTAATATAGATTAAGATCAAATAATCATAATTTCAAATATTATCTTTCATTCAAAATCATGCACTGATAATAATTGTTTATATATTTATCTATATGCTGTCCCGTATGTAAATAAATCATTCATTGTTACTTTATAATTTCATTGGTATTGTATCTAAAAATAATCTAACATAATCTCACTGGTTGGCATTATACCAGAACGATGGGAAATAAACCAGCCTTCAATATTTTGTATTTATCGAAAAAACATGAATATTAAACCAAATCTCTTGCTTCAATTTTAGTGAATGTACGAATGAACTATTGTTTAAAACCACATTAGCAATAGTTCGATTATTCGTTGCTAGAAAATATAAGATAAACAATAAGATTAATTAAACATTAAATGTAAAACTGAATTCAAGATATTTGAAAAATGACACTAAATAGGTAAGAACCAACAATAACATAGTTTTTTAGTTCTAAAAGAATAAGTCAATAAATTATTAATTTTTAATTTAAGTCTTATTTTTCGAAAAAAAAAATATGATTTTGTTGACGGAAGGTCACCATGACTTATGCGGTGTGACAGCTGTATCTGAAATTAGAGCTTCGCGTTACAATGAGCATAAAGTGACAGTTGTTAATCAATTAATATTGATCGCGGAGAAGGATATTTCGAGTTATAATATCACAAAACGCGAATAATGGCTTCATCGATATTTTTGGACGCAGGTGTCAATTCATTTTGATAAACGGGATAGAACCACGGAAGTCAGCTGTTTTTTATTTCATACAGAGTAAGAATATGTTTGAAATCGAAAGGAATGTTAACAGGTAATATATGAGATGTAAACAAGAACATTTTAAACACATAAAATTTTTCCGATTAAATTTACTAATTAATTAAAAAAATCATTTGTGTAAATTTTTATGAAAAGTTACAATATTTGAATATTCAGATTGGATTACCTTGTCCAGGTACTCAATATAATACACATTGAAATATAAAGATATAAAATGGCTTATCTTGCTAATTCAGTAGCCATGAATTTTAGAAATATCTCTGAAACTCAAGATTTGTGAGAAAAAAATTATATACAAGCAACAAAACTATCTTAGCTTTGCCAGAAAAGAATAACAAAATTTCAGATTTTTTTAAAAATATTTGAATTAAGGTTTTCTTAATTCATAATTTTCATAATTTTCAATTCATAATTATCTGCTCCTTTTCTGTTTTCAAAACTATTCCACGATAACTAAGTTTATCCTTAATTTAAGCAACATTTTATAGTATATTTTTATCATTCTTTACAAACACATTAGCTTACCTTACATACGTTTGTCATTTCAAATATCTCAGCCTTCAAAAAATCATCTTAAATACGTTTTCACGAGTATTGTGGAAGCAAAAAAGTAAACAGATTCTTAATTTATCAGATTTAGATTAATTAAAAAAATGGTTATAAGTCAAGGTTTTATTGTAAATCTTTTTTGTTTAGCAAAGTTATAGACGTCTGCTGTAATTTGATTAAGCGATGTATTGTATTGAAAAACAAATTAAAACTTTAATGTGATAGGTTCTGTTGAAAACATTGTTTTCACTCCAACTTCAAATGGTAAAATCTTTAACCATTGTGCAAGCTTGCTTCCTGTCTTTTGACAATGAATCCTAATATAAAAACCAAAACCAAATATCAGAAAATCGTAGGCTAAGCATCATTCACATTACAAAACACTGAATATTCAAACACGATTTGACAGGTATTATTTTGCTCGAAGAAAAATGTTTTCAGATGGTTTATTGATTATTATATTAAAAAACGTTACTCTTTTATCCTTTCATGTTTTATTTTATTCATGTGGCTGAGGAGCTTTCATGGCTTTTTTCTAATTATTCAAGCTTGTCTCCTGTGATTATTTCGGAATAAAGAGTAGATGTCTAGAAATTTTGAAACCAATTATTGTAAATTTGGTCTGACCATGCATAAGTTGTAAGTATTTTACAGTCAGTTTACAACTGTGTACATAACAACAACAGTTGAGTTTTATTTATCAGGAGGGATATATCATGTAATAACATATAAATCCCAATGTCATTCATCAGGAGATTCATTTTGTAATTTATTAAAATAAAAATCCCAGGGTGGAAAAACAAAAGAACCAAAAAACCATTTAATATTGAATACGTCTTGTTGTTTATTGCCTTCTTGGTTCATCGTCAACACAAATCCAACAAATCGACCAACCAATAAGCATATACATTTGTTGAGTTACCTTGAATTAATTTCTTAGAAATGATACTGGTACATGTTAGAAGAGTTTCTTTCATAAAAATGCTAATATTCAACCTTATGGTCAATTCCTATAATGCAAACATTCTTTAAAAGAAAACAACCCTTATATGAGGGTTGCTTAAAATCTGTAGATAATTACACACACACACACACACACACACACACACACACACACACACACACACATATATATATATATATATATATATATATATATATATATATATTATTCTTGGCCAAGTTATTTGGCCAATATGACATACCGAGGCCAAATAACTCGGCCAATATGAAAATACCTGTTTCATGATAATTTTATTAATTAACATTTTAAACATTAAAAAATAATAATAATTTGTTAGTATCGTTGATTGTTACAGCAACAAATCTGTTTTTTGTGGTAAGTGTTGATTGATATCGGTGTCAATATCCAAGAGAATGTTTAAAGTCAGAATCTTCAATTTCTGTCGTCATTTCATACCGACTTAGGTCATTTGACAAAACCTCGAGCATGCCTTCTCTAAAAAAACATGTTTGTCTGATATTCGTTTCTTCTTATAAAAGCTGTTTACGTCCGTTTGTTTGTAAACATACCGCGTCACAAGAAACGTTATCGCTTACAAGACACGAGAGACGAGTGACTTAAAATGTATAGTTTTTTGTATATTTTGTGTGATACTTTTATTGATAATGGTTTTTTTAAAACAAAAGCAATTTTTCCACATAAAATAAGCATATTTTGTAATAAAAAAATGTTCAATTGGCACATACCCCTTTTAGATTTAATGTGAAGCGCTACGGAAATGACGCCATGATAGTTGCACGCGCCCATATTGGCTCAGTTTTTTCATATTGGCCCAGTTTTTTCATATTGGCTCAGTTTATCTCATATTGGCCAAGTTTTGTGAATTTATTGGTGAGGCAGATTTTTACGTATTGTATCAATTACCGGGTTATTATCCATTAGCGGGTACCGCTGCTGGTGGAGTAAAACTCCCCGAGAATATCCATAACTCAGTAGGCAGTACTTTGTGCTGTCAGAAAATATACCATTTAGCAAAATTTTCAGCCATCCTTATTTTATATTTAAAACTAAGGTTTGTTCCCTCATGCAAAACATTCCTTAGCTGGATTTGGATTCATATAATTTTGGAACTTTAGATTCATTAATTTTCAACTGTTTGGCGTATGTTTTTCAATCTATGAAACTTTTCGGCTCCTAGTGTCACTGATGAGGAATGATTTTCCGAAATGTGCACATCTGGCACATCAAAATTTAGCAGGTATTTGTTATGTATTTCCACATGTTGTTACTAAATAAATAAATAAATAAATAAATAAATAAATAAATAAATAAATAAATAAATAAATAAAGTCCATGTCCTAATCACATTCCCAAATGCAAAGTAGAACCTTTGAAAACCGGCTTATTTAGTTATTGTTATTCTTCCGTCAAGGAACTGTGGTCGGGTACTTCGGAAGGGTAAGCACCTCATGTCTTGTTAACTTCATCCGCCATGTGCAAAACTAAACTTGAGAATGAAAGGAACACAGAACTAGGGGACGTAAAATATTTCTTGTATCAGCTTGTATAGTGACTTCATACTTATCAACAATACTAATATTGTTAAAATAACGGCATAACAACTTTTAAATGACCTTTATTAGTTAAGGCATGCAATATCTCTGAGAATGTAAATAAAGAAAACAAAGGTGCACAATTTGTACTCATCACTATATCGATAGTGTGTTTTAAAAATTATATCACCAAACACAACAAATATGTTGAGTATCAAAGCCTTTAACAATTTTTGGATGGTACCTTCGGTATATTTTTGTTTGCCGTCTTTATGATGCTTTACAATATAACCATAGTTACTGTTGAGCACTAGATATTTATATCTTGGCTTATTAATATTAAAAAGAATAGATGCAAAATGATTTGTTATATACCCTTTTTTTAAAAGAAAAATTAGTATTAGGGATAATCATGATTTTTATATAATTTTTATTTATCAAAATGTTACTCTAGATGATTTGCAATTTAAACATATAACACAACTGTAATTTCTACAAGTACCTGCTCTTCAAGTTTGCATTTAGTTGTTTTACTAAAGTGGTCAGATACTTAGGTTTTATTTACCTTCGTAACGTGCTTTAGTTTAAGGCACGAGGCTTGATTATTATTATATTTTTATTATATATTATAATAAATATATGGCATAACATTATAGACATTTACAAATATAAGCAAGTAAATGGGAACTTATAGGGACTGGGATTTTCTTCTCACTGAAAAAGGGGACAAAGTAATCAAAGTAAGCAATCGTTTACGCTCGCGCGTGTGCTTAATTGACTAATTTTTTGTTCATATCTGATACAAATTATACAAGATATTGGCTAATCAGTGTAAATGCTCGTTTCGTGTTTAACATTTTTATTCAGGCGTGCTATTTGTTGTCTTCTTTTAATCTAAGCGTATAAAATATGTATATTTGCAAACATTTCAACAGAAAAAAAACCTAATGTTAACCACTTTTTTTTTTCTATGCACAGCACATCCTGTATATACCGGATATTTGTTCTGATTACAATGTTTTAGTTCGTTTTTTTTACATTAAGATATATATGTCGTTTAATGTTTTTCCCTAGCTTATCATCGGTAAATTTGAGTTTACGATTATAAAAATGCAAAAGATAAACGGTGAAGAAGATAATACAAGCACCTGGAAGTTCTCTATTTTATGATGTAACAATTGCATGTTACGCTTAATTAATGCTTAAACTGCACTCTAAAATTACCAAAATAGGTCTTAAAAAACTCTCTCTCTCTCTCTCTCTCTCTCTCTCTCTCTCTCTCTCTCTCTCTCTCTCCACATCACGTCAAAATAACAGAATTCATGAGTAGATTGTTGTCATGTTTTTACACCTTCCCTAAAATTTGTAAACTTTTATGAGGTGGTCAGCTCAAGGATAGTGGTGAAACCGGATTTGTCTGGGGAAAAACCAACGACCTTCGGCACCTCCTAGACTGTTAGAGGCAGTATGATTTGTAAATTTACGCATTTAAAATCCGGCTCCCCTAAGACCCTAAAAATGCGATGAGAAAGGCATAAGATTAAAACTTTAAAAGTTCATTTTAAAAATAATAATAAACTTCATAAGGTAGGAAGAAGATACGAATCAATTATTTGTTTTTTTTGGTCATATATTTACCTACACAACAATCCCTATGCTCACAGCTAAGATTAAAGAATATTCGTCTGCTTTAAAAAAAGGTAAATATTTATGGCAAATTATAAATGTTTAATCGCTAAATAAATTATTTATCATTTCCGTTTCGAAGTTTTAATTTACACTGAAAGGTAATTAGGGGGACTAGAAATGACACAGGGAAAGTTGAAATGCACTATGGGTAATTATTACATGCTTATCATGCGGAGTGTAGTACATAATTACGTATGCATTAAAATTTTAATAAAGTGAAAACAATGCGTCACTGTAACTGTTTATTTTTAAGTAAATTAAAAAAAAAATGTGGACGAAAAAACAAACACACTGTAAATACAATGTTTTTGTGTTAATGTAGCGAAGTGGTTTGCGTTCTTGCCTTTCACTAATGCGACCAAAGTTTGATAACCACGTCTTTTATGATAAGGTATATGGTGACCTGCATAAAGATTGGTTTATCACCGAGTCGTCCATCAAACACTAAGATCGCGATCTCGCATATAAAAATGTTGTCTCTATTCTAGTTAAATATAAAGTTTTTATTACTAAACAATACACGAAGTAGGAAACTTATTGTATTTTTTAACAATAACAGACTTAGAAAAGACGTCTGATTACCAATTGTACGTAAACGTGTTCCCCATTATAATTGGTAAGGCTTCAAACGCTCGTTGAAAAATGATTTATTTTGTTTAATTGAAACTTTGAAACGCCTAGAAACATGCAACTTTGCTTACCTTAAACCACATTGAAAGTCGTCTAAAGATATTCTGATCATAACCAGCAATTGTAAACTTGTTACAAAACATAAGGGTATAGAAATACATGTTTTTGATGCTGACTGAGAATTGATCCTCATTCATTGTCATTGTGACCGTCGAAAACTTTAAAAAATCTTTACCGAAACGACTTTGTCTACTAGGGAATATTTAAACTCAAATATTAATTAGCATAAGGGGAAACAAATTCTACTAAGATTCTGAAGTTAAATGAACTTGACCTACGTTCAAGAACACTTTCATGTGAAGTAGTTAGAACTTTTAAACACAAAGCCTCATGGAATTAAGTAAAAGATTGCTTCCTTTTTCCCTTATTCAAGGTCGCTATGGAGTAGCGAAACATTATATATTTTGTTTTTATGACCAAAACAATACATAAGGTATGAAGCGGTACCATATTTGCAAAGCCGACTTACCTCGGTCCAATATAAAAATTATTTTGACTTAACGAAGTAAAAGCTTTTATAGTCTTCTTTTAACAAACCTAAATGTTCTGACGATCAAAAATTTAAATTTAAAAGCTTAAGATGAAGCTTTATAAAGTTTGAAAAGCCTACTTACCATTTTGGGGATCCCGGTCTTTCTTCTCTCATAGAAGTTCACGTACATGTATTAAACTTAATTTGGCAGTTTTCAAAGCATTATTTTGGTTTGGGAAATGAATCCGTATGCTTAAAATTGGCACCTAGTGTCACTATGAGGAATGATTTTCCGAAATGTGCACATCTGGCACATCAAAATTTAGCAAGTATTTGTTATATATTTGAACTTGACATATAAACAAATCACACGGGTCGAAAGTATAAACAAAATTTTAACAACTTCTTTATCATAAACCAAAATGTCTGGAATTTTTAATCTTCATGTCTAGTATAAACCCAAAAAATCTCAATTTTTAAAGCTGTCTACCTTGACCTTATTTGAGGTCAAAATTTTTTGAAAAAGAATTAATTGTAAAACGTCCTTCAGAATCTGTACTTTAAATATTTAAGTTTTCCTACCTTATAGGCCTGGGTGGCCAAGTGATCCCTATGTTTAAAAGTTTGTCAGTCTGCTTGACAAAAAGACGTTTGTTTTATCCTGGTACTCCGTTTTCCTCCTCCATCTAAAACTGGCTGAGTCGATGTGTTAAAGAGTCTTGACTGTTAAACACCATTTCCTATTTCCTCTTTCAATGTATGAAAATGTTTTAATTAGGAATTTCTTGTCATTTTTTCTTTTAAAATCACGATAAAATGTGAATTTAATGCGTTTTAGACGTTGAGGTGTATCGATTTGGTTCAATATGCCTTTAAAAGCATTATAATTACACACTAAATTTTATCGTCACTTCATTCTTTTTTGTTTAATGAATACATAAGGACCGTCATTTCGGATGTCAAATAAACCAATTAATAAACCATTGCATTAGGCAATATTAACATATGTTTTTCAAATCTTTTTAAGGATCTATTGGACGTATGGTCGCTAGCGTTTTATTAAAGATTTCAGAAGCTTAAGATTTCATTGTGATAAACATGATGACCATCAGCAATCACACCTCTGATAATATATATATATATATATATATATATATATATATATATATATATATATATATATATATATATAATATATATATATTTTTTTTTTTTTTTTGCTCAACATTTTAAGGCTATAGGTCATAGCCATCAATGTTCGTTCATTTGTTGACCTAAAGCTACAAAATCCTAAATTAGTTCTTTATTCATTTTACAATATAAAGTGTTTTATATAGTTAAAAATAATGCCCGTAGCAATTCTCTCGAAAGCATTTTTTAACATATTAGTTTCATATATAAATGTTGAGTTGTTTTGGTTCGATATTTTCATACATAATGTCGTATATAGATTATCTACACAAAATCATCTGGGAATTTTGTATTAGAAAAACAGGAAAAATTACAGAGTTTGTTCAATACAAAGTGTCTTGTATGATAACTGGCAAACACTCTTGCGTGCAGTTTATCAATAGTAATTGTTAATATCTTGGAATGTAAAGATTTCACCATTTCAATTTGAACAATGAAAAACGACCGCTTGTGGTCATGTTTTCAAGTTTTGTTTTGAATTTTTATCATTTTATTTATGTTTTGCTCTTATACAATGCTTTAATTTATTTTTATACAGAGAGACACCCTTTCTTATCCCAGAGAAAAAAAAACAGAAGAAATATTATAATTGGACAACAAAGGAAAAACTTGAAATTAAATTATGCCTTCATGTTGTTTTCATCATTTTTCACTGACAAATACCAACGACGGGCCTGGCTATCAAATTATGCGTTAGAACTGCAATGAATTGTACCCTTAACCATCTTTTGCATAAAGAAGAGGGTCCGTCTCGAGAGCGAAAGGTCGGTGGTTTTAAAACTAGTAAACAAGACATTAAAAATTTAATTTTTTAATTTACCGCTTCTTCGTTATATACACCGCTTTTGGAGGACAAAGATTGGTTTACCTTGTTCCTGGATAATGTGACTGGAAAAGTGATTTGCTTGTTTGCGGAATACCGACTTTTTTAAATTAGCACCTTGACAAAATTCGCCCTATGCGAATACAAGGCACATAATACACTCTCTTAAATTTAACGCATACATGAACATGTCGTTATATTGTTTCTTAGAAATAACTAATCTTGCTCTCTGTTAAACTGCTGATGTGACGTAAATCAACATGCAACCAACCAGCCAGCATTTAAACTATTGACAGAACTTTTTATGATTTGAACCCTAGGTTGGTATTTCACAAGAGAATTGTGACACCAATAATAAAGTAAGTATAAGTGTCACATATTGCATCTCATTACATTTAGAATGCGAATTTAGTAAATTCCCATCAGCTTTTTCTTTTTTATTTTAAAATTCAGACTTTTTTTCAGCTTCATTAGAAATAACTTAAATTAACTTAATGAATATTTTAGCTTTAAATGTTTAAAATTATATAATAAGCTTCAAGAAGAACCGGTGGGGCGTTTTGGAATCGTATTGTAAGGATTTATCTCTTGAATTACGCATTTATTTGATCAACTGCCTATTCATTGTTCTTTAAATAATTTGATTTTAAAACAGTTTTTCCAAAAGCGCAATTTTAATGATTTATTGATATAAATTATATCAGTTAGCTGTCAAAATTTACTAACAAAACAAGAACATGAAGCAACTGATTTTATTATTTTATGGTTATTTTAAGTTTTTGTTCTATTTGATTGCATTAAAGAAGTAATAGAATTCAAATAATCATGTTTTAAACCTTCGATTTTGAATAACTTTAGTTCTGGGTATTCTTAAATCAAATTATAAGCGTAATTCTTGATAAGTGCTTTAAAGCTGCTTTGATTGGAAACTTGCAGGCGTTTAACGTAAGATCTATAACAACAGAGTAAAGTTAAGTAATGGTGTTTAACACCAGTCAAAGTCATTTTACTTATATCAAGACGGTTAGTGCTGAAAAGTTGGTGAAACCGCAGTACCCTAAAAAAAATAAATAAATAAAAAACACCGACCAACTGACAAACTTTCTAACACTAAGATTTACACGGGTTGGATTCTCATATAGGCAGTGAAAGTCACTCTTTTAAAAGGGCTTGCCTCTATATAATATATACGAATGTTTTTAGAAAGGCTTAAATTCAAGAAACCATTAATTATTTTTTATTTAAATACTGCTAAATTTTTTGGCTAATTGTTGTTTATCCGGTTGCTATGGAATGATTTGTATGGACGTTGTCATGTTACCAACATGCTAAAATCTCGAATCGAAGGAATTTTTTTTCATTCTAGGCTTAATTCATATTTTAAACTGATTATGTACATGTATATGCAACGGTTTGCATATTTTGCAAATCAAAACTAATACACCTATAAATCAACAATATAATATCCATTTATCAGGTTTTTTTTTTTTTTTTTTTTTCTTTTTTTTTTTTTTTTTTTACAAAATTGTATTTCAAATTTATTAATTTTTATTAAAATTTCAACGCTTACTTTATGTCAATCTGTCAGCAAGCCATAGCCATTTTAGCTTAAACTAGACATTAAATGCATTACAAATTTTCCTTTACTTTCGTTTATTTAACGTTATATATTATTATTAGTTAAATATAATCATCGACTAAAATGTGATGTTTCTTCATACTTACAATATTATTAGTAAAACCAAATTTTATTATAAAACACACATTCAATAGTTATAATTTAAAATAAAAATTAAATGCGACTGATATTGAATTCGTATTAACTGCAAGTATTTTATTTAGCAAAGTTTAAAGTTACATTTGTGAGGATATCTGGATTTAGCGTTGAACATTACTGGGCAATTTTATAGTTAAAATACCATAAGGTATTGATTTTACTAATGAATATAAATCGAACCATAATACAGATCAAGTGTTATTTTTGCATCAATCACCTGCGTAATTTTATAAGGAAGTGTCCCTATCAACATGTTTTATCGGTATAAAATTGATTACGGATATTTATTAGTAGAAAACGCATTCAATTGAAACTCGACACCATAAAATTATATATGTTTTAAGTTCCAAGTAACTATAATAGATTATCGTAAAGATAAGTTGTGTTTTACATACAAAAGCTTCACAAATGAGTTTCCATCAATATACATGACATCAGAATAATTTGCAGATAAGAAAGTCATTGTTTGGAATTGTTTTGATATGTCAAAGTCGCCAACTGATTTTAAAAACTAATCAAATCACAACGGAAATTTAAAGCTATTCGGTGTATTTTTATTATACATTCAATCTGATATGCTTTAAGTATAGTGTTTACATTTTTGACAACGGAAAAATATAAACTTTTCTAAAATTCTTCCACGAGGATTTTAAATTTTTTTTAAATCCAATCTTATAGACATAGCAGTTAATGAAAAACAATAAAAACACACAGGGACAGTGAATATTTTATCCCTTTTTACATATAATAGAAAGCGATTACAATAAGATAAACATACAGAATTAAATATTAAAAGTCTTGGTGAAGACATTCTTCACTTTTGCTATTATTAAAAAATATGAGAAATCTTATAAGAAAAAAATGTTCCGCTTAAATCTTTTGTATGAAGGATATTTTTTATTCATAATTGCTACTACAACCTTCGAATGCTTTATCGATTTACATCAAACATCAAAGTATGTGTGTGTGTGTGTGTGTGTGTGTGTGTGTGTGTGTGTGTAATTTTTCATCCAAGCTTCAGTTAGGTCAGCGTGCTCTCTCTCATAAAACCTTTAAAGAGTTTATGACTGCCATCATAAAAGTACTTAAAACGATTGTCACATTATAGCAAATTCTAGTTTAAGATCACAAATAGTATGTATTTTGTAACTGCCAATTCAACCACAACAAAACACAATACCGGTAAATTCTCAAACAGCCAGATAAGACAAAGATTACCAAAAACATTCTCGACTTTAGACAGCGCTAAAAATAAACCTTAGTCATTACTCTTAGAGAAAATAGGTTGTCCATAAATAAAATAATTGACATATACAAAATAAATATTTACTATGCGTTATTCATGAAAACCATGACTATCAAAATACCGTCATGTTAAAACAGTGCAAATTTGGTTCATAATTTATTTATTATTGTGAATATTTGCATCAATCGGAGTCATAACGATGTAATCGAGACGATTTTTAAAGTTCCATCGGTTTTTTGGTTCGTTTTTCAATTCATAAAGTACCGTTCATTATGCAGGGTCGACAAATTTATTTTGTTTAGAAGCAAAAAGTAAAAGTTGGGATTTTAGAACAAAAAAAACACATAATGAAAGGTTAATACTAATGTTTATTCTGTTGATGAGAACAACAGTCAATATGTCTATTTTAAATAAAGTTCTGTCCTCTATAAATATAACACAAATACCAGTTAATGTTTGCTGTGCCAGATGTCCACATTTAGGAAATTCATTCCTTATCAGTGACACTAAGACTGAAAAGTTTGATAGATAACAGTTGAAAATTAATGAATCTAAAGTTCGACTAATTACAACGTTTTAAATATCTTATTTTACGTAATCAGAATTGTTTCCTTTTCCACATAAATATTTTTACAGGTGAGTCTTGAAATCTAAACACGTGGAATTTTCATAATCGCAATATTAAACAGATACATGTTGAAAAACACAAACTAATGGGTTTTCTGTATGCTAAATTCATATGGAAAATAGGAGATTGTAGACAGGCTTTATAAAGGCTTCATAAGTGTGAAGTTATTGCGATGGAAAAAGAGCATATATATGCAGTTTTTAGTAATTGTCAAACTTGTAAAAAAGGAATATGTGCTTAGGAAACATTGTTTAACTAAAAAGGCGACATTTTTGTTTATTTAATGTTTATGTATATCGGCGAATTGACTAACGGAGCTAGCGATTCTAGCAATAAATACTATGAGTGCATTGCTGCAACTCAGCATGATGAAAGTACAAATAATAAGGGAAGAAAGCAAAATGGAGCTTTTATTCGTTGTTAAAGTATAAATTTTGACTAGTATATATGACATTTCCTTATAGCTATAACTTTTTTCAAAAGCCGTCATTATGCAGATAACTGAACAACGTGACTTGCGGTATGCAACAGAATCACGCAACTCTATTGTCGTTAGAGTATAAATATATTATTGTTTTCCCATTGAAATAAGTGGCCACTTATTGGACGGAGTAATGATTCTATCATAGACAAGAAAATATATCCTGTTAAGCAATTTGCAATTGCTGTAATCAGACTGCAGTAATTGATTGTCATATTTTTGGTTAATTGTTGTAATCACAAAGATCTAAATAATTTGCATTTATTGGGTATCTTTAAAAGACCTTACAATTACTTTGTATTAAATACTACCTAATTTGCTTTGCAATGTAATAATAAAGGCTTAGGAAAATCAAAATAAAAAACTTGTAAATTACTGGTAATTACCATCTCTTATTGAGAAAAAGATGCTGTTAATTATACTAAGCCTTTTTCATAGCTTAATTGGAATGCAGTGTATTGCAATTTGATATCCCGTATAAATATTAATTTTGTATTTTATATCGGAATAATATGAACTTATTTTAATAAAATGGATCAAAAGATTAAAAATAATCTTTGTAAGAACTTTTTTTGTAAAATAGATAATAAGACTGTAAAAATAATCTTTGCAAGAACTTTTTTTGTAAAAGGGATAATAAGACTAAAATAATCACTGTAAGAACTTATTTTTGTAACAGGTATAATAAGACTTTTCATTCACAAGGTATTGAACACATTTTTACATCCTTACATTCAATTAAGCAAGTTTTATACTTTGATTTACGTTTGTCTGTTTTAAATGCTCGTTTCGTTTCTTTGTACAATGTAGTTACATATATGTTCTAGACAATCTTAACGTACATTTTGGCTACGAAGTTCCATATTGAATTAAAGCAAAGTGTCTACTTAACCAAAACTATAAATAAGGTTTCCGCCAGACATTGACTTTGTATTAATATCGAAAGCATTTTACACTTACTGTTCACAGAAGCCATTTGCTACAATATGATCGACACATAATTTTATAATAAATTAGAAACTTGTTATGTTGGATGTAACAAGTTTTCTGTCTCTTAAAAGTAATTAACTGTCGTCCGTTTAGTAATAAAATAAGTTTCGGAATACAAGCATACTAATATTTCCATTCTATTTTCATTCTCTTTATATAGGTTGTCTCTTTTTACGGGGGGATCTGTGTCTAAAGAGCGCATTTAAAGATTAGAGTGCCTCTCGCTGCGTGTGTTCGAATCCCGCTCGGGCAGACCTAAGTGTAAGAAGGTTTGTTAGCTCGTTGGCCCATATTCATTGGGTTTTTTTTTACCTCCTCCAAGAACTGACTTCTTTGATATGAGTGGGAAAAGCCTTGACTGAGCCATTAAATGTTATTTTTCCACTTCATTCTTTTCTTTTTACAGAAAATGTTAACTTTAAAAGTGTTAATTATAACAATTTCTGAAATACGTTTAGAGCAAGGATGGTAATAAAAGAATGGTCTAAAATAATCATTACTTAATGTTTATTTTTGTTTTATAAATGCTATTAATCGATTTGAGATTCACAACAGGAAGAAGAACATTAAGAGGTAAAATGATAAAAATTAAAAGTTTTTAAACAACAACGTTTGCCATAAAATTGTTGAATTAATTGTGTGAAACAAGAAACAAGACGGTTTAATCTAATTGTTGACAACTGCGTAAAAAGACGAAAAAAAGTTATATTATTCCCTTTTGGCTAGGCATTAGAATTGATGCTAATTGAAATATATGAGAAATAAGTCATGAAACTAAAATAGTTGCTTTTCTGACGATGAAGATTCTTATCTTTATCTTCGACATTTTCCTGAGTGCATGAAGCAGAATAAATGTGCAGTATACTGCATTTATTCTGTTTTATAGTTGATTACATACAATTCTAAACTAACATTGCAATCAATCAGTGTCCAGTCTCCTAGAAATGACTACCATTACACACTAATATGTGTCAACATTTACAGTAAAGTCTTTAAAAATCCATTTATCTCTGCTACTACTACAGTGAATTTTATGTAATATATTGCTTAATGGTTTTATTTTTTTTTTCTTTCATAAAGACGACTCATGAAGTAATTTATTGACATTTATGTTACAGTCCAAACAACAAACAACTTAACAGCAATTTACCTGCTATTTCATTAGGTTTAAAAATTAAAAATATTTTATTTTATTTTATTTATTTATTTTTGTTTTGGAATAAACCATAAAAAACATTATGTGAAAATGTAAACGACATAAAAAAATTTATAAGGTGTCCTTTTTTTGAAAAGCGTTGTTGATTATTAAGCTAATTTGATTTTACGAAAGATAAGACAAGTCTTCTCTTTATGAGAAAGACAACCGTAGTATTTGATTCCTGAAGCATCTGTAGTTATAGTTTTGTTTATTGCTATCTGTATCTACACGTAGAATCAATCATTGACAAGTCTTTTAAAATAAGTTACACACCTATAACTTATTTGTGCTAGGGAATTAAAAATCTATTTTTCGCTGCAAAGACGATTTTGCGTACGGTTATGATTTTTCTTTCACAGAAGTTTAGTGATTTAAAATGTGTTAAAAAAGTTAACAAACGAATATCCATTTGACCGTTGAGAATGTGCCATTATTATGATTTCTTAGAAGTTTGTATTTCATAAAAGAATGCATGAAATTTTGAAAGTCTAAAATATTGAACAATATGTTTCATTCATAGCAGAACATAAACAAGCATGGTGTTAAAATTGAGAACTTTAAGAGATGATTACATACATGTTTCTCGGTTTAGTCTTATTTGGTGAAATCAAAATTGAGTAACAAAAATTTGAAAGTCCGAAAGCCAATTTTTTTTGTTACAGTGTACATGATCGACGACTTTTACTGAGGAACCTAGCTTAATAAATATGATAAATACGAGATTTGTTTGTATTTGTTCAGTACATTCTTATCTATACTAACACTTACCATCAATCAATGATCAAGTCTCACGAGAAATGACTGTACTCTTACACACCAATTCTTGTAAACATTTATATCAGAATATTTAAAAATCTATTTATCACAACTTAAATGGATTTAATCTATAATTCGGAGTTGTTTCTGGCTATTTCTTTCACATTGGCATTGGACATTTGGGTAAATAATTAAATTTACAGGGGTACTGTAAATGAAAAACCCGTAATTCTTAGGCTTTTGTCGTCTTGAAGCAAACATTGTTGAATGTGTATCAACTTTTATTATTTCTTCTTAGTGTAAAAGGCACTCAACATGAGAAATAACCAAATATTGTAATGATGCAAAACCTCAACATTTCTTATAAATCAATACGTTCGACATTTCATTTTTTTTTTTTTTTTTTTGATAAAGTATTTAAAATTGTCGCATTTTGGATGTATGAAAATTAATGTAAGAAACGTGAGTTAATTTTTTGAGAATAATGACTATTCTGTTTATCTGTAAACCTTTGTAAACAAGCTAGCTGACAATACATGCTATGCTCCTGTATCTTAACTAACACGTACATTGACAATAAATCTTTGAACATTTTTAAATAAATGTACCATTAGAAACTAATAAGTCTCTAGGTAACGGGCATCATTATTTATGTTAACATTTAAATAAGAATCTTAACTTGGCATTGTTTAAGTAGCTGTTTGGCTATTTCTTCTTCATCGATTGAAATACTTTTACGTAATTCACACAAACAAATATATACAGAGAGAGAGAGGGGTCGCAATATATATTTTTTTCTGGTTTTACCTTGTCTATCTGCTGTACAAATAGATATTTATATGAGGCATCATTTGTGTTGATTGTTGCAACGTTAATAACTTTTTTGTTCAAGATCCTGAAGTTTTGTTTTACTTTCTATTAAGAAATTCTATTGTAAAATATAAAAATGTTTGTCTTAAATATGTGTAAAAGAACCAGATTTACATGTCTCACACAAGACATCGGAGAACAAATTCAGTACATGTGCTTTCTTAGTTTATAAAATGTTACCATAGATCTTGATATTAAGAAGCATTCACAATTTTAATGACACCGTAAAACACTAGATCATAAAGAGAATTCACTTTAATTTTTCTTTACTGCTTAGACATATTATTTAATGGAAAAACAATCGGGTATTATATCATAGTGTCAATTATAATGTTTTATTTTTATCTTCCTCGAGAGCGCAGAGGTAAACCAATCTGTTATTCTGAATATTTCTTGTTCTAGTGGAATTCCTTCTTATCTCTACTAACACATAAAATCGATCAATGACCATTTCTCAGAGATAGCTGTAACATTACATACTAATATGTGCCAAGATTTACATAAGAGTCTTTAAAAATCTATTTATAACTGCTACTGAGAGTTTTATGTAATATTATTTCAATGGCTTTGCCTCCGCATAGAAATGCCATGACAATATCGACTTTGCTCAACATAAGCAAAAATTGGAAACTTCAAAATGCTAAATTGATATTCAAACCATTATAGTAGTCAATTCGATTAAACCCTTTCTAATGTATTTATTTGCAAAATGAATCACGCAAAATGATTATTTGATTTAAACTGATAAGCAAGAAATTTCCAAAAATAATTTCTTTTTTTATTTTAAAGTTTTACCTTTTTTTTTCACTTAAGTTTAGACGAAAGAATTTGCCTGAGTTCATAACAAGGTTTTATTAAATAAAAATCTCAACATTTGCAAAAATTAGGTGGAAAAATTGTTTTAGATTTATTATAAGAAACATTATATAAAGGACAAGATAAAACCTTTGAAGTCGATATAAAACAATTAATAATTACAAATAATGATGACTGCTTCAATATCTCCAGTATCGAGCACCATTGACTTGTTAAGTATTTTTTCAAACTGAGAAGTTTTAAGCGATTTAGTCAACATAGTTTATACATAATTACAAGCTTAATTTTAAAAAAAAAGATTTTTCATATATTCTCACTTTTACTGCGTATTAAAAATCAGAAGACCTAAATGACGCAAGTTTATTGGTTCACGTCAATTAAAAAGTACGATCATTTTGTTTAATATACATGGTAAGGGTTCGCACCATATCATTAAAGAAATAACATCTTAGCGTACACTTTAAAGAATAAATAGATTATAAATACTTAAATACTATTCTGTGATAAACAAATTCAGATTGCATTGTTTCATATCTGCATTCAGAAACTAGCTAAAACAATTTAAAGAGATTAAACCGTATTCATTTTGGCAAGCATATAAAGATGTGATTTAAGTTTCATGTAATGTCTGTTTCTTACTTGTCGATCAGTATTTTAACATGAAAAGATTTTAACTATTTTTAAACATCTATTTGTTCCTTATCCTCTGGAAAATTAATTATATTGGCAGGTCTTTTTGAGTCTGGGTTTTTAAAGAAAAGATTTCCTGCAATATAAACTTCTTTAAAAAACACGGCGTCTGCTTAATCTATTAGTTTGTTAACTGTCAGGTAATAATAAATAAACAAAAAACATGGATTACTTTTAGATATAAGGTTTTGAACAATAAATATCTCCTGTTTGCGTTTTAAATCCAAATAACTTATACTATAGACAACGTGAACTTAATGTTATTTTGAAAACAATTTTCGTAAGATACATCACTGAAACGAAAAAAAACATATACCTATGTTAACCATAGTTTTCACAAGTAATTGAAAATCTAAATATAACAAATTGTTAAATCAACGCCAGTTTAACATTCAATTGTGCGGTACAATATTGTTTCATAAATTGTTAATCGATTACTAGATGCAAAAGAGTTAATCGAACTACTCAAGACCTTAATCAATTTTTTTGAAAAACCAATTGCAACATAAATTTAACGTTATTTAAATTGAAAAAAATTCAATTCACACCAATTTCAATAATTAAATATAAAACATTAAGGATAAGTGGGTGTTTTTAAATCACACTCAATTAATTTTAGGAATTTTAGGTATGCTATAACTTTCTCAGTTTAATTTTAAAGACGTACATTATACAATTAGATTTTAAGATTATTGCACTCTGAAACAGGGTTCTAATAAATACTAAAATAACCCTCTTTTTCTGCAATTTATCAAAAGGTAAAAACCTAGAAGATTGAAATTAATCTATTCTCTTATGAAGTATCTTACACATAATTTAAATTGAAACTTGTAAAAATTAGGATTTAACCTGATGGGTTTTTAAATTAAATAACTACTTTCATTTAGTGCTTCCCTTCTTGTAATCATGTTGATACAATTTTACAGTTAAAATGCTTTAGAATTATAAAATACTGTTGACATGGTATATATATATATATATATATATATATATATATATATATATATCTTTATTTATTTTTTTTTTAAATTGCCTAGACGACTTTTTAGCTCACCTGAGCCGACAGCTCAGATACACTTTTGCAATGGTTCAACGTTCGTCGTGCGTCGTGTGTAATCTTTTACCATTTAAATCTTCTTCTTTAGAATATATTAGTCTAAATTTGGTTAAACTTTGTGGTAATCATGCATGGGTTAAGAACTTTAAAACTTTTATATTTGCATCTGCACAAAAGAAGAATTTATGACCCCTCGATGCCCCACTAGGGAGTTTTATATATATATATATATATATATATATATATATATATATATATATATATATATATATATATATATATATATATATATAAACTTGTTTTAGATTTGCACAAATGATGTCCATGGGGTTTAAATATGGAAATGGAAAAAACACTTGAGAAATTGTTAAAATTATATTTTGAAAATATATTTTGAAACCTATGAACATTTTATCAGCATAAAAAATGTTATGGGTATTGTTATGACGATCATTAAATTTTAGAATGTTATGGCTATTGAAATGACGATCATTTTGTAATATTGTACGAGGTCATATTTTGAAAGGTAACGGGCATAGCTTCCCCATTCAGAAGACTGAAAAATTAATTATATCGAAAACTTTTAACTTTTCGCAAAGGTATGTATTTTAAAATATTATAGATATTGATATGATGATCATTTTGATACAAGATTCAAGCTCATAGGTTCATAGATGAAGGACATAGCTGTATTGGAAGACTAAAATTGTTAATAATCTTGAAATCTTTTAACTTTTTGTATAGGCATGTATAATATAAAACACAAGCATACCATGTCGGAATTACAATAACAAAATAAACAAAGTTAAAACTTTGTAAATGGCCAAATAAGTTATACACGTCAACTTCCATCAAGGAAGAAAGACCGGGTTTTTCGGAAGAGTAAGCACCTCCTGTCTAGCTAGATACACCCACCACATGCAAAGTCAAATTTGGGAATGAAAGAAACATGGAACAATGATTAGTCAAATATATCCTGTATAAGTTTGGATACAGTGACTTCATACTTATCAAGGATATTGTGGTTATGGCCATAAAACTTTTAAGGGCCTTGATTAGCCTAAAATTGCAATACCCTTAAGTCAACAATTTATTTGTAAGCCGTTTGCTTCGTTCTAGAAATACCTGTAGTAGGAACAAAATCTACCATACCACACCATACCCAGGACAAGGGAGGATATTACTGCAAAGAAAGGAAAGCTGATAATTGATCGTCATGTTTGTCGTATAGCTTCAGATGTAACCTTTGACCTTTTGTCAAAATTAAGGTACAAGTCCAAATATGCAGCAACACATGAAAAATCAGTTGTATCCTTAATGTCAATATGTTTATTAGTTACATGGTCAGTGGTGATCTAATAGGGTTTATACAGGGTCAGGTAAAATCTATATCAGGCGAGGGCGAAGCATAGGTACTTATTTAAAACAGACAAATCTCTCAACATCATATCTACTGATAATGCCCTAGTATAAACATTTAACAAAGCGTGTTTTATTTCAAGTTTCAAATGTTATAGCTGTATATGTATAAAAACTGAAAAAAATTCTTCAAAACTATTTAAGGATTACAAATTCTTTGTATTTCATAAGAATTTGATTGATTTACGAAAACTTAGTATAGGAAAGAACCTTAAATGTTCCTGTCGTTATGAAATCCATGCAGCTGGTATATTTTTTAAAAAATTAGTAAGTGTATGTTATCAAAGATAAAAAATAAAACTGATAATGTTTAAAAAAGAGGTTGGTATGTAATTACATATATATCAAATGTGTTAGGAAAATAAAATAATAATAAAAGATAACATGTGCTGATGTAATTAACGTCCTGATGCAAATGTCATTTAAGAAATTTTTGTCTTACGGTTTTTATTGTTGACCAGATGTTATAACCAATTCATATGAAAACACATATTTTTTATCGTCTTGACAGAAAACATGATATATCGGTTATTCAGGAAATGCTTTTTCGCCTAAAACGATAGGCAAAAAGGTCTAAAATAGGCACTACAGTATTACTTTAACGTTTAAATATGTGACCAAAACTATATATATATATATATATATATATATATATATATATATATATATATATATATATATATATATATATATATGAGATTAACAACATGTACAGATATATTTGGTGTTTTCAGGTCAGTAATTTCAATTTTTGCTACATGAGTCGGCAGTTTCCATGGTAATGAATTTGTTAACATGCTTCATTAAACATCGTGTAATAAACAAAATATCCAGATTTCTAATGAAACCTTCAAAGCACCAAACATAAAAACTTTTAACAATCTCCTCTGACTACGTATTGCAATTCAAACAAATTAACAGTTATTTTTATCAGATATTGAAAGATTAAAAGTATTATCATATAAATCTACTACTATTTCCTATACCATCGTATTAGTTTAAATCACTTGGTTTGTATTGTAAAGAATCTAGTATTTTTTTTTTAATGTAAAAAATATAGCAGTGTTGATCCAGTCCAGGAAATAGATGTACTATTTAATTAAAGGAAGAATCTTAAAATCATTTGTTGCTAGCTCAGTTTTTATAACATTCTTTTACCGTTTTTGCTCTTTACCTGAATTATTTCTTTAATGAACGTTTTTTTTAATCATTTATTTATTCCTAGCACACATTTTATGTTTTATTCATGAAATGCGTTTGTTGTTATTCCTTCTACGTCGACAAAAAATAAAAACATCTATTTTACCGTTAGAGCATATGATCAACTTAAAAGTGCTAAGGTGGCGATTGACAATCAGTTGAGTTGTCTTTATTACTCTGTACGGTTCAAAACATTAAAAAAGTGCATCTTTCTCATTTAATTCCTTATATTTAGTTCTACTTACTTAAAACTAATGTTTTTATTGCATTAGTATTCAAACATATTCTTTTAAATAGTTTTATTGGGGTAGTTCTATTTCATTTACAGTGTGTGTGTGTGTGTGTGTGTGTGTGTGTGTGTGTGTGTGCTAAAGTAACAGTAATTTTCCGTTATGCCAGCAGCATGTGTAGCTCAAGGGACTTGATAACTCTATTGAAAACTTAGGAAACAGACTGTATAATAACGTTATATTACGGAGATGAAATATTAGTAACTTTTATTTTACATATAGATTATAAACAATTATTTTATATGTATTAGAATTCGAATATATTCTTTGTAATTGCTGTTTTATAGCCCACAATTATCTTTTTTACCTTCGTCATGCAAAGTCAATTTTGAATGCCATGTAATTTAATTACATATTTATTATAAAAACAATATTTCATTATATACGATGTTCTTAATATTTAGTTTAATTTTTTAAATCCATTATTTTTAAAATGACTACATTCTCATATTGTGTACTAAAATTTTGTTTTATCATTTCTAAGAATTAGTGCAATATATATGTTTAATATTTAATGACAAATTCTTACTTTCTTGTAAAAAAATTAAAAAAAACAACACAATGTTTACTATCTGTAAAAAAAAATCTGTTCCCTCATTCAAAGCATTCCTTAGCTGGATTTAGATTCATATAATTATGGAACTTTGGTTTCATTTAATTTCAACTGTTTGGCTTGTTTTTTTTTTATCAAACGTTTCGGTCCCTAGTGTTAGTAATGCGGAATGTTATTCCGAAATGTGCACATATGGTATATCAAAAATTAACAGGTATTTTTTTTATAAGCTTAAAAGCAAAGAAGAAAATAAGATAAAATCATCTTTACTTGCTAGGTCCAGATGGCAAGATTCTGTTGCCAAAAGTTACAATTTCCCAGTTGACTTGCCTCGAAATTAGTATATTTTTCTGGTAAAGTTTTTTTGTACTATTCAAATCAAATTGTTACAATCAATATAATCATTATTCTATTCTCTGTTTTTTTTTCTTATTTTTTTATTGTTTTGTATTCGGTTGATTTGATAATGCAAAGTGCACTTGAAATATATATAGAGTTTTTTGTATGCGATCCAAGGACTTGTTGTCCCGATTTAAATTAGGGATTGATTCTAAATTTAACGTTAATCTACTACAATCCATTTCCTAACATGCGAACCACCATTCTTTGCTATTAAGTCCCTTGAAAAAACCTATTGGTGAAAATCTGTAAAGGTACATCGAAAAGATTAAAAATTTTAGTCGAAAGGTTTAAATTTGAGTGTGTTGGTAGATGAAAAAAATATTTACAAAATTCCTCTTATTTCAATGGTGACTTGTGTCTAACAAAAATGATCTTTGCGGTTTTGAGATTTAAATCACAATGCATGTATTGTTTCAAAACAAAGACAATATTGGTGATTTTATTTATTTATTTATTTTTATATTATTTTTGGATATTGAAACTTAAGACTAAAAATCACTTTAACGTTAACTATTTTCAAATAAGATATGAATTACAGTTTCACCAAAATCCATGAAATCCGTCTTTGAAATCATCGTACATATTGATAATTGAACCGGTGTTGTACTGGTAATCTTTGAGCTTTAATTAATGATATGACACGATGTGTAAAATATTGAAATTTGTTATATTACGATAGACTTAGCAAGAACATAAAATCAACGAGTAACGACCACTGGATACAAATGGATCCTTATCCAAAACAAGTCGGTGGTTGTTGGTAATAAGTGAGAAAGTAATGGGCTGACAAATCAAATCAGGACCTGAATCGATTATTTAACATAACCATATATTAGCCATCATCATCAATCGATCGACCAAAAGACCAAAATATCATCAAGATACATTTTGTGATGAACGATATTCTGGTTTTTGTTTAACAGAGGTAAAAGTTATTTTCGTTATATCATTATCAAACATGTATTATTCGTGTTGTGGGCTACAAAAATAATGGTAACTTTCAATATTTTTATTTTCTATTTCAAGTTTAGCACATCTTTATCTTAAACTGTAAATAGAAATTGTTAAACCCCTTCACTATTCTTGTAAGAAATTCATTACATGTCTAGATTCATTAAAATGTTCGGTATGAAAAGCAATCGGCTTAGACAACTTGCTCTTTACAACGATCGTAAAAGAAAATGTTAAAAATGTACACATATAGATTGAAATGATATATTTTTGCGTTTCCAAACAATTTCTTACATTCATTTGTAACGGTGATGCGTTCAAACACAAAAATACTTGTCAACGGTATTTCTCACTATCACACAGGAATTAACGTTCAATTTGGTTTTCTGTCAGTAGTTAATTTCCTAATTTCGAATCATGTCTCGTGACAGTTTGCTAGAGAAGTAGTCTCAAGCTCTATTAAAAATTGTTTCTTGGGACTGAAAAGCGTTTTTTAATGTAAATAAGAAATATGTTTTTTTTAAGAAGTTGGAAAATCTTACATGTTTTTTTTTTATAAACATCGACGCTGTATGACGTTATTGGGGTTTTCACTGAGGCAAAGGTGATAACGTAAAATGAATATTACATAGACGTGGCATTTTGTTAGTTCGGATGAACAAAGTTTTAAAAGATAATTCTCTCTCTTTTGAGACGCTGTGAATGTGAAATTGTCACGTTCTGATATTTTCATCAAAGTTGTAGTAAGAAAAAAGAATCTTATTGTACCATGTCTATTTCAACTCTTATTGTTAATACTAGTGTTAACATAATTTTTCATGACTCTACAAAGTCTCGTCAGGAATAATTTTGACAGTACTCTTGTTCAGAAAAGAGTTTTCAAACACTAAGCATTACAAAATTCTTTAAATCGTTGCATGATAAGGCAAAATCAAAAAATATTTATTTTAATCTCCCTTTGTGGACCCGTAAAAGTTGGATAAACATTTGATAAATAATGCTTGTTAATACGAAAATTTAAAGATTAATGTTTATTTATTCTAAAATTACTGCATCAATTTTTAAGGTAAATTGGAATATGCAATCATGCTTTTGCATATCAAAAATAACATGCTGTGGAGCCAGACATTAAACTTGATATTATGGTTTCAAGTACGAAAAGAATTATTAAACAGATTACCTTTTGTAAGTATAATACTTAAAATCTTGTAAATTTGTTTGAAATTTATTTATTTATACTCATGTAGATGATATTAATCTCTATATTGCATAAAAAACGATAAATCGCATCCGTCTGCTAAAATTGTTTGGTTTCCAAAACATTGTTAGGTTTCACGCAGATGCATACGGTATGAATCTATATAGAAAAATTGTAAAGATAGGCAATAAGAATTCTAAAATACTCACTTTCAACTTTTATTTTTTCTGTTTTAGATTTTTCAACCCACTTCAGTCCTTTTACACGGATTGACTATCTGACATTTTAAGAGTTTAGGCGCTTAGACGATTGTTATGTCAATGGTTTAGTGAAGTAAGTTTTAATCTGACAACGCGCGCTCCAATGTCAGACAAGTTTTTGTTTTGAAATTTTTATGTAAAAAAAGTGACATCACCGGATAACATTTTGCCAATGCGCTTAGACCTAGACAAAGGTTTTTGTTTGGTTTTGGAATTGTACATAAGTATCTAAACACTAAAAAAATTAATCGACAGTTTTTTTTGTAAAAGATTGAATAGTAAAAAATATAACACACATGCTTGTCAGCTTGAAAAAGCTATAGCTTTAAGTGTAATATTTCATATATTATAGTTATCAACTGAAACCCGTCATAGACAAAATCGCCGTGATATTACCAATTCAATCATTATTAAAGTAGAAATCTGAATCGCTGAAATCCTTTTTTTTTTTGTCTTAATGATTTAAATATTGATCAATGCAAAATGAACGATTGACTTCTACTGCAGGCAGATATAATATAAATACTTTTTATCATTTCTTATGATGACAAAACATAGTTTTTAGAAAAAGACAGAATCAGACAAAAAGTGAATTTACCTCTGGTTTATACAAGTAGACAGAGAAGAAAAATGTCATTTATCATGCTTTATTTTGATGTCAAAGGTGGAAAAGCAATATATCCTCCAATTTGTCTTGGTATAACAAAAATTGAATTTCCTACAGACTAATATAATCATGGTTTATAATAAACGAATTTTTAATGAATTTAAGCTTTTGTATTCTGCTTTATTGACTTTATGTTGATATAAAAAGGGTGGAATTGTAAATTGGGAAAAACGCAAATTGCAATAGACAACATCGAATCCGGACACGAAACAATAAAACGACAAACAAAAGAGGAAACAAATTTAGTACGAAAATATATAACTTGATATAGAATTCCTGACTTTTTACAAAATGATTTCAAAAGACGATTGGAATACGGATACGAACTGAATAATTTCTTATATATTAAAATCTTATGTCATATCGCCTTTGTGTTATGTTTTTGTAAACTAAAAGTTTCAATAGTTTTACAGAATAGATTTTAAAAAAAAGTAGTTTCGTGTTTCTTGAAGCCCTTGTTTTCAGTTTTCAGCAACATAATTGCAACAACGTGTGTGTGTGTGTGTGTGTGTGTGTGTGTGTGTGTGTGTGTGTGTGTGATTTTACATATCAAAACACTACTTAATTTCCAACTGCACTTCAAATTTAATCTCGTACATGTAATTCATTTTAATTTTTGATTCCTGCAATGTCTCAAGTTTTTGGCTTAAAACTTTTTACAGTTAGATTTAAACTTTTTATATCAAGGTGATAACTACTGTGACGGCTCACAACAAAACTCAGTGGTATACCAAACAGTGACTGAAAACAATGCAAACTACAACAGTTGCGAAAAACTAAAACCTTTTGTAGTGTTGCTTAAAGTGGCAACAGAAGTGTCATAATGCATTTTTGTTTTCATTTCATCGTTAATTACATTTAAAAAAAATGCATTTTGACAGAAGTTTTTAAACTACTTACGATAATTGGAAATTTATTAAAATCTACGGATGAATCTAACATTAACGTGTATGCGTAAATTGTTATATTTGGGCAATATGAACTTGTAATGGTGCTAACTCAGGGCGACTTTTTGTTAGGTGCTGCCTCACAGACTCGATTTGCCGAAGACAATCATACCACTCCACCAGTCACGTTAATCGTAAATTTGTCAGTACTCCTTTCTCCTGTTGTAGATTCAATGCGAGGAAGCAGTATATTAATTTTTAAAACTTTATGCACGACCTAGCCGAGGTTCGAACCAAAGACCTTCCACTTCTGAGTGTACCTCTTTGCTGAGTCGTTCAACAGACGTTGTAAAAAATGGAATTATGCCTCGAATTTGCTATTAAATGAAGTCCAACCCGTTGTTCTACAATTTAGAAATTAATGTTCTATTATCCAGTTCCAAATAAAATGATAAAACATTGATTTTACAATCTAGGAATATTGTTTATATCCCATACAATACGGTTGTAAATTTAAAAGAATTGAATTATGCCTCGATTATCTCATTCAACATATAATAATAACAGACTATGAGATTTTGAGGATTTTTTAAAATTGTTTTTATCACATGTCATTTCAGATTAAATTTGAATCCTTTTAGGCAAAACAAAAAACAGAGACAAACGTACCATAGGGGATCCAGAATCGTTTTTAGCGATATTGAGTTTTATTCAAAGTCCTTAAAAAAAACAAATTATAAGCAATTTCTGTGATATAAAAATTATTGTCATAGATAAAATAAACATGATAGAAGCCAAAGGTTTAACAATAAAAAATTATGAAACAATTGAATTGATTACAAAACATCTAGAGAATTTTAAGTTCTAAATAATACGGTTCCTTCATTAACTTTTATTGCATTTTAAACATTCATCAGCAATATAATATATTGAATATTTTAATAGTTTCCATGAATGCCACACAAAACCAAAGACTGAGATGATTACATTTCACAATTTGTTCTATCTATGCTTTGTGATTTTGCATTAGGTCTTAGGTGTCCATATGTAACTGTAGATAGATTTGTTCAAGCTTCATTCCCTGTCAGTTATTTTCCGATCATCACCAGGGAACACTTGATCTGAATCTGATTTCTGTGTTTGTCCAAAGTATCCTAATAGTTGATTTTTCAAATTGGGTTTTAAATGCATTAAATTGTTTCTCTAGTACGCAGTCATGAACAACTCTTTCTAAAGAATGCGCTGAAAACAATATGTAAACATTTTTCCTTTATGGTAACCATGGTTACAGGGATAACTGATCCTATTATCAAAATCATTACTTGATGCGCGATTGGTTTAGGGATTTGGTTAAAGGATCATATTTATGTTAAAATCTCCTGGAGCAAGTCCCATTGTAAGACAAATCGATGTCAATATTGGATGTTTTTTTTGGAGAGTTTTCCAGCTTTAAAGAATTGGCAGCCGCATAACAAGGGTAAATATCATCACATCTTGAAACGTGACATTTAAGTAAGGCAGTATAATATTTGAAAAAAAAACATACTTGTTGTTGCTAAAATGGTGTAATATACATGTGTTTGATTAAAGCTGAATTAAGTTTTCCTAGGAAAAAATAAATTGACGCTGATCTACTTAATGATGTTCTTAATAAACAATGTAATATTTGGTTCAACGATAAAAGCTAAAATAAATATAGAAATAGCAGTAATTTCTAAGCATGATGTAGGCCCTTTGGAATCTAGTTTTAGAACATGGTTACGTCATATAAACCGGTTCCTTTAAACACAACTAACAAAACGGTGAAATACGATAAATTAAACACAGTATTTAATTAAATTTGTCATTTGTGACTTTGCAAGGGATAAATAACACCATTGCGAAGTGAAAATCCCGCTCGGACATACGGTTTAACGATTTCCTTTTTTTCACCACCCAAAAAACTGACCGCTTCGATACAATGAAAAAAAATCCTTATTTGGGCGTTAACACCTTTATTCCAATTTACAATTTGATAATGAAACCAGAAGATATTGATAAGTTTTTTAAAAAATCTGTTTGTGTTTGACAAAACAATGAATTTTTGAAATCTCAGCATAGAAGAGTTTAAAAAAGTTTGATCCGTTGCCACATGGGTGGCACATTGGTAGAAATAAACCTCGAGAACAGACGGTTGTGGATTAGAACCCCAGCCGGGTCATACAAAAAACTCAAATTTGTAGAAGCAGTCCCTGGTTGACCCGGTGTCAGGAAAAGAGGACTTCGGAAGTGAAACGGTCGTTTGGGCATACTGACTCGGTGAATTAGCACCTTTGAAAAAGTCGCACGCTCGTACAAGGCAGGACATTACACACATGCGCATCTTTTAAGTAGATTAATTGGTTCTTGGATTAATACTTTTGAAATGCTTTTGTCGCGGATAGTAAATAATCGCCGATTGGACGGTAATCAGCATAACAATCAAGATATCTTTCTACATACTAATTTTCCGAGATATTTCATTTTATAATGCGATAACCTGGCTGCCAAATCCACGATTAGACGTTTATGTCTGTCATATGTATTTATGATTTTTATGCCAAATTCTATAAGAACGATTTGTGATTAATAAATGTACTAAATATTATCGAGAAAGAACATTACACATGTTTTACACAAAATCTTGTTTTAATTTCCGAATAATTTTTTCCCATTTCCGCACCTTTTTAAACTTTACGGTAAAAAATATCAAATTACGGAAATAAAATACACAGCTTATAAAAACTCTATTTAAACAATTTATATTCAGTTCTAATTACGCCTTTATTGTGTATAAAGATCTTGAAATCCTCGTTATTTACATGTATGCAGTCTTTTATTTACATTTCAGAGATAATTGAAATTAAACAAATAGATCTCTGAAGAATTACGTAATTTAAACACATTTTTGAGCAAAAATAATTAAAACTGTTGTCAATGTTTTTACTGAAGTCGTATAAAATGTTTCCCATCAGTGAAAGATATTGACTCTGATTACTTTAAAATATTTGTACAAAATGTAGTTGAACTTTGTCAAACAGTTTTGTTTGATATTACCAGATAAATTGGGTTTAATTACCTCTAAAATTGACACATGGTGAAACGTGGTAACGAATTTTCTAAATTAAGTTTAAATAGACTATTTGTTCATTTAATCCTTCTTCAAATCTATTCATTACATTTATTTTTTTTTCATTATGTTTGAAATAACGCATTTAATTTTGAAGAATCAGAATGAAAGATATTAAAAACCATTTCCAATTTCTGTCAAGATTGTAACTCTAATTTTTAAATTGAGTTATTGTTAACAAACTTATGAAAACTCGGGGACTACTGTGACCGAATGGATAAAGAGTAAGCTAGGGGCGTCTAATTGCTGTGAGCTTGACCCCGGTCGGGTGCAGTAAAAAAGGTTTTCAATGTTGTAGGCCTTTACTTGTTGGCTCCGTGCCAGTAAAACGGACTGTGGTCTGCAATGTTGATTTGTGATATATACTATCATTTTTTTGTACCGTGCAGATTGGACACACTTTTACACACGCACCAATAAGATTGATCATTGAGATAAATAAAAATTGCTGATGTGACGTAAAATAATAATAAACCAACAAACCAATCATAAACATTTGGTGTCTATCCTAAACCGGACAGAGTACGTGTAGTTGAAGCACAGTGTTTAAACAGTGTATACGCTTCACCCTAGCGTTTATTTAGTGTCAATATGAACTTATTAAACAATAAAAAAAATTACTAATGATACAATATTTTTTTTCATTTTAAGTCACCATTTTAATAAATAAAAAGCAAGAAAGAAAATGCATAAATATTCAACATTTTTCATTTAAAAAGCCAAGTCGCGATTCATAATCTATGGAAGGCGTTTTGATCTTTCCGTATTGAAGTAATGTACGCGGAGAAATAAAAAAAAACTAACCATTTTCATTTGATTATTTTCGAATGTTTTCTTAAAAAGTATTTAAAACATAATAAACGAAAATATGTAATGAAACTATGATTGGTATATAGTGTCGTCATATAAACAAGGGGTCAGAATTAAAATGCATTGATAAAACAATGTTTTTCAGTTTTGAATGGTTCTGTTTTTTATTACAAGTCTTTTTTCAGCGAATATAGTATTGCAATTATGAATTGAAAATTGTTTGTAACCTCGGCAGCGTATTTTAGATGTCAGAGAAGAGAAATTTTTGTGACACATATTCAAGACTGTAAACAACGTTTTATAATTTGTTCTCATACCAGAAAAGCAATGTCACAACTAAAAGAACGTTCTGAAAACTGTTTAAATAGATGATAAAAAATTTTTCTACTTCATTGGTCTATTTGTTTGTTCAACATAATTATTATTCTCTTTATAGTATCTAGAAGACCACTACGGAAGCTTACTTGAGGAAGTGCTTGCTTCGTATGTGGAAGGTCGAGGTGCGAAATCCGCTCGGGCCTGACCGAGACTTGAAAATTGGTAGTGACTGTTCTTTCGCCAAGCACTCGGCAATTAGAAAAAAAAGTCACGGGTCTTTCAACGGAGACCTTAAAAATACATTCACCTTGTCACTGCAGACGTGGCATTAAAGAATCCCCCATTGAACATCGCACTAAGTGCTCTACAAAGGACAATTACCCCCTCTTTAATTCAAACATTGCAAAAGGTTATGATGACATATATATATATATATATATATATATATATATATATATATATATATCAAACTCTGTATTTATATTCATCTGCTTCATAATTTTTTTTTTCAAAATGCTATTGTCAGATTTTAATGAGTTTCTATAAATATAGGAACCTTTTGTTGTCGCTGAAGCAAATCATTGACTGTAATGTTATTTCTGATAAATGATCGTATTGTTTTAATTGTCAAGATACGAAATTAAAAATAATTTGCCTGAACACCAGCCTACATTGCTGATAATATTCTTTAAACTGAAAAATTTATATTATATATTATTTAAACTCTGTATTGACTAAAAATCGTGTCAGATTTATATTTTTTTTTTGATAAATTAGATACCTTAGGTAGAAATTATAGATATATATTTATCTATCTTATATTGTAGTTGACATATATCCATGCTCTAATTTTTATTCTAAAGTATAAAAGAGAATATAGATAAGTTCGGCATTAAACCGTTTTTTAAATACAGAATATAAGACTTAAGCAATCTTTTTTCCGATCCCTAGTGCCACTGATGAGGAATTGCATTCCGAAATATGCACATATTTGTTTAATACTAACTACCCACGAGTGGGTACTTGTGCTGGTGGAGTAAAACTCCTCGAGAATATTCATACCTCAGTAGGTAGTACTTTGTGCTGTCAGGAAATAAACCATGTAGCAAAATTTTCAACCGTCTTAATTATTTAAACTTAATTAAAACTAGGGTTTGTTTTCTCTTGCAAAACATTCTTAAGCCGGAATTGAATTCATATAATATTGAAACTTTGGATTCATTAATTTTCAATTATTTGGCTGTGTCAACCAAATGTGACTGATGAAAAAGGACTAATTGAAATGCGCACATATGGCACAACAAGATTAAACAGGTATTTTTGTTAAATATTAACAATATATGTAGTAACATAAGTTTCATTTGTGTGCGACATTACCAGATCAAGACTTCTGTAGCTCAAAATTACACATGCATTGTCTTGGTGCAGACAAATGTGATTTCAGATCAAATAAACCTTAAAAATACAGATATTATGCGTGTGAATTTACAGTTAAAGGAATTGGTTCTCATCCACATATCAGAAAGGAATTTTTTATTTGTTATTTTTTATTTTTATTTATTTATTTATTTATTTTGTTAGAAGCTTCTTACCAATTTTTATGTTAAAAGATAACCGTCAAGCTGCGAGTTGGTGTTATTATTTTTTATTTTTAAGACACTAATTGGGCATATGTATATAAAAACAGACTCGAATTTCAAAAGCTACTTGTTCTTTCTATGGTTGTGACAGCATGTTTTGGTCATGGGTTTGCCAAAAAAATACATATTAATTGAGGACGTCATTTAGTTTTTAAATACAAGATTCTGGTATCAATTACAAAGATAAAAAAGGATTGTCTGCACAATACGATTTTGTGTTACGTAATGTCATGCATGTGCGGTAATTAAATTGATCCGAGCTTTTGATAACGCACTTGAGATCAGATAAAACGGTATAAATTGTTTTCCTACAAATGTGTAGGCAGCCAGCTGATCGTTTACTAAATCAAAGAAACTGTATGATATAATTGTACGATTAATTTATTTTAAAAAAATGTATAAAGATATCTCGTATTTATAGAATAAGAACTTCGTAGTCGAAAACTGACTATACATTTGAAGGTGCTTGAGAGTAAAAATAAGAATTTTATATTTGAATATTTAAAATATAATACTTTTAGCCACTTTCACATGTGATTATAAGTTACCAGAGATAAAGGCTAAAATGACTTAATGTTCTAAGCAAAAATGCAAGCTTGATATGATGCAATATGCATATGGCCTAATTCTGCCGCCATGCATCGTCAGTCTTGCGCCACGCATCGTCAACTTTTTCTGAAGAAACAATGAAAAATTTTACGTTGGTAACTCTTGCCAAAAGTCTTTTCACTTTTCATTTTGTCCTGCATTCGATGTAATAATGACCTTCAATAGTTACACCGTATGCCACCTTATCATTTAGCGAAAGATCTAAGCTTAATATATATAAACCTCAGACACTGACATCTTACCATTATTGCGAAGTTGGTTGATTTTGACCTACATTTTAGGTCTCACCAACAAGTAACGTCACGAAAGATCAAAGCTTGATATATATTAACCTCGGGCACTGATATCTTATCAATATTGCGACGTTGGTTGATTTTGACCTACTTTATAGATCTTACCAATTAGTAACGTCAAAGTGACCTAAAATAGTTCAATGATGCAAAATACCTACAAACGTCATTTTCATATGTATAGCATTAAGGAGTAGTTTTATTAAATTTGTTCATATTGGTCTTCTAAAGGATTATTGTTATGATTTCGAATAGTTAAAAAGTACATTCCAGCAAATTTTTTCACAAGATAAAATGTTTGTTTCAGCTGTAACATCATATATATTATTAATGAGAGAGAGAGAGAGAGAGAGAGAGAGAGAGAGAGAGAGAGAGAGAGAGAGAAAGAGAGAGAGAGAGAGAGACTTTCTTTGTCATTATTTGCATTAACATATCAAAATATGAACGGTTTAAATAGTGTGTGTGTGTGTGTGTGTGTATGTGTGAGAGAGAGAGAGAGAGAGAGAGAGAGAGAGAGAGAGAGAGAGAGAGTGAGATTTTCATTATTTGTATTAACAAATAAACAGTTAAATGGTTAAATAGGCGAAGCTTGTAAAAACAGCGTAAAGAATATCTGAACGTTTGCAACCTCCGTTAAAGAGACTTAATCTCATTGACAGCTAAATACCTGACCATCAATTTGTGGATAAAATATACAATAAACTAAACTCCTAACAAACCGATTATGTCAACGTTGTCATGTTATTTATTGTTTTCCATTTTGAGTGGATTTTAAAGCTCTAAGATGCTAGTCTTTCTCAATATGACATATTATCCTTTTGTATTTTACGTCTGACATGTCATTTTGACTTTTAATTTTGCCGTTGTCTAATACTAAAGATGTTTGTTATGTCTATATCTACTTTCATTTCATCAGTGTTTGACAATGAATACGTTATCACAAACACTGAATACGTTTTTCGTGCTTGCATTTTGTCATTGGTTTGCAATGAAGAAGTAATATTTCCTTTTCTTTGCTAATGTGTGTCATTGAAGACTTCAATTGACTACTTTTGACATTTCAATATCTGCTTCCATTTTAGTCAGTGTTAAACAATAGAAACATTTGACATGTCAATATTCGCTTCCATTTTATCATTGTTTAATATTGAAAATGTAATATTCCTTTTTATTTGCTACTGTGTCATTGGTGTCTTTTGAGTTGAGTTGAGTAATGGTGTTTAACGTCCCAGTCAAGAATATTTCACTTATATCGAGATGTCAGCTTTAGGTGAAAGTGCAGAAATTTTGCCCGTGCGTTGCGCTGATGGCATTATACAGCAGGGTTCTTTATCGTGCCATGCCTGGCATGGCACGGGAACTCGTTTAGTTCCCATCCGAAAGAACCGTGACTTTTATTTCGTAATGCTGAGTGCTTGGCGAAAGAACAGTCACTACCCACTTTCAAATCTTGGGTCAGACCCGGCTGGGGTTCGAACCCACGACCTTAAGCTTCCACTTACGGAGCGAGCACTCTACCAACTGAGCTACCGTAGTGGTCTTGATGACTTTTGACATGTCAATATCTACTTTCATTTTGCAAATGTGTGTCATTAAAGACTTTTGTCATGTCAACATATGCTTTCATTTTGTCAGTGTGTGGCAATGAATCCTTTTGACAAGTCAATTTATGTTTCTTTTTTGCCAGTGGATGTCACTAAGTCCTTTTGACATCTCACTGTCTGTTTTCATTTTGCCAGTGTTTTACACTAAAGACTTTTGAAATGTCAATATCTGCTTTTATTTTGTCAATGTGTGATATTGAAATTTTGAAGACTTTTGACATATCAATATCCGCTTTCATTCTGCCAATTATTGTTAATGAAGACTTTTGACATGTCAATATCTACTTCCATTTTGCAAATGTGTGATATTTAAGATTTTTGACATGTCAATATCTGCTTTCATTTTGCGAGTGTGCGACAATGAATCCTTTTGACATGTAAATATCAGCTTCTATTTTGCCAGTGGGTGTCACTTAATCTTTGAGACATGTCAGTATCTACTATCATTTTGCCAGTGTTTGACATTTAAGACTTTTGACAGGTCAATATCTGCCTTCAATTTGCCATTGTGTGTCATTGAAGTCTTTTGACATCTCAATATCTGCTTTCATTTTGCCAGTGTTTGACATTTAAGACTTTTGACATGTTAATATCTGCTTTTATTTTGTCAGTGTTTGACATTTAAACTTTAAAGACTTTTGACATGTCAATATCTGCTTTTATTTTGTCTATGTTTGACATTTAAACTTTAAAGACTTTTGACATGTCAATATCTGCTTTTATTTTGTCAATGTTTGACATTTAAACTTTAAAAACTTTTGACATGTCAATATCTGCTTTCATTTTGCCAGTGTTTTACACTAAAGACTTTTGACATGTCAATATTTGCTTTTATTTTGTCAATATTTGACATTTAAACTTTAAAGACTTTTGACATGTCAATACTTGCTTTTATTTTGTCAATATTTGACATTTAAACTTTAAAGACTTTTGACATGTCAATACATGTTTCTTCTTTTATTTTGTCAGTGTTCAAGACCGAAGACTTTGTTATCAATATTAGCTTCCACTATATCTTGGTATTCAAAAACTACAATTTAAATCTTCATATATCACAAATAATTGTAGGACTTCAAAACTTTGGAATAAACGAAAATCGAGTGAAAAAAATGATTCTTAATTTATAAAGTGAGGCCAAATATAAATCTAATGGAAAGAACCATACAAAAATAAATAAATAAATAAATAAAAAGCAGAAAAGGTCGTATTCTTCATGTACATTAAATCCGTATAGTACGGAAATATGCATATTCAACAACAATAAAATAATATAAAAACTAAAAATAAAAACTAATTATAAATTAAATTAGAAAAATAATTAATAAAAATGAATAAATGAAAAAAGGAATAAAAATTAATAAATTAATTAGATTTATATACATGTAATTTTGGAATTTTAGTTTCATTTAATTTTCAACTGTTTGGCTTATGTTTTTTATCTATTAAACTTTTCGGCCCCTAATGTCACTGATGAGGAATGATTTTCCGAAATGCACATATGGCACATTAAAAATTAACTGGTATCTGTGTTATATTTAAAGTGTACATAATGCCAAAAACGACATGTTGAACATCTGATATTAAATGCTAGTAATTGTTCTTTGTTTGTGCTCAGTTTTTTGTTGTTTGAAGCATTATGTAATAATAAGAAACGAAAAGATCGCAAGTATTAAAACTTTTTTGCTTTAACAAACGTTTTTGATTTACATATGTGAGCAATCATGAAGTTTGTCTTTAAGGTAGGTCTTCAAATCTTTGCTTTCGTATTATTACCAGATTTATCTGTTATTATTTAAGACCTCCGTCCACGATATACTAGTATGTAGTACACAATGTATGTAAGGATTTTTATAGATACAGCATGTTAAAAATCATAAAAAAATGGACTGTCAACTTCGGGAAGCAGTGATCTAGTATATTTGAGAAATCGAAATACGTGTTTTTTTTTTTTTAAATATGCGTTTTGTTAATCGAATTTGAACAGTAGGTCTGTTTAAAATAAGGAAAACCCAAATCTTGCGTGTAAAAAATAACAATTAGTCAAAATAACTCACCGTTTCTTTTCGTCATAAAATTTCTTTCATTTTTTTAAATAAATCAATTTTTAATTGTTTGTTTCTACGTTTTACACCATGTTTCTGCAATTGATACGACACGAAATCGATGGAAATTTTTCGAATTTTTTTAACATTTCCATTTGAAATAAACCGTTTTATATCATAATGATTAACATGTTATATTTTTACTAATGTAATGAACATACAATTAGGTAGCATCGAATGAGATTTGACGTAAAATCAATCAACAGATACATGTGAATTATACTTTATAACATTTGATATATGCATAAAAATGCTATTATCTTTTGTAGACGCACGCCTATATATATATATATATATATATATATGTGTGTGTGTGTGTGTGTGTGTGTGTGTGTGTGTGTGTGTGTTTTGTTTTGAAATAAAGCAAAGATTTTTAACTCACCTGAGCTGAAAGCTCAGATGAGCTATTGCGATGGTTCACCGTCCGTCGTCTGTCGTGCGTCGTCCGTCGTCCGTCGTGCGTTAACTTTTTACATTTTATTCTTCTCTTCCAAAACCATTGGTCCAAATTTAATGAAACTTGGTAACCATCATGCCTGGATGAAGCCCTTTCAGATTTGCACAAATGAAGGAGTTATGTCCCCTTGGGGCCCCATAAGGGGGAAAGAGTGAAAAACTTTGAAAATCTTCTCCTCTGAATCTACAAGAGATATACCTTAGTTATTTCATTTATAACATCCTTAGGTCATTTATTTTCAGATTTGCACAAATGGTAGCCATGGGGCTCAAAATGAGGAAATTGTAAGGCACTGAGTGGGGAAATTACTAAAAATAATATATTTGTCACTATATCTTGAAATTTATTACT
The DNA here is from genome assembly GCA_029721355.1 of Tegillarca granosa. Taxonomy (NCBI): domain Eukaryota; kingdom Metazoa; phylum Mollusca; class Bivalvia; order Arcoida; family Arcidae; genus Tegillarca; species Tegillarca granosa. Next base: position 26,666,112 of record CM056597.1, read on the forward strand.
TTTTGTATAGGCATGTATATTAGAATGTTGTAGATATTGACTTGACGATCATTTTGATATATGGATCAAGGTCATATGTTGAGGGTCAAGGTCACAGCTGCAAAAGAAGACTTAAATTGCTAATTATCTTGAAAACTATTAACTTTTTTATATGTATATTAGAATATTGTAGATATTGCGACAATGATCATTTTGATATATAGTTCAAGGACATACGCTGAAAGGTCAAGGTCACAGCTGCAAAAGAAGACTTAAATTACTAATTATCTTGAAAACTTTTAACTTTTTGTATAGGCGTGTATATTAGGATATTGTAGGTATTGCGACAACGATTATTATGATATATGATTCCAGGTCATATGTTGAAAGGTCAAGGTCAAGGTCACAGCTGCAAAAAAGACTGAAATTGCTAATTATCTTGAAAACTATTAACTTTTTGTATAGGCATGTATGTTAGGATATTGTAGGTATTGCGACAACAATCATTATGATATATGGTACAAGGTCATACGCTGAAAGGTCAAGGTCACAGCTGCAAAAGAAGACTTAAATTACTAATTATCTTGAAAACTTTTAACTTTTTGTATAGGCATGTATATTAGGATATTGTAGGTATTGCGACAATGATCATTTTGATATATGGTTTAAGGTCATTTGATGAAAGGTCAAGGTCACAGCTGCAAAAGAAGACAAGTTACTAATTATCTTGAAAACTAATAACTTTTTGTATAGGCATGTATATTAGAATATTGTAGGTATTACAACAATGATTATTTTGATATATGGTTCAAGGTTAAATGTTCAAAGGTCAAGGTCATATCAACATAGGAATACGAAGATTATTAATTATCTTGAAAGATATTAATTTCATGCATAGGCAGGTATATTAGAATATTATAGGTATTGAAATGACAATCATATATGGTTCAAGGTCATATATGTTCAAAGGTCAAGGACATAGCAGCATAAGAATACTGAAATTGATTAATGATTTGGAAATTATTCATTGCACTACAGTTACTTCATGCATATTGTATAAGGTACTTATGAATGAAATGTGAGTGGATATATTTCTGATTAAGTTGTGGGAGTTCTTAACTTGAGAAAACTTTTAAAGTTTCTCTACGTAATATATTGTTTATTGCAGTTTGCAAACAATATTGGACATATCTTCAGGTGAGCGTTAAGGCCCATAGGCCTCTTGTAAAGGTTCTTCTTGGGGAAACCGAAGAATACGGAGAAAACTTACGACCTTCTGAGAGCAAACAAGACAAAATTTCTCGCACTATGTATTGCACGAGTTAAATTTGAACATAGGCAGTAAGAGATACAGGTCTGTAAGCGTTCCCCAGTCTACTCGTTCATAAAGTTCACAAACTAAAGTAAATAGGACTATAATGAAAACAACACATTCGAACTACCGTTTCATACAAGACACAACATTACAATCTTAAAGACTGTGAAGTTTTCAAGTTTATCAAAAATTGTCGTATAATGATTTCATCTCTTGGTTAAATAGGTGTAAACTTTAAAATATCAACTTTAATAAATGAACTAATTTAAATCAAATAGACTTTTACTTAAAACTAATTAAAACTCGTACCTGTGTTTATTACTGACCAGGTGTTTAGAGAAACTTTATGAAATTTAAACATCAACATATTGACACAAATGCTCATTTTCAATTAATTTGAACACATTTTGTCTTTATTGATAAAGTGAATAAATGCTGATTTTATCTCATTCAGTTATAATTTTGATGACATTTTCTAATTTATCAGCTAATTTCTAAATTATACAGCTGCTCAGAATTTGTTTTAATCTTCCAATGATCTTAAATCATTATCTTACGTGATGACTTCTCAAACAGTTACGTCATTTTATAATTAATGTAAGCTGTTTTTGTTAAGATTTATCGCTTTTTTCTTATCTTGATTACATCACCTGCAAGTTCAGATGGTTCCGGTATCCGCTTTGTATTTCACAATTACAATACCAAAGACGCTTCCTTTACAACTTGTTTTGTCCTACTTATATGATATAATGGTGTATTTGCTTAACAGCTGTTTAGATATTAATTTTTGCACGTTCTACCACGCACTAAAAGATAACATGCTCTGTCAAATCGCATAGAAAATCGATATTTAACCAATTATGTAATTGTAATCAAAGCTCACACACATACAGACACAGAGAGAGAGAGAGAGAGAGAGAGAGAGAGAGAGAGAGAGAGAGAGAGAGAGAGAGATGTTTACACATGCGCTCAAAAAAACAATCACCAATAGTACCAAAGGGTTGATGGCGTAACTCGCCTTACTACCAAAGGTGGGGGAGAAGAATTATTGTTTAGTGATAAAATAAATAAAGTTTACACCTATTTAAATAAATCGTTTTCACAGTTGATTTAAGTAATTTTAATACTCGATACTCGTTTACTTTTTCTAATTTACAAAAGACCACGTTCATTTTTCAGTTTCTATTTGCTACATTAAATACCAGTGTGAAAATCTATCACATAATGGCGATTTAGTAAGAAGACAACAACACATTATTAGCTGTTCCGAAATTTAATTGTGCCGATTTACTGCGTACTTAAAAAAACTAGGTCCGATTAAATGGTTTAAAAAATTAGATATAATTGGAGTCAGTAGCGAAATGTGTTTTTTTTACAACAAATTAATATTTACACCATTGTGCTTTTGCAATTTGATAGCCTGTTGACGATAAAATGTCATTTATTTTTTCTATTTTTTACACATTGCGGTCGTTTGTCAGTTTCTATTTTGCTACATTATGAATCAGTGTGATTATCTTTTACCTAATGAGGATTTAGTAAAAAGACAATTAACATATATCGTGTGAAATTTCCTTTGCCGAATCTCCTGTCTACTTAAAGGTACTATGCCCGATTTAACGGCTTGAGTAATAAATAGATAGTTGATCAATTATTTTGTTTGACAATAAACCGTTTAACCGAATCTAGTCTATTTTGGTACGTTGTAGTATCGCGATGTTTAGTAAATAAGAAAAGAGAGCCATAATTTAAATAACAGGTACAAAATTTAACTAACTATGTAAAATATACATGTACATACTGTTTGAATGATAAATGCAAAACATTATTGAAAGGTCAGTTAGATAATAAATCAATCAATCAATCGATAAATAAATAAATAAATAAATAAATAAATAAGATAAAATGGTTAAAATCAGCAGCCGAAGGTGTTCGAATTAACATCAAATTAATATTCGCATCATTTTGCTTTTGCAATCTGATAGCCGTTGAGAGTTTCTATTTTGTTACATTTCAAACAAGTGTGACAACATATCACTTAATGACGATTTAGTGAGACGACATCAACACATAATAAAATGTTTCGAAATATGGTCTTGCAGATCTACTGCGTACTAAAATATACTAGGTCCGATTATCGGCTTGAGAAATAGATTGTTAATAAATCAAGTATTATGTTTGACAATAAGCCGTTTAATCGAACCTAGTATATTTTAGTACTCAGTGCTACCGCGGTGTTTTGTAAATAAGAAAAAATGAACAATATGTTGAGGAAAAAGGCACTATAGTTAACACTTTCAAGTATGTAAACTATACAATCATACTGTTTGATTGATAAGTGTAATAATCACAACCAAAAGCATTCTTGAAAGGTTCAGTTCGGTAAACCATAGAATTTTTTTGCAAAACATAAAAAAGACGGAAAAGAAACAGGTTGGAGTCAGTAGCGAAATGTGCTCGAATTCACATGCAATTATACACACATCAGTTTGCTTATGCAATCTCATAGCTGTTGACAACATACGATTCATCTTTTTTCTCATTTACAAAACATCGCAGTCGTTTATCAGATTATATATTGCTACATTATCTGTCAGCGTGAAAACATATTGCCTAGTGACGATTTAGTTAAAACACATTATCAGCTTCTTTTTTACCTATTGTATTATAAAGATTCTAGGTCCGATTAAACGGCTTAAGAAATAGATAATTGATTTATGTTTAAATTGAAATTCAAACCAAAGGTGAGACACGTTTAAAAAGGTGAATACACATTCGCTCCCAAAATCTCGAATTAAACTTAAATGATGACGTCGGAATCCATCCTACTATCAAAAGGGCAAGTAATGTGGTACACAACAACACACTATCAGCTGTTCCGAATTTTCTTTTTATTTCCACTTATCAAAAGATACCAGATCCGAATAAACGGCTTATGAAATAGATAACTGATAAGACGAGTATTATGTTAAAAAGTAATATTCTAACAAATGGTTACACAAGATAAAAAACAAAGGTGACACAAGATTTAAAACAATGTTGACACAAGATTAAAAAAACAAAGGTGACACAAGATTTAAAACAATGTTGACACAAGATAAAAAACAAAGGTGACACAAGATTTAAAACAATAATGACACAAGATTAAAAAACAAAGGTGACACAAGATTAAAAACAATGTTGATACAAGATAAAAAAACAAAGGTGACACAAGATTTAAAAGAATGTTGACACAAGATTAAAAACACAAAGGTGACACAAGATTAAAAACACAAAGGTGACACAAGATTAAAAACAATGTTGATACAAGATAAAAAACAAAGGTGACACAAGATTTAAAAGAATGTTGACACAAGATTAAAAACAAAGGTGACACAAGATTAAATAAAATGTGTATAAACATGCGCTAAACAAATCATTAATGGGGTTTAAGGGACGATGTAAGAATCCGTCCTACTCTCAAAGGAATGGTCAATGTAGTACATGTAATATTGTAATGGCTCGAAAACAATTTTCTTACATTTGGTTCAATCATTTCGACATTCAATATAAATTGTCATCATCAGTAAGAGAGTTTCATCAATATTCAAATTGCGCTCCTATGTTTACATACTAGTTAATACTTTCAATTATTAAAATCAACTACAGTAAATTATGTTTGTTTTGAAAGGTATAATAAGACAAGCCTTAGCCTTTTTAAAAGCCAGTATAATAAAACGTTTGACTTAAGTCGGTGGTTTAAAAAAATATGAAATCACCATCGAACTGCGATTGAATTCACATCAAATTAAGAATCTCTTCATTTTGCTTTTGAAATCCGATATCTATTTGACGATAACATATCGTTCTCTTTTTTTTTCTTGTTTTCTACACACCACAGTCGTTTATTAGTTTCTATATTGCTATATTATGTACCAATGTGAAAACCTATCCCCTAATGACGGTAAAGTTAAAAGACAATAACACATCATCAGTCTTCATTACAAGAATTTATCATCAATACTTTTAACACATTTGATTTTAGAAATATTTCATGTAAATAACAAATTACTCTATATTGTAAGGTATAATTATTTTATGACAGTTTTAGAAAGATTCGTGATATCAAAACATTATTAATTATATATACGCTGTTGTGATAGCCAAAGGGACGTTTTACCTTAATGTTTAAAATAATAGAACTAACACCGCGAACTATAAAACGTCGTATGAATAAATCTCCATAAATTGATAGAAAGATAGACAAAATATGATTTCAAAATAGAAGTACTTTGAGAGGTATTTATATGACTTTGATAGGGACCTTGGTAAAAAAAGAGTTAGCTAAAGGCCAGCAGAACCCATAACCGCCTAAGTGTTCGTATCATACTTTGTGCAGAACCTAGAATATATATATATATATATATATATATATATATATATATATATATATATATATATATATATATATATATATAAAGTTTGCTTGCCAAAAATCATGGGTTTTCTCCGTGCACTTCTATTTTACCGAACTTCAAAAGTACCGTCCACCTTGATTAAAATAAATAAATATTAACTTGGGCCTGAAACTATATTAATATTAATCCTTTCCACGTAAAATTTTGTGACGACATCCTTTGTTTTACAGTGAAAAAGGAGTCTGTTGATAATAGTACATAGATTACAACAGTGCCAACAAAACCAATCTCACAGCTACAAAAACAACTGACACTGCATCAATCATTTTATATACAACTGATAAATTAGTTTGTCTAAGGCAAATTGACTAAACACTGCAGTACATAAGACAAATTGACCATTCATAATATGAATATGAGAAAATTATTTTCTGAAAAATATGTATTGATGAGACCAGTCAAATATGACAAACAGCATTGAGGTCATAAAGGTTACTGAAAGTGTAAGAAAGTGCCGTGTTCCGGTATGAAAGTTTATAAAATAATCTCCATGTCGTAAAAAATCTAAAAGCAGGACTGTTATTATCAATAAGCAATTATTTAGAACCTAGCTTATGTACATGTATTTTGTTGCCTTCAAGATTTGATAGATTTTGCCAGTTGTATTTAAAATGTTTCCGATGAATTTCAAGCCGTCAGACATTCTTTCACATAATTTTCGCTTTTGATCATCTCGACCAAATGACATGCACAATGATAACTATGTAAATTTAATTAGATACTTGATACTAAGGGGTCCATTTTAGAAAGATAATTACCCAGTAAAACAAACAATATTGTTTTCATTCTAAGCATCAGAATAAGAAGCCATACATAGTTAAAGTATTTTATTCAAAAAATCAAAAAAAAAACGAAACAAAAATATTATAAATATAAAAAAAGAAAAAAAGAAGAAGATTTTTTAACAATTTACAAGCAGGGCGGTTACTATCAACAAACAAATATTAGAACCCAGCGTATAGTTCATGTAATTTGTTACTTTCAAGATTTTGCTAGTTGTAAATAGAATGTTTCCGGTGAGTTTGTAACCTTTTGACAATCTCCCATTAACTGTTTTCGCTATTTGACATCGTACCAACAGGCATGCAGAATGATAACCATGTTCAATTAATCAGATGTGATATTTAGGTCAGTTAAAACAAATTGTTCAGTAAAATAAACCACATTGTTTCCGTTTCAATATCAGAAAAGGGCACCATATATAGTGAAAATATTTTATTCAGAAAAATATACATAAATAAATTTAAAAAGAAAAAAATATATTGTAATTTATTTATTAACTTTTACACCAATATTTTGTTTTCGAAAACTACATGCACAAACAATTATTATTAAAAGTGTTTTGTGTTCTCAGATATTCGGTAAAAGCTAAAGTTAAAAAAAGATCAAAATTTTCATTTTGTATTTTCATTGAGCATATCATCAAGTAAAACCTTATGTTGCAATACAGACATCAATATTATTGCTTTTTTATTTGTGATTTTGATTTATCAACATTTTCTTTTCAGAACGTTTTTTGTTTCAATATCCTTTAAAACGCGTGTGTGAAAACCAAATGATTGAAAGGGAAGATCAATTCAATGTAGGTCATAAGTTTCATTTCTAATTTCAATAACATTTTATCTTTATTCCCTCAGCGCTGGAAACATATATCAAATTATCTTCATCATTTGTTTTATATTGCGACAAACAGATCAAAACAATTTCCTCGGGTGAATTTGTTTGCAATATTTCGCTAAGGTGCTGAAAATTAAAAGTCGTAACAGACATATATAGCTAAGATTTCAAATACAACGCGTTTTTGTATGTAATAACGTTTACAATGTCTTTACTTTATAAATTGACATTTTGACATTCAAGTTTGATGAAATATTATATAAATAGTGACCTTGGTTAAGAAAAATATGGAGGATTGTCTCCCCAAGTAGACATTATCTCTCGAGACGATAGGCCAAAGGCACTATTTACTTTATTTAGATGTTTTTTATCCTTACAAAAGCTGTGTGATCAACCGTTATAAATAATCTCCCTTGAAAACGATGCTTACAAATGTAAGGTCACAATTTACAATTTTGTCATGGAATTATCCGGGCTAGGTTAATACACGAACAGAAATCGGATTACTTGATAGTTCCCATGATTGATAGTTGTGAGTTTCCGTACCTAGCGTGAACAGTACACTTATATAGTTTCAAAGATGGGAAATAAAATAAATATTAAAACATTATAACAATGAAAATTTCTACTAAACAAAACCTTTTTGACATCGAAATAATTGCTAAGGTTAATTTCTAATATAATTAAACCTTAAGTACAAATGCTGTATTCTTATTGGTCAATATCTATTTTTTTTTATAACTCTACCCTTTTCTGCAAATATTCTTCTAGCCGAGTATTTGCCAAAATTTCTGTGCTCGGCAGGGGTATTATCAAGTATTTGAGAGTAATTTTCTCATACGCGAACTCTGCCGCAATTTTACTTTCCGGGGTAATATTATCGGAGTTTTGCATGGCGACATAATGAACAACAACAACGACAACAACAGCAGCAAAATAAAAATGACATATGACAGGCAAAGTTGAATTGGAGAGGCAAAACAACTAAACAAACTTTCAAATTTCAATGTTAACCTTTTAATTATTAATCATGTTTATTTGTAATTGGGAAAATACCAGTCTCGATAATACATTTTCCTCGCCTTATGACTCGGAAGATTTTATCAACATTTTCTTTTCAGAACGTTTTTTTTTTTTTTTTTTTTTTTTTTTTTTTTTTTTTTTTTTTTTTTTGTTCCAATATCCTTTAAAACGCGTGTGTGAAAACCAAATGATTGAAAGGGAAGATCAATTCAATGTAGGTCATAAGTTTCATTTCTAATTTCAATAACATTTTATCTTTATTCCCTCAGCGCTGGAAACATATATCAAATTATCTTCATCATTTGTTTTATATTGCGACAAACAGATCAAAACAATTTCCTCGGGTGAATTTGTTTGCAATATTTCGCTAAGGTGCTGAAAATTAAAAGTCGTAACAGACATATATAGCTAAGATTTCAAATACAACGCGTTTTTGTATGTAATAACGTTTACAATGTCTTTACTTTATAAATTGACATTTTGACATTCAAGTTTGATGAAATATTATATAAATAGTGACCTTGGTTAAGAAAAATATGGAGGATTGTCTCCCCAAGTAGACATTATCTCTCGAGACGATAGGCCAAAGGCACTATTTACTTTATTTAGATGTTTTTTATCCTTACAAAAGCTGTGTGATCAACCGTTATAAATAATCTCCCTTGAAAACGATGCTTACAAATGTAAGGTCACAATTTACAATTTTGTCATGGAATTATCCGGGCTAGGTTAATACACGAACAGAAGTCGGATTACTTGATAGTCCCCATGATTGATAGTTGTGAGTTTCCGTACCTAGCGTGAACAGTACACTTATATAGTTTCAAAGATGGGAAATAAAATAAATATTAAAACATTATTACAATGAAAATTTTTACTAAACAAAACCTTTTTGACATCGAAATAATTGCTAAGGTTAATTTCTAAAATAATTACACCTTAAATACAAATGCTGTATTCTTATTGGTCAATATCTATTTTTTATAATTCTACCCTTTTCTGCAAATATTCTGCTAGCCGAGTATTTGCCAAAATTTGTGTGCCGGCAGGGGTATTATCCAGTATTTGAGAGTAATTTTCTCTTACGCGAACTCTGCCGCAATTTTACTTTCCGGGGTAATATTATCGGAGTTTTGCATAGCGACATAATGAACAACAACAACGACAACAACAGCAAAATAAAAATGACATATGACAGGCAGAGTTGAATTAGAGAGGCAATACAACTACACAAACTTTCAAATTTCAATGTTAACCTTTTAATTATTAATCATGTTTATTTGTAATTGGGAAAATACCAGTCTCGATAATACATTTTCCTCGCCTTATGACTCGGAAGATTTTATCGTCTCTCGAAAAAGTTTACCCAAATTCCCCTTATAAACTTGATATATCTCTATACAATATGCCAATAAACATTCTTGTGAACTTGATATTTTTTGGTATTATAGAAATTATATTTATTTTTCTTTTTGATATGGAGAAATAAAGAATTTGAACATTTTCCACAGCGCGTAATTGGCGTAGCTGAAAAATGATTTCCATCACTTAAAACTTGATTTATAAAATGTTTAACAACAAATGAAAAAATACAATATTTTTGCAATAATAATTATAAAATAATTTTAAAAAATGAATCGGTACACGAAGTTAAAAAACAAATGGCTTTGAGTGCTGTGCATGATAATATGACGTCATTAGTAGCCATTCTTTCATAACAGAAATGATCTGACCAATCAAATTCCTTGAAACAAAGAGAAATTTAATTATAAAAAAGTGTCAGTTTTATTGACAAATGAAAATGTTTTGTTATCTTAGCCAATAAAAATTACTAAAATATAAGATTTTCTTAAATTGCACCAATCAAATATAGATACCCTAGACATAAAATAATTTGAAACAAAACAATAATGTCATCGATATTTACAAAGCTGTATCAATTATGTTAAATCATTCGATATTTTTGTGATTAATTTCATCGTATTTACAAGTACATGTACTTGATGTCTTATTAATTACATATTATTTTGAGTTTAAGTACTACACATATTTAAAATAAGGCTCAAAGTATGAACTTGTATCAAGTACACAGTACATGTACTATCAAATGCACTAAAATACAAGCCTAGGCAATCACGGCAAAATAAGTATATCATCATGTAATTTATGTATATGCCTTATTACTCTTGCTTTGCTCTAACAAAGAAAATAATGTTGTGTTTTACACTCGAGTAAAGATTCCTTTACCGCCTCGGTGCCTCAGATGTAGAAGCTCCAATCAAAATGCGGGAGGTTCGCGGTTTCCAGACCTTGATCATACATAAGACATTAAAGGTTAAGCAACTTCTAACTCGCTTGACGCTTGGCATTAAGAGAAATGACTCGTATCCGGTGCATGGGTAATGTGTCTGGAGGGACCGTTTGAACAAATAGTCGCCATAAGTGTGTGCTAGTACGAGGTAGACCAAAATACACATTTACACATCAGAAACCCCAACGTGTTCTAAAGTTAATCCTTTGAGATTGATTACGACCTGTAGTCACAAATAGCTGGATTCGAAGTACAACCAGCAAACCAATCAGGATTCTTTTGCTGATATACAAGCGGTCAGATTCGGGATGGTGAGATGCCAGGAGTAACAGGATAAAATCACCGACTGAACAATATTGACTTTTTTCCAGATTGGGGTTCCAACTTAGCAACTAAATGCGTTATGATTCTTAATTTAGCGTTCTAGACAACATTCTCATTGGAGGCTTCTTTGATTTACACGCGTTTTGATTATATATTATCTCTGTAGTTAAAGCGTTTTTTCGGTACATAGTATTGAGTACAATTTTTTTAAGAAAGAATAAAACATTAATGCGTCTTAGATTTCAATTTACATTGATTTTGCAAAAATTGTAAGAAACTTATTAAAATATAGAAATATTCAATCTAAAATTTAATATAATTACAATAGTTTTTGGTGTTATTTTACATAAATCGATTTGTCAGGCGTCATAATTTGTGAGATTATGCATATTTAAAAGCTTTATTTCATGCCATTATTTCAGTTTTGTAAATTTGTTTTAAGACTTAACTGATAATGTTCTCCAAACACCATGATAAGATGGATTTCTTTGTCAATTCCAAATTTAATATATCTATTTTCAGTTAAAAAACTCAAAATAACTATGATTTAATTAAATCAATTGTTTAAATATCAAGAAGGTTACATTTATCAAGTTCTACATTAAAAGGAAATTTTAAAGAATTTGACTTTGCATAAAAACGGACAAATATAATTATACGTAGTGCAATAAGGTTTGCTTAATTTTTGTTTAAAGACCTATTAGCACCTTTTTCAGATAGTTTCGACGGAGCATGATGTTTATATTACTCGTGGATAAACCTATACAACTTCGTAAAATGCGAAATCTGAGCGTTGTTGTTTTTAATAAAAGAAAAAAAAATGTTGTATTAGAGAGCGCTGATGACGGAAGAAATTAAATTGAAAAATAAAATAAGATAAAATAAGATCAAATAAAATACAAATTAACAAAATAAAATAAAATTTAAAAAAAAAATGAAAAAGAAAGAAAAAAAAAAAAAAAACAAAAGACAAAAATATGTTAACGCCTTTGTTCGATATAAATATTAAATGCGTTTATTTCTTTGATGTTTCCGATATTTGTTTTAACAAGCTTACTCGTAAAAATAATAAAACGGTAAAGTTTCAAAATCACGATTTATAAATATGATAAATAAAATAATTTTTGTAACCACAACTTAAGCCGCATTTTTCAATATACATCTTATAAGCTTGAACGTTGCTCAAGCATTAATCAAAATATAGCAAACGTATGAATGAAGTAAGAAAATGAAAACAATACATATAATAAGCACAAAATACAAATGGGATACTTTTAGAGGATAAGTGTATTGTAATGTTCGATTTGCTGGCGTATATTGGTGATTCAGTCGGAAATTTATAACAGTTTTGTTACAGTATAACCAATAAATTGCGATAACGCTCGCGCAAAAGTGTGACATTCATATTGACTATAAACGCTTTCTCGTTATTATTATTATTATCAATTATTATTATTATTATTATTATTATTATTATTATTATTATTATTATTATCATTAGTAGTAGTAGTAGTCATAGTAGTAGTAGTAGTAGTAGTAGTAGTAGTCATAGTAGTAGTAGTAGTAGTAGTAGTAGTAGTAGTAGTAGTCATAGTAGTAGTAGTAGTAGTAGTAGTAGTAGTCATAGTAGTAGTAGTAGTAGTAGTCATAGTAGTAGTAGTAGTAGTAGTAGTAGTCATAGTAGTAGTAGTAGTAGTAGTCATAGTAGTAGTAGTAGTAGTAGTAGTAGTCATAGTAGTAGTAGTAGTAGTAGTCATAGTAGTAGTAGTAGTAGTAGTCATAGTAGTAGTAGTAGTAGTAGTAGTAGTAGTCATAGTAGTAGTAGTAGTAGTAGTAGTAGTATAGTAGTAGTAGTAGTAGTAGTAGTCATAGTAGTAGTCGTCGTTGTAGTAGTAGAAGCTTTAGTAGTGTCATATACCATTTTAAAAATTAATCATAAAATAAATCAGAAAATAGTATATTGTCATAGACTATTTTTGAATGTATTTGATGATAAACATATAAAAAAAGGTATATGACAGTAGTAATAGTAGTAGTAGTAGTAGTAGTTGAGTAGTGGTAGTAGTAGTTGAGTAGTGGCAGTTGTTGTTATTGTTTTACATAATCAAGATTTGCGATATATGTCAGCATCTAAAATGCTGCCGAAATATAGCTTACGATTGTCAAATAATGTACTACCAGTTGGCACTAATTCGTTACTTTTGATGTTAAATTTTCGACTGGTCGGTACTTTAGAACGGCAAGTATCTTTGCCTTGTTTTCCTTCTTAAATTCCATTTATCCAACCCAGACAATTCTTCATTGTGTCTAAGAAACGGACTTAACCATGTGTCATAATAAATTGCATAAATAGATATCAATCTCGGTACTCAAGCTGTATAATGAGTAAATGGCGCCGTACTTGCATATATTTTTGTATCATCGGTCATCTGAGCAATGCAATGATTACCGTTCATGTCTCAAATGATGTTTGAAATGGCATGATATAGACACTATCAAAAATTATTATCAACATTTGATTTTCCTTATAGATTTTTCCTTTTCTAAATTATTGCCCCGACTGTTTTATTAGGCGATTAATTATCTACCTCTTTCTAATTTGATTTTTTGTTGGAAGTTAATGCAACACTTTATCCTCTAGAGATCTTAATCGATTGTTAAAACTGGTAAAATCCTTACGTTGGCGTTAATCCTTTGATAATTGTTCTTCAATGTGAAAACTCATTGAAAACAAAGCTGTTTAAAAACACTCCCCTGTTATTTATGTATCTTCTTTTTACTTGGTGGTACTCGACAAGGCAATAAAGATTGAAAAAATATATCAAAATGCTTAAATATTGAGTGACAGATTGATTTCAAGCCTCATACCTTACCACCAAAAGACATTGTTTGGAAAGTTTTTATTTATATAAAAAAATTATATTTGATGTAAACATATTGTTGGTTCTTTAAAGTAAGCATAAATGGATTATATTTTAAAATCGTGGTCCGCAATTTCAGATCCATTTAAAATGAAATAAATGTTATCGTTTCGCTTAAAGAACTTAACCGAGTCCAGATCTATTTTTCTTTAGAATGTTAAAAGATGGCTGTGGTATTTTTTAATTCAGTTTTATTTTGTCAAGTTTAACATATTTACATATATGATAACTTATCAATGTAGGCTAAAAATACGATTCATAAAAACTGGTAATTCAAAGAAATTCTCGTTCTACCAATTCAAGCCACTGATTTCTTGATTACGTGTTTGTAACTCTCTTGACAGTATAAGTCGGGTAGACTTAAACTGAAAATTTATTAATTAGGATATTTTTTTTATCTTAGTTTAAATCGCTATTACGTTTTTATTTCTTTTTCTTTTTTTAAATTAATTATTTATTTTTGCAATTTGATATAATGTCAAATATTAATATTATTTGTATGTAACCTTTATCCTATCGTTGAATTATTTTTTATCATAAAAAATCAACCTGTATTGCAGTATAACATTCGGGTTAAAGTTTATTGATTGTTGACAGGATTTAAGGGCTTATATTCCCTTTCGGGGAAGATAATTTTACTAGCAAAAGGCAGGTAGGGGATTTCTTCACAGACAGGTAATATGGTCCCTTATACCCTGTCAGCATTCAGAATAACAAATTTGTATAGTGGACATATTTTTTCAGTACGCAAATTATAAATTAAGTTTTAAAAAATTGGAAAAAAGTTTATAAAAAATCATCCAAAAAGATAAAAATAAAAAAAATAAAAAAGTTATGTTCTAAAATCATTCAATAACAGCCAAGTGTGATAAAAGATGCATAAACAGATGGTCAAGGTGTTTAGAACATCCATTATAGTTTTGTCATAACTTAACAGTAGGCAAGGTAGCCGGCAACTAGTAGACAAAAACGACCTAAACACCAACTCCAAGACGGGACGCATCAAAAAGACGTAGAATTATCTGTTACAGGACAATGTCGCTTCAAAAGGATGTAGGCAAAAAAATAGACTACCCAAGATGACAAAGAATTAAATGTAGGCAAGGTAGCGTCGCTTAAAAAAACAAAAAGCACCTGCTGTAGACTAAATATGTTTGCCTCAAAACTTCTTAAGTCTTACTAGAGCTGTCTTTATTGTAAATTGGTAGTGAAATGGCGTCAAAAGTCCTCATTTTGTACAAATGTCTCTTAAATAACAGTGATTAAACATTACTTATGTAAGTAATGTAAGTACATGTACCTCTTTTCTTTAATGTAAATTATTTTAAGTTTAATAACTATTTCCAAATAAGTTATGTTTCTTTAGGGATTTTATTTTGTCTAAACAAAACCATTACAATTAAAGAAATGAGCTCAGCACTTGTTATTATTTACATTTCTAATATGTATGTACATGTTAAAAGCAGTAACACAATGTAATGATGAGTGTATTAGTGCCGTTTTTACCATTAACACTAAAAGTTATTACAATTTTTGTATACACAAATGATTTATGTGTTGATATAATTGTCATAATCAATAAATTTCGCATGTAATAAAAGAAATAAACTGATTTACAACATTCATATACAACTTTAAACTTGCAATGTACTCTGTCAATTTAGACAAACCATTAAAAGTTAGGATTATAAAAATCCTACAAAAATGTCTGTAAACAACACCAAGAAACCATTCTGGCTTCCATTCATTGTTAACAAATTAATATTTTAATATTGGTGGTATTCATTTTAATGTATATATATGTTAATTTGTATTTTCTCGTTTTTTGATTAATTGTTGCTTTGTGCTTTTGTGAATTGACAATTCTCCAATAAATACTCTCTGTTAAATTTCTAAACCATTATTAATATTCATTTAGTGTTTTAAAAAAATGTCTTAAAATTCTTATGTAATTTTTACATAATATAATAAATTCAAATAGGGATAGGGATGGACGTATACGAGGACTTTCGATATGTTATGAGTATTGATAATGCTTTGCACAATATCGTTAATGATGATACCCTTGAATAGCTCTTTTCAATGGCTTTCTAACAATATAATACGTGTCTTCAGCTCCACATACTTTAAAATTTATTTCAATAGGGCCAAAATAAAAAAATAAATTGTTTCCCCTTGCGCGACCGCCCGTAAAAAATCCCGCCGACTTTAAACATTTTATTGAAAAATGCTGTGTGTTTTTTTTTTCGCGATTCTGTGCTAAAAGATTCCGGTTCGTTTCGTTTTCCTTTTTACGATTTAGTCGCCAACCTTCATAGTTGTCAAGAAACTTATTCAGTTAAAATTCAATGCGATACAAACACCGTAGTGATGAAGATGTACTAGTAAAAATACAAGGTGACATGTGAAGAATGTTTCCTAAACAGAAAAGAAAACTATGAGGGAAAAAACCTACCTACCTACCCAATATCAGAAGTAAGGGTAGGGCAAGGGAAGACAAAGATATTTTTAATTGTGGCCTAGAGCCAGTCGTTGACCACTGTATTAAAAATGCTTAGGAAACAGATTGAGAATATTTAAGAGATTAGAGCTTATATAAAAGTTCGCACAAAACTCGGTCATTTGGTAATACAGATTTTTACTGACTTTGGGGAGTGTATGGGTCTGATAAGGTTTCCTACAGTTCGGAGGTAAAAAAAAATTTTGACTAGCACAGAGTCCGTAAAAGATTCAGCAAAATCTGATCGACTTGTGACTGTCTACCTTAATCAGCGTACCGTCGTGCATTTGAAAGATGGGTTCCGAGAAGGAAATTATGTATAACAAACCGTGGAGAATACTTTGATGGGATGCAATAATCATCTGGAATGCTTTTGAGATATCGTATAATACACATTACATATCGACCAACCTTTGTATATTCAGCTATAATATTTAGACGTAAAACAATAAAAAACGCATTATGGTGAATTATTTATATAAGCTTTTCATTTTGTATTGAAATTTTGTATCTCAATACTATTATGAAATAGTCATCTTTTTCATCTTTTAAAAATTTTAAGTATATTGATATTTTTAAAAATGTCAATACTTATTTGTCGTTAGATAATATATATATATATATATATATATATATATATATATATATATATATATATATATATATATATATATATATATATATATATATCTGTTGTCACGTTTATGATGCACAATTTAATAAACCCAACGTGACCAAATATAATTTGAGATTAAATCAATGATTTGTCGGTCTTTTATTTTTCTGTAGGAGTCTGTAGAGAGGTAAAATTACAGTTTGAAATTAAACATATGTGTATTAATATAAATTTGACAGTTATCATTTGTTTCGTTAACTAATAAAATTGGAAATATATCCTCTTAACAAGGCAAAGTACTTAGAAAGTATCGACATTTAGATGGCTTGAATGAAATGAGTTGTCTGTTGCAATTGCTAACATCGGAGCAATGTTAAAAATTATAAAACTGATATTGTAATAAACTATAGGATGAAACAAAAGAGAAAACTTTGTTTGTTTAATCTTGAGTTCAAAATTTAGTGGAATTGCGTACTGAATACTTAAAATACAATGTGTAGGCGACAAGTAAACTTTTTGAAAATTGTGTTTTAGCATTAGTAACCAGTGAGGTTTTATTATTTATTTATTTATTATTTTTTTATTTTGAGTTAAAACAAGTAGATGCACTTATAGTTAAAATATTGGATATTACACTATACAATGACATAAAAAAGGAAACTTTTTTGTTTCCACATTGATAGTTTCAATACTGAATGAAGTAAAATCTAAATTTTAGATTCATATTAACAGGTATTATTGGGCAATGTAGAAGACTAAAACCATACTTGTAAATGTTATTAACTCTATATTATATCATAAATAAAAATATGACATACGCAAAAGAGTTCCATCTCTTACTCACCATAAGAAGATCAAATGTTTTCAGTCAGATAAACCTTAATGATGGCATATACAATGATGCAAGTGGCTAACAAATGAATTGTTGACAAAGAAAGAATTTTTCAAGTCTAGGCTTTTTTAGGCTTATCATGGAAAGTTTTATTTTTCATCTTTAGAATATTGTTGGTAAGTTGCTGAATCAAAAATTATCTTAGATAAATTTGACATTCTATAGGTCCCTGTTTTTTATCCTCAATCTTACCTCAACAAGTTCCCGATGTAGCTAGCTAGACAGGAAGTGCTTACCTTTACGGCCTTACTTCGTTAGTGGAAATGTACGCCTTTACCTAATTCGCTAGTTTTAAAATATGATTTGAACATGGACTGGTTCTTTTGAGTTTTATTACTAAATGTATTTTGAACATTTTTGAACATTTGAAATTCATTTTGAACGTATAATATACGTCTTAATAAATTAGGGAATAATCAAATATTTGGACCTATATACTTTTCTACATTGCAATATTACTAACTTTTTCCAGAATTTGAGTCTATTTTTAATATTGTATTACAAATTAGGTCTTTAATTAATGCATTAACATCTCTCAAGGTTTACTAAACCTGAAGTTGCCGCCAGTGTAATAATCTTTCTACAGACATAATATTCTCAACATTGTCTACATACATGTGAGACTAATGAACTGTCTGGTTAATTATTTGTATAGTTTATTGACTTTTAAAGGTCTAAAGCATTGCTTTTGTGCTGAAATGTATAAATGAAAGCAACTATATGTCAAGTTACAGTAACAACCCTTTTTTCCGTAAATATTTCGATTTGTGGTGAAAATAAAATTTTTTTTGTCAAACGAATGAATTAAAATGTCTGAAAATATGTCATGACAAAATCCATATAAAATGTTTAGGACACAAATCTCTATCATCTAGATGACTCCGTAATATTCATTGCGTACACGATCATATGCCAGACAGCAAATTAAGATTTAAGCGACAGACATATAATAACAGAACCGAAAATATGCCAATTGTAAGGTTTGAGTTACTTCACTAGTGTTCTGCAAACATCTTTTAAATCAGATAAGCAATTATTATTGAGAATAGAGATCCTTCATTTGCGGACATTTAGTCTCGTTTATAGTAAACACTGGAGAGTTTTTATGCAGTACAATATGTATTTATTATTTCAAACCTTATTTCTCATGTATTTACGTTGGTTTTAGTAACACAACATTATGTCATGTATTTATGTCTATTTATGACATATTAGAAATATTATTTAAAAACTAAAAGTATCTTGTGAAAACTGATATTTTGTATAATACATGTAAATTTTTGCACAAAAATTTGATAATTAAGGAATTTTTGTGTGGTTTTCCTCTAACCTTTGTCTACAGGGTACTGTAAATAAAAATTATTCATCTTTGCTAATTTCGGCGACAGTTAAAATAATTAACAAGTTTAAGACTTATGGCTTCTGTAACGCTGTGTCAACAAGTATGTATATACGACAGGTGATGTACAAATAACAAATGAAATTTCTTTGAATAGATTCGGTTCTGATTAAATATTGATCTAAAATAAACCCGGAGGATATAAGAAGTTAGAAAGTCATATAAAAGTAATTATACCTTGTCAGTACAAGGTAAATAGGTTTTAATAACTGAGAATAATAGGTTTCTGTGTCTAAAACAAGGAACTGTGTATACATTTGTCAAAGTGTTTAAAGAAGGGAAGATATTGTTTTTTATGACTAGTAAACAGATAGTCAAAAATCAACAGTGTTTAAATTAAAAAAAATAGCAATCAAGTAATTGCGAATAATACAGTTTCTGAAATTTTTACTGTTATATCGAGTAAGAATTATATTTAAATTTTTAATAAAAGATCTTATATTATAAAAAAACTGCACATTGAGTTCCTAGTTTTACAAGATAAAAAGCACAATAAGTACTTTCCGGAAAAAAAAATATTAATCCCGATGCAATCTGCTTAGTGATGTTTTAACAAGGGGTAAACATTATTTTGAGATTGAAACTTAAGAAACAATAAGAAATAGTTAAATAGGACAATTCTTACCTGGATTAACAAAACAATTTCAAAGAAAACAAAACATGTTTGAACAAAATGTAAACAGAATGGTCCTAATACCCTGTCTTTCCAAATAATCCGAAAAATTAATTTAAGAATTACGTAATAAACGAAAGTGATGGAATTGTTTCTTATCTTGAATTTGCAAAAGGGGTCAAACTTGTTTAAGATTGTGTTGTCACGTGTATCATTTCTTTGTTCATTCCCATAATAAATATCCCATCATATTGATAGTTTTTCGTTTTATAAATAAATAACCTTATTGGTTCATGTTTATTCTTTTTCCGTATCTTTAATATTTTATATAGCATTGTTAAAATGCTTCAAACGAAAATTTTAATTAAAATTTTTAAACGTTTCTTATTTGAATTAGGAAGTTGTATCCAACGCAGGAAGAACTTTCTAATATGCAATCAAAATATTAAATACGATCCGTATCAGTGACCCTCGTTAAACTACTTTTCACTATAAAATGAATAAGAACTCATTTAATTACATTACATGTTACCTTGTCTTCCACTTTTAAGAATTTGTAAGGTAAGATAGCGGTACCATATATATTCAGATTAAGGGATAACCGAGTCATCATTTATTATTTTTTGGCTTGATTTATTTCACTTTGACTACAATAAAATGCGTTGATTATGTTAGAAACGAAAACGATTTGAAGACTCGAGACAAGCCTTGAATTATATCTTACGTCGCCATTATTTTATTCATGTTAGAGCTAACAGTGTTAAAAACTCAAATAAAAGTCATTTCGTTTTAATCAAAAACATTCAGACAACTTAATCAAGTAATGAAAGCTCATATAACTTACATGCTGGTATCATTGACTAAATTATACAATTTAGTATTTAACAAATCTAATATAGGCGTCGATTTAATTTTCACAAAAATGTCAAAATATGCAATGATATGTTAAAGTGAGTTTGTATCAAGAAAAAACTTAAACTAAATGCCGTAGACAGATTTTAGCATTTTTATTCTTCTGATTATGAGATGAGACTCTTATCTAGTAATCTTATCTAAACATCGGGATAGAAAAAAAGTCACAATCTAATATCCGATGGTTATTACTAATCTCCATTTCAAAGACTTCTTCTTTGGTTTGAGTGTTTTTAAATTCTCTATAACGTTTTACGAATAAAGCAACTGTAATAACGTAATAACTGTATTCAAATTGTATGAACACTGTTGATTTGGTAATAATCACTCCACAGGCATAATATTACGAACAGGAATTGCAATAGTTCTTTACAAACAAACACCGCTAATGACCTGTCTGTGCCAGGGTCAACATAATTTTTATTTGGCTGTTAGAGATCGGAAACAAGTTTAATGTGCAGAAAACGAATCAAACTTAATTAATTATAATGTCACCAGAATAATTGAGTGTCTTCAAATCGCTAACCATAAAATTTGTTTCAATTGCATAAACTCTTATCTGTGGATATTACTAAAATTAAGTTTTCAAAAGTTTCAAAAATAAAAGTTTTTTAAATACTTTGATTTGGTGAACATAAGTAAATTATCATCCAAGATTTGTTGTTTGAAATCTTATTCTACTTGTCACAAAAAAATTTTTCAATGCAAGTATATATTTCCGAAAAGAGCAGCTAAACGCCCCAAATGGTATTGATAATTTGAAAACTTTTATTTCATATTATTATACCTCATGAAAAATGTCGTTCGATAATTTTACTATCTTGCTACTAAAATCACTTTCAGTTAATGACAGGTAATATTCATTGACAACGGGCAACATTTTTTTTCCAAGAACACCCGGCTACAGATTTTACGGCACTCTAACTCGTCCATTTTCGATATTAGTCTAGCCCTAACCAAACGACAGAATCTTAACAGTCATGGCGTTTGCAAACGAAACAAGAGAGAAGGTACAACACTTAATTGAAGAAAAGGACAGTATTACATGAAAAACATTCGGTATAATAAATATAAAACACACATACCAGTTAAATTTTGATGTGCCAGATGTATACATTTCGGAAATTCATTCCTCATCAGTGACACTAAGACCAAAAAGTTTGATAGATAAAAAACATAAGCCAAACAGTTGAAAATAATGAATCTAAAGTTCAAAAATTATATAAATCCAAATCAAGCTAAGGAATGCTTTGAATGAGGGAACATCCCTTAGTTTTAAATAATTTCAAATTTTAGACGGCTGAAAATTTTGCTAAATGGTACATTTTCTGACAGCACAAATTACTGCCTACTTAGTTATGGATACCCTCTGGGAGTTTTACTCCACCAGCAGCGGTACCTGCTCTGGGTAAATATATAACACAAATACCAGTTAAATTTTGATGCGCATAATAACAAACAGATTGACCTTTGTTTTGTGCGTTATTTTAGATTATCAACCTACGAAAGAAAAATTATCATCCGAGGGGAAAACTTAAAACAAAGGTCAATATGTTTATAATATCTACTAACAGAATATTTGTAAATTTTAGTGTTTTTTAAAAAGTTAATTACCGTATATACCACAAATCTTTCAACAACAATAAAAAAGTATTAACAGTTTCATATTTTAATTTGATATTCTCCTCTTTCTAAAAATAGTTTTTTTTTTTCAACTGGAAATATTCATTTGGTAAAGGTTTGGGAAAACATATCTTGAACAGTCAATCAAACGTTTCAAATACCAATTTCTCTAATTTCAAAATTTTGAAAAAGTGTTTAGAATTACGTCACTATCTAATACATGATAGTGCACTGTTTTCATTCAGATTACTATTTTCATCGTCTCTTTGCAGACATGTTATAGAAATAACATGTCTGCCCTGTGATCAGTACAAATTTTAATTATGGATAACATGTAACACGACAAAACAAATAAACCGACTTCAGTTACGTAACTAGATGAAATTTGAGAGTCAAACAATGATTTGTCTCATCTCTTTGTTCAATGACAGTCTTTATTTATTTCAGCTTCAAGTGCTATCTATCCATGTCTGTTGAGAGGATTAAATTATCTTTTGAACTTTAACAAACGTTTGTTGCTACAACATGTTTTATACCATCTACTGATTTCAATTGTCTTAATAACAATTGGACTTGAATATTTTGAGATAAGTATCTAAAGCAAAACAAAACATTTGACGGATATTGACGTTTAGATGTTTATGTGTATAGAAATTCTATAAAAATTGTGGTTTATGCTTTAAAATTGTATTTTTATGAGGGTTTTTTAACTTGCTTTCTGACGTGGTACGCCTTTGCAGTATAAGACCGTTCTTCATTTTCTTAAAGCAAAAAACAATAATATAAAAAATATATAAAGTTATATATTTTTTTATAATTAAAAAACGACCAAACAAGAACATAACAGTCCACGTTCAAATTACAATCACAAAGTATGAAAACTGGCAATTAAGTCAAACACGTTGACGTCTTTCATGGAGGTGAGGCCAGGTGTTTTCGATACTTTAAATATCTCCTTTTAAGGTAGTTACACCTGCCAAGCGTGAAATCGAAATTAAGATTAAAATGAACATGATCTATGGGACGCCAAAAATATGCAGGGAATTATTAAATACATTGACATCATGTTTAACAAAAATATTTTGATGCCGTAAATCTTTTTGAGGTTCAAGATAAGCCATAGCTTGCAATGTCCCTGAGTCAACAATCAATTAACGAGCAGCACTGTCTTGACATATTTGTCCATTTTTTATACATATCTTGATTTGCTTGGTGTCCTTATTAGCATTGATTTCTGCCTAATGCAGATTTTTTCAATTACATTTTATTTCTTCTATTTCAAATATTAATTTCTAAATTTCCTGTTATAAATCTATTTTCTGTGACATATGAATGATGTTTCACACGAACTAATGAGTCTGAGTGGTAACTAGACGAGCAAAAATACATAATTTAAGGCAAATGTTTGTGATAACTTAACTTGAACGATTTCGTTACCGACAGTTATCTCTTTTCGGTATTAATTATATATATTTTTCATTTGTCTGGTTTCGGCATCATTTGAAACTGATACTGTGTTTTATGTTATTCTATAAATTAGTATTGTCAGTTCCATAACAAAAATTATCTTTAGTGCTTTATAGAAATTTAATATTACTTAATTTAGGACTTCAACAAATATATCGGATAAGGTTAAAATGTCTTTGAAATTGAAATATGTAATTTACGTAAAAGATATTGTAAAATTCATTTTTTCAACAGCAGTGTTCAATAATTATTTATAAATATTGATCAATGTTAAAAGTTTTTTCTGTCTGTCTTTCTTCCTTTTTTTTCTTTTTCTTTTTCTTCTTTCTTTTTTTTTACTGTTATTTGGACATGGACTGGTATGTTTGTGTTTTATTAAATGAAAATTATTCTGTGAATTATATATACATGATATCAAATTTACACAAATAATTAAGTAAGAGTGTTCTGTTAAAATTTAGATTTAGCCATTGTTTCAAGATACCATATCCTTTTTGAGTGAAAATGTGTGCCTTGTTGGTTACTATTAAATATTAAATAAACATAAACGCATTCTTAAGGAAGTTAGACGCCCCTAGTTATACAAGTTGATCAGTAATAACAGTATAAATGAAGCAATAGATGTACTGCTTTTTTGAGTACATTCTCTTAGGAAGACAACACCGAAATGCTGCACGAATTAGTATTCTCACCAACTTTCTGTGCTGTCAGCTAGGAAAGGAATCTTACACGAAAGCATGAGATAGAGATATCCAAAACGTGGATGGGTATTACAGTTTCCATAATTTGCGAGGCTACATGTGAATAGAAAAATATTCATCCTCGTCACCGGGGTAGGATGCTATTGATCTAACAATGATTGTGTATAGAATCAAACGCATTACATAGCTAGCGACAATATACCCGTGTCCTTGTCAGCATTTTTATTGTTGCAAAATATATCTGATCATTTATTTTCAAAAACAAACATAGTGACGAGAAAGATAAAATATTGGCTTAGGAAATTATTATAAAACATACAATATTACCAACGTATTTAATTAATTGATTGTTAAGAAGATAATGAACCAACCCGATATAAAATATGAAGGCGTGGTATCATTTTATTATATGAAAACAAAAACGATGACACCTTCCTGTCGAACTTAAAAGAGATTTAATATCAAAACCCCAATAGTATTAATATTTGTACAATTTTAAAATTTACCAAATACATACACTATTCTTTTGCAACATTTGATAAAGTCTATAGAATAGTATTTAGAAAATGACAAAAATGAACTATGGAATTATTATCAATTAAATGAAATGGATTTTTTTCGAGCGCATCACGTGGTACTTTATAACAGTCGTTTGTATCGGCAATGGAATCGCATAGAACGGCATTTCCCGTCTTAACGACGTTTTTATTTTCTGGACAAACGCTAAGAGACATGGTAGTCTGGCGAATTCTATTGGTTAAATTCAATTTAGATTGAATATGATGATAATGATAATTATAATGGCAAAAAATACATTGAAACATTACATTACTTGTTTTATAAAAGATTGTAGTTTTTAAAGAAAAATTGAAATTAAAAAATCCAACGTCAAACGTTAATAACGGCAAACTAAAACATGTTATTTTGGCTACATACAATGTTGTTTGGTAAAGTTAAATTTTTCGATATCTTATTATTCTTTAGAATAGCGTGGTGTCCAGTTTTTTAAAGCTTCAGTCGAAAATTTTCTTAAGGCCTTAAATTCAGGAATTCGACAAAATCCAAGAACACGAAGGAAACTGGCGACTGTTCAGATACGATTCTATAATACTAATCTTTCAGTTATACATAGGTTAGAAAAAAAAATAATGCGATAAGCCCAAAGTATTATATCTATGTCACAAAGAGAACATGTGATATTTTCCCGAATGGAACCCGCCGCGCCAGTGTTCCACGCAATCAGTACCTCTTAACGTTTGTGCGAATGAAATGGATAACGTTTACGTCATATATTCCTGAAAAAAACGTCGTTATTGCGGGAAAACGTCACTTTATGCGATTCCATTGTCAATAGAGATAATTGCCCCGGACAAGCGCTATAAGTACCACAAGGTGCTCTGGGGAATGTGCAAACAAAAAAGGGAAAAAAATGTAAATTTAATGTTTGAAATAAAAAATTTCTGCATTATATCTTCAAATGTCTCTAATTCGAGTTTATTTTGGGTCGTGATGAAAATGATACTAAAATTTCAATTTCCAAGTATAATAATCTAAATCCAATTTTACGTTAATTGGTGTAAAAACCAACTGATAGTGTTAAATCATTATCGACAATTTTCACAATCTAGACATGGCCGTCAGTATTGTTATTTTCTTTGACGCTGATTTGCCTATTTTCGGCTTCATTATGTAAGTTTAAAAGTCAAACATGTTTAAATGCTGGTTAAGTATCATGCTTTATTATTATTATTATTATTAAATATATAATACAAATACCAGTTCAATTTTGATGTGCCAGATGTGCACATTTCGGAAATTCATCCCTCATCAGTGACACTAAGACCGAAAAGTTTGATACATAAAAAATATAAGCCAAACAGTTGAAAATAATGAATCTAAAGTTTCAAAATTATATAAATCCAAATCCAGCTAAGGAATGCTTTGCATGAGGGAACAAATCTTAGTTTTAAATAAATTTCAAATTTAAGACGACTGAAAATTTTAATAAATTGTACATTTTCTGACAGCACAAAGTACTGCCTACTGAGTTATGGATACCCTCGGGGAGTTTTACTCCACCAGCAGCGGTACCCGCTAACTAGTAAACTAATTAATAATTCATTTATTATTATTTATTTTATTTTATTTATTTATTTATTTATTTATTATTTTTTGTTTGTTTTTGATTGCGATAGCGAACATTGGTTTATCAATACGTCGAGCAGGCAAGATAGATAGAAATATATACATAATGTATGTAAAACGTTCATAGTGGACGCAATGTCAGAAATTTTATTTTCAGTTTTTCCAATTTCCTGTTTTTAATCAATCTTGTGGTTGGATCAAGTGTCTGTACAAAGAAAGGACTTAATTATCAATGGTTCTAAGATTTGATAACATTGTCAACAGATCACGTGTTTATACAAAGGTTTTATAATCAGTGGTCAGTTAATATTTGTTTTATCATGCCGATATATCCCGTGTCTGTGACAAAGTCAGAAGTGTTATATGTTACTGCTATAACTTTTACTGATCCTTAAATCTATTGACTATACTAAATATTAAATATATAATTATAAACAGCTCGTCCCTGTCGATGACGAACCTCTCCGTTGAGAGGGATATTTTTACCCGTGTATATTAGCCGATAAGAGGGGTAGGATCATTGCCATGTTTACACGTTCTTATCAACCGATACGGACGACATCCATCTTCGTCGACGTTTACTCGGTAATTATGAGTCGATAATAGGGAAACCCATTATCGTCGATGTTTTCAAGTGTCCATTGTTATAAAAGGGCGTTCACGCTTAGTGTTTTATATATACGAAAATACCCTGTAAATAACGTCGATGGGCCAACTAAAACACTATTATAAAACTTTTTGACCGCCACAAAGCGAGATATACAAATGAAACACTTTTCAAGGTTTTTAAAACAATAAAATTAAACAAATAAATGAACCCAATAATTCATTATCGATGGTAACGTTAAAGATATTTATTGTTTATGGAATGTGTAAAAAATTAAAGACAATTAAACCACCATAATGGTAAAAATACGGATAATTAATTCAATACAATACAATAAAGTTTAGTCACGCAAACATAGCATGTTTCAGAGTTTATTGAATTTAGTCTCAAATGAGTTTGTAATATTAGCGATATGGCGATAACGATGTTTAAAACAAACAAAAACACAATTAAACAAAAAAGTCTTTTGTTTTATCTAACATCTGTTAGCACGGCATGGGAGATCACATGAATGTGTTAATTGTGGTAAGTAAATTACACCAAATAGGTAATCAATTTCTACACGGCAGTATCTATTTAGTCTTCCAACACTTGGTACTAGTCGATGTCATATTTTAAAAAAAATTACTGAAAAGCTAGAGAGTGTTAATTGATTCTAGATGTGATAATACAATAAAACGATGAACTGATATTTCATAATCGTTAGTGTATAATAACGCCACATAAACAATGATATTGATATTTTTTTCGTTTTATCGGATGAAAAAGCGAGTAAATATTGACAGGACTGGCTACATATTTTATCGGCTGCATATAAGGTCTTAAAGACTACAAGGATGGGTATTATTCTAATCACTTAAATATGCTTTTAATCATTGACAAAGACTGTTATCCCTTCTATCGACTAACGATAACGCGTCAGCATCGACAAGGATTACTCTCCCTTCTATCGTTTGATAATACTGTGAAACATGGGACAATGGAGACAACCCATCTTATCGACTGAAAATCATGCGGAAAGCATCCACAAGAATGGTTATACTTTTGTATCGACTTATAATCACGCGTAATACATCGACAAAAATGACTATACTTTGCATCGACTTGATATCTTGCGGAAACATCGAAAAGAATGATTGCCATTTGTATCAATTGACAATCACTCGAACATCGACAAGAATGACGATCCTTGTATCGACTACATTCAAGCATAAACATCGACAAGAATGACGATCCTTTGTATCGACTGACATTCAAGCGTAAACATCGACAAGAATGACTGCCATTTGTATCAATTGACAATCACTCGGAAACTGACATTCAAGCAAAACATCGACAGGAATGACGATCCTTTGTATCAACTGACAATCAAGCGTAAACATCGACAAGAATGGCTATTCTTCTTATCGACTTACAATCAAGCGTAAACATCGACAAGAATGACTATCCTTCTTATCGAATGACGATCACACATAAACATCGACTAGGATTGTTATTCTTTGTTTCGACTGACAATCACGCGTAAACATCGACAAGAATAATAATCCTTGTATCGACTTATAATAACGCGTAAACATCGACAAGAATCTATTTCTTATATCTACAGATGAGCATGCGTAAACATCGAAAATTATATAAAACAAGAAAAAGAAGAAGAACAAGAAGAAGAGACAGATTATAAAATACTTTGTCCAAAAAAAAACGTTAAAACAAATAAATGAACATTTCCATTCATATCGTTAGAGTTACATGTAAGAAGTTTGTTCTGATCAATTATTCATTCTGTATAAGGTGTTATTTGGAATATTTTTTTGTTTTAGTACATTTTTAAAGCAATAACTGTGAAATCACATTGCTCTATGGCTCAATAATAGATCGTCGGCTTCGGGTCATACATAAGATTGTAAAATGGAGATGATCTGGGGCTTGGCATAACCACAGATATTGGACTGGTTTATCCTGTGCCAGGATAACTCGAAGTAATCTGCAAGTCTGTGGTATAATGAATCGATTAAACAGCACCTTAATATAACGACGCCATGAGTGCGCGTTTGTACAACCTAAACCATAATACACACTTGAAAATCTAACGCATACACAAACTTGATAACATAATTCTTCGAGAATTATTTGCTTGCCCTTATTGCGAATAGCTGAAATTTCTGATGCGACGTGAAACAGCACCACAACATACCGACAACATTAGAGAAAAAAAACAACTTTTCCTCGTCGCGAATAACTGAATAAATGTTGATGTGAAGTTAAAGGTTCGCACGCGCGTGCCTCTCTGTGTGTGTGTGTGTGTGTGTGTGTGTGTGTGTGTGTGTGTGTGTGAGAGAGAGTGAGAGAGAGAGAGAGAGAGAGAGAGAGAGAGAGAGAGAGAGAGAGAGAGAGAGAGAGAGAGAGAGAGATGTGGGAGGAGGAGGTGGTGTATTAGACACGATCCGATCTTTGTACTTATACTGCTGTTAGCAAAAGATATATTATCTTGAAAAAGGACACACAATTGTCACTATCGTCATTCTAATCGGTGTGAAGATTAACCGATACAACGAAGTGTCCCTAAGACATGTATTCTCCGGTGATTTGTTTTTATAGTGAAGTTATTGAAATCGATACATCATGAAATAATTTTCCCTTTTGACTTTGATGAAGGGGTAGTTCAGTTCATAAAATATTTATTTCATTATAGTAACACAATCATATAATCCATTAAATTACAGTACAAATAAAAGACACTAGTACAATCTCCCTCTCAGTTCACGGGGTCCTTCCGATTAGACCTTAAAAAAACGATGTCCCGTGTGACGGCAGGCTTGGCACGTTAAAGAACCCTTCCAACACATCGCCCTTAGCGCACTGCAAAGGTAAAAATTTCAGCCACTTCACCTATAGCTGGTGAAATATCGTTATAATTGAATTATTCTTGACTGGGACGTAAGACCCCTTTAAAATCAATCAATTAACCCCCCCCCCCCTTAATTATTTTGACCGACGAAACACCGGAAAACAATTTCATTCACTAAACTTATTTAAACTTTATTGAAAACATATATGTGTATATCTATAAAAAATTAAGGAAGGAAATTGGCAACAGAAACAATATACTAGTGTTTAGAAATAGTCAACCAAGCTGAGATCAGAAAACAACATAGTGATATAAGTGATGATCAAGCCGAACAAGACAGGGCAATGAAAATAAATACCTATCACAATTATTAACTCAACTAACTGAACACTAAAATCAAATACTTGTATTCCCATTGTTCTCTCATCAATATTTTAAAAGTTTCAAGTTTTATGAGACAATGTTTTTTTTTTTTTTTTGTTTTTTTTTTTTTGTTTTGTTTTGTTCAACAAACCCACACTAAACAATTTAGTTATAACATTAGATATTCAATTTTGAGTGAAGTATGACTTAAAAATGCCGATAAAATATTTGCTAATTTGAGTTGAGTGTATACTCAATTAAGTAAATGATTGTGAAACCGGGGTCACTGATTACAAAAAATCAAATTGAATAACCTCTAGAATAAATGTAAATTAAGTAACAGAAACGCCAGGAACAACACGAAACAATAAAGATAAATGATGGTCCTGCCTAACAAGACAGTGCATTAAACATAACCAACACATATTGAGATAAATGATTTTAAGAAACTCACTGGTAACACACTAGAGTTTATGTCCAGCGGTGTGGTTAAAGTACTTTTCTAGGATCCTCAAACATTTCACTAATTATCATTTGTTTTAAATAATGGCACATTTAAATATTTTAATAAACACTAGGTTACTAATCCACAGCACAAAACTCCTTGAATATAGTGCCATTTACGATGTGTGTGTGTGTGTGTGTGTGTGTGTGTGTGTGTGTGTGTGTCTGAGAGAGAGAGAGAGAGAGAGAGAGAGAGAGAGAGAGAGAGAGAGAGAGAGAGAGAGAGAGAGAGAGTTAATTGGTATAACAGATGCTACAAGAAACCAAATTACTATTGCACTGTTCCCTTAAAATTTATTTTCATTTATCAATTCCATTAAAACTGATACAGTAGCTCATTTTTTTTTGGTTGTATCTCATTAATTTTGTAAATTTTTACAAGTTGTCCCATATTTTAGCATTTTTAAAATACTATTTTATTGTGAACTTTTATTTTATTGATATTGTTTTGATTCTACAGCTCTTGACGTCATAAAGTTGCCTGATATACGACCATTATTTATTTGTAGTTTGTCAGTAAAATATTATCTAAGGAATTAAAAGCATATAATTTTTGTTGTTTTAAAATCAACTTTTCAGAACTACATCGTTAGAAGGCATGTAACTGAAAGTAACATTTTAAAAGGATATTTGAATTTAGGGAAGGTTTTTGAAAATACAAGAACAGCCTTTTAGCCGTTAGTCGTAAGATAGATGGGATACAGTAGAATAGTTAAAATAGTTCTCTTAATTCGATTTAGGATTTAAAAGGGAGACTTTTTGAATAAGGTTTGCTTTTTCTTGAATCCACTAAATTATACACAGCAAAATGTCTAAATAATTCCCTTTAATTGCCACCGGCTACATTGATTGATTGATTTAATGGAGTTTATCATACTACTCAAGAATATTTGACTATATCGAGACGTCACCAGCTATAGGAGAAGTGCCAGAAATTTTGACCTTTGCAGTGCGCTTAAATGGCAATGTGCAGAGAGGGTTCTTAAACGTGCCATGCCTG
This sequence comes from Tegillarca granosa, assembly GCA_029721355.1. Classification (NCBI taxonomy): domain Eukaryota; kingdom Metazoa; phylum Mollusca; class Bivalvia; order Arcoida; family Arcidae; genus Tegillarca; species Tegillarca granosa. Next base: position 26,698,249 of record CM056597.1, read on the forward strand.
CCGTGACACGGGACATCGGTATTTAAGGTCTCATTCGAAGAAACCGCCATCAGATACAGGAGCAAAAACATACAACTTTTTATTTGGGCTTGTTTTACTACTATCTGTACTGTTAAATACTATAGTGGATTATTTCTGACATTATGGTGGCTTATTTCTGACATCCACATAATTTTAGTCGACATAAAATTATCTCAACTTGTCGACTTAATATCTTGACAAGTCGAAATAAAATCATGAAAAGTTGTGATACCAAAACAAAAAGTTGAGATAAAAAACACGACATGCCGCGATACTTATGTTGACCAGTCGTGATAATTATCTCGGTATCGCGACTTATTTTATCGCGGTATGCCTTTTCATTTATCTCAACTTTGTATTTCGGTATTACAACTTTCCAAGATATTATCGCGACTTTTCAAGATATTAAGCAGACATGTTGATTTCATATTATGTCCGCTAAAAGTATGTCGAAATCAGAAATAAGCTACCATAAAATACAGCTTGGTTGCATTGTACAGAACTAATGTGTAGTTGGCAATGTTTTCCACAGATTAACAGCAATTTTTTTTCTACAGATTAAAAAATATTTACAAAATGCGCTCAAAAGTATTAAGATTAAGTTTCACTTAAATAATTTTTTTTAATTACTTAAATAAGTTAAAAGTTAATTAATAAGTTTTAAAAAAAAACTTACCCTAACAGTTGCTTGTTTTTTCCGCAGACGTAGCAATCACAAAAAAACAGTATCGCTGTAAAACTTTAAGCAAACCTATCATCCATCAAAATCTTCTTCTTCTATCAAAATATTACATCGCTATATGATGTAAAAATGTTTACAAGTTTTCCAATTTTCCCCTGTCGTTTTATTGGTCAATTGATGAGACACGTGATAAAATAAGTGGTATAACAAATTAAAAGGATTATTGTTAATGTATGTTAATACTAATACAACATTTAATGTTATCACATATAATAAGTACTCCTCTCATTAGAACAACTAATAGCAGTAATAATATTTATAATTAAAAACGACTGTTTATATATTGTGATACTGATAACAACGATAATACAACTAGTATAGTATATTAGTCCTTATGATGTTTACAAATGACTGATCGGAAATGTACATTGTATGATTACTCGAGTTGCTGATCTGTCGGTACAATTGTAAACGATGACTTACTTTATGACTGACTTTCTCTCTTAAATAACTGATTGACTGAATGAATGAATCGATTCAGAATTTGATGAAAATTTTTATTTCAGTTATAAATATCAATATCAACTTGTCCATCGTTAATAGCCTTTGGGCAATTAGTTCAATTTATTGTCCTATTTTTGACCGCTCGAGAAATCATTTTGCATATAACTTGTTATAGATAGATATATATTCAACAGCGTTCAAACTGATATATATATATATATATATATATATATATATATATATATATATATATATATATATATATATATATACAGGTGTGTGTGTGTGTGTGTGTGTGTGTGTGTTCCTCGAAGATTTATAAAGAGAGGAAAAGGAGAGAATTACTTTCATGACATAATTTTGTTCTACATGTCACATGTCAGGTTTATTAGGTAATCTGTAATACCAAAGGAATATCACTGCAATTACATCAATTGTATAGCACTAGTTTAAATAGCTACAGATTTTATGTATATAATGTTGTTCTTGTTGTTTTTGTAATGATATTCAACATCGCTTAAGCAATTTTTTAGCTTTTCTCGAAAAGAGCAAGCTTTTTAATCTCTTGGGATTAATCTTAAACTAGTTTATATTTGTGATGCACGGGTGTCTTGTACTAGCGCGCACTCGAAGCGACAAATCCATTAAGGTGATCGCATTAGTTTGCCCCTGACAAGCGTACCACTTAAAAAGTCACGTTATTTTGGTACCGGGTGAACCAGTCTATACTCTGTCCTCTTAATGTCGGGCACCAGGCGAGGAAGCAGTATCTATAACATTAAAGTCTTATATAAGACCTTGTCTGGGTTCAAACCCACAACTTCTTGCTCTCAGTGCGTACGCTTAGCAAGCAAAGAGGTATGTTTGTTCTTGCTTTATATCCATTTTCCATTTCTTAGAAAATGGTATAAGTTATTTCCATGATTATGACATCCAACCGTGTATGCATCCGGTTGGTAAATATTACCAAAGATACAAAAAGTCCTGTAGCACTATATCGTGAATGCACGGTCTTTAACATAAGAACAAATGACATAGGAATAATTGTGTTAAGTTATATATATAGCAACACTATCAATTAACTTATATTCTGTAACAATATTATCGGTAGTTCACTCAAATAATCAGCGGCAATGTTTTTATATGGTCTGCAACATTTGCAATTTAAATCATGACAGCGAGAGCTAATGGTTAATTGATGAGAGATGGTGTTTTTATCTTCAAAGTGTTGTCTAAGTAATATCGTTATTATGACATCATCATAACGTAATATTTTACGTGTAAAATTAAAAAATTAAAAAACATGTGCCCTACTTTGTACATTAAATGACAGATAGCTGAGACACTTAATGAGCATGCTGCTGAACCAACGCTCGTTGATTGATAGTAACCAGACAAATAATAACATAGGCTACGCTATAATTTGAAAATGAAAAATGTTTCAGGTAATGTAGACATGCAATTAGGAAGCTTGTCTTTCTAACCTCTATAAACACGAAAAGAGAAAAGAAGAAATAATGCAAAGTGATCCGATATAGGGGATTTGTTTGTTTGTTTGTTTATTTGTTTCATTGCTTTTTGTATTATGTCTTGGGTATTATTTTATGGTTATGCTTTGTGCCAAAAACAAAGTTGTATGGGTTTTCATTTGTAATGTTTCATTTTGGTTTTCGTACGTTTTTAATGTTTTATAAAATATTTTTCTTTCCTTTTTTTGTATTTGTGCATTTAGTTAGTACAGCAGCAGTGTCCTACACTGGACTTGATAAAAATTCATTTAAAGTGTTACTTATTTACTTAAACAGGAAGGTTGTCTCATTATCAAACTGTCGTTTACGGTTATGTCATTAGTTTGATTAATGTATGTTAACATTTTATTTCCAACTACCGCATTCTTTCTACTTCTTATCAGGAAGGATTACATTCGGAAAAGGTTTCAAAACAAAATGTTACTATGTAAAAATAACATTATTGTCATTGTTAAAACGCCTAATGTAATGCTTATTCGTAATTTAGATCAAAAATGAAATGAATAAAATTCATTGTTTTCAAATACAATAGTTGTTTAAACATACACATGTATATGAAAAGTAACCAGTCTAAATGCTTATTTTTTTTTTTTTTTTTTTTTTTTTTTTTTTTTTTTTTGCACACATAATTGGACATATCTATGTTTAAGGTAACCAAGGGCTACGGATCTTGATGGATAAAACGTGAATCTGATTGAGAAACAACATTACACATACATATCTACATACATGTAGCATATGTCTATAGTATGTACGTATTTATGGGGTGGATAAGATAAATGATGTTTTAGATTCTTTCACCTTTACGGAAACGGTCAATTTTGTTATAGAAGAGAAAACCAGAATGTCCGGAGAAAACTACCGACCTTCAAAACGCGAACTGACAAACTTTCTTACACTAGGAATCTGCCGAAGTGGGATTCTATCCTAGGCGTAAAGAGTCACTGATCTGTAATTGCGCGCTTTAGATCATTGGGTCACCGAAATCTCCTTGATCATGATTAAATGAAATAAAAAAAAATATGCATTGTTTTCAATAAAACAGTTTAAAGCTGAACCTGTTATTACTATTTTTGATAAAGGAAAGACTTTACTCTAAAGTTTCTACATGGATGTACAGTGGATGGGATAAATGGTATTTAACACCTTTTTTAAGATTCTTTCACTTATTGGGAGACGGTCAATTCAAGGTTTGTGGAGAAAACCAGAGTGTCTGAAGAAAACGACCAACATTCGACAAGCAAAGTGACAAACTTTCTAACACTAAAATTTGCCGTTGCTGGGTTCGAACCTAGGCGGCCACTGAAATCCATAAACGCGAGCTAAGACCACTTGGCCACCAAGGTCCGTGTATGTAATATATATATATATATATATATATATATATATATATATATATATATATATATATATATATATATATATATATATATGTGTGTGTGTGTGTGTGTGTGTGTGTGTGTGTGTGTGTGTGTGTATTCGCTCAATATATGCATAATTCCGTCAATTTGAACAGTATAAGCTGTTATAGCTACAGTTTTAATCATGGAGTCTGTTTTACCCTTTTGCACCGTTTACCGTCTACACGCATTCAGTCATCGTTAGGTCAAAATAAAATCACACAAACTTGTACACATGCTTGAACAAGCACTTGTCTATAGCCTAGATCAATTCACGCAAAAAATAAACAAAATTAGACAAGAGACTAACAGAATGAAACTTTTATTAACAAACTGAAATTTGAGAAACCTTTTCTTTGATACGAAAAACTAATCAAAGACTTCAACTGCTTCGGCACTAACAAAGATTATATCATGTCAGTATTATCGAAACCACATAAAATGTATTTTTTAAATAGTTTATTATTCACATTCTCCTCTATAAGGAAAAAATAAATCACTCTTAAACGTTATCAAAATATCTGAGCCATAGTCAGAAATATACAAATTTTAATATGTGTATTTAATAGAATAATTTGCTAATTACGAATGTAATTATAATGTGCGTGACAATAATTACTTCTATATTAACGATGTCTAGGATTTATATTTGGATATGTTATAACAAGGTTTCCATAGAAACCTGATTTTAAGACAATGACGAGAGTACAGACGGGCGAGAAAAAAGGTTTCTGAGTGATAGCTTTAAAGACACGTTTTAAAATAACTTTGCATGTGGATAGATTTTGACAATATCTTGCTTCGGTTTAATTTTGAGTGAAAGTGTTAAGCAACAAAAGCCTAAAAAATCCTCGAAAAATCTTTTTTTAAATTAACAAATGTAGGCACATCTGATGTCGTATTTAGATTTGCTAGAGTCCAGTTTTTTTTATAATCACTAAAGTAAGTTATCGCGTGTCTGTATCTAATTCAAAAAATAAATAAATAAATAAATAAATAAATAAATAAATAAATAAAATAAATAAAATAAAATAAAACATCGTTAAATGGTTTTAAGGACTATATTTGATTATTTGACAGTTTCGGTGTTTTTCTTGAAGTGCCCTTCAAAATTAGATTATCTTAATGCTTAATGTCATGAGGTATTTCTGTTTTTCTTTCTTTCTTCCCCCTCCCTTTTTTTCTCTCTTTTTGTGTATCACCTCTCCCCATCTTTCTTGTTCATTTGCCGAAGGTAGTAAGTTTTTCTTCTGAATCACAGACCTGTCCTGTATCAGTATAAATAAACAATTCAGAATCTTGATGCAGGAATAAACAAGATAAGAACCCTTACTGCTCCAGGTACAGACGTTTGAAACAAAACAAATCAAGGATTGAAACGAGTGTCAATGAGTCCAAAATCAGATTTGTCTGACAAAAAATTAATGTAGAAAATTAAATGTAGTGGTTTTTTTTTTTTTTGGTTTTTTTTTGTATTATGCCTTGGGTACTTGGGTATTATTTTATGGTTTTTCGATGTGCCCAAAACAAAGTTTTATGGGTTTTGTAATGTTTCATTTCGGTTTTTGTTACGTTTTTAATGTTTTATATTTTTATTTATTGTATTTTTGCTTTTACTTTATACAGCAATAATTTCCTACACTTCACCTAAAAAATACAGTTAAAGTTTTACTTCTTTATTGAAACAGGAAGGTTCGTGTCTCCTTCTCAAACTGCCGTTTACAGTTAGGTCATTGTTAGATTGATGAATGTTAAGATTTTATTTCCAATTACCGCATTCTTTTACATATTATCTGGACAAATAACACCCGGAAAAAATTCAGTGAAACAATATGTTACTCTGTAACTATTAACATTATTCAAGTTTTCATCCTTAAAACGCCTTATTTAATGTTTAATTCATTGTAATTTAGATCAACAATAAATCAAATGAATAACCTTCGTTGTTTTTAAATACAATAGTTGTTTATAGGTAACCAGGGGTTTTTGTTCTTTATGGATAAAATATGAACAATATGGAAAAATACTACACATAATCACATACATGTACATACTAAATACAAATGTATCTATAGTATGTAAATGTTAATGGGATGGATTGGATTAATGGTGTTTTAGATTCTTTTATTTATATAGAAACAGTCAATTTGATAATAGAGGAGGAAACCAGAGTATCAGGAGAAAACTACCTGACCTTCAGAAAGCGAACTGACAAACTTTCTTACAATTGGATCTCTCAAAGTGGGATTCTATCCTTAGCGTTGAAAGTCACTGTGGTCTGTAATGGCGCGCTTTAGACCACTCGGACACCGAGGTCCGTGTATATAGCATATGTGAATGCTCGTAAACCATATAAATAATTCCGTAAATTTGAAGAGTGTGAAAACTGTAATAATTACAGTTTCTGCAATATTCCAACACGGAAATAAAATGAAAAATGCATAGTTTTCAATAGAACAGTTTAAAGGTAATCCTGTTGTTACTGTTTTTGAAGGACATATTTAAACATGGTTAAAAACAATATTACTCTGTGGTATCTATCTCTATGTAAAGTGGATTGGATAAATGGTATTTACCTCCCTTGTCAAAATTTTTCATTTAATAAGAGACAGGTCAGTTTAAGTTTTTGAAAAAACTGGAGGGTCTGAAGAAAACAACCAACCTTCGACGAGTAAAGTTACAAACTTTCTTTCACACTGATCTGTCTTAGCAAGGTTCGAACCTTGGTGGTCAAAGACACTGTGACCCGCTAATATGCTTAATTCCGTCAATTTAAACAGTATCAGCTGTTATAACTACAGTTTTTGCAATATTCCATCATGGAGTCTGTTTTACGCTTTTTACACTATTTACCGTCTTCATGCACGTAGTCATCGTTAGTTCAAAATGAAATCACAAAAACTTGTACACATGCTTGAACAAGCACTTGTCTATAGCCTAGATCAATTCACTCAAATAAAAAACAAAATTAGAGAAGAGGCTGCAGTCTGAAACTTTTATTAACAAACTGAAATTCGAGAAACCTTTTCTTTGATACGAAAAACTAATAACACACTTCAACTGCTTCAGCACTTAACAAAGACTGTATCATGTCGGTGCCGTATTATCGAAACCACATAAAGTGTATTTATAACGAGTTCTTATTCATATCTTGTTCTATAATAAAGAAAATTAAACACTCTTAAACGTTATCAAAATATCTGAGCCATAGTCAGAAAAATACAAATTATAATATGTATTTTATAGAATAATTTGCTAATTACGAATGTAATTATAATGTACATGTAGACTGAAAGCGACAAAATTATTAACGTGTTCTTCTATGTTAACGATGTCTAGGATTTATATTTGGATATGTTATAACGAGTTTTCGTAGAAACCTGGTTTTAAGACAATGACGAGAGTACAGACGGGCGAGAAAAAAGGTTTCTGAGTGATAGCTTTAAAGACGTTTTAAAATAATCTGCATGTGGATAGATTTTGACATTATCTTGCTTCGGTTTAATTTTGAGTGAAAGTGTTAAGCAACAAAAGCCTTAAAAATCCCTCGAAAAATCTTTTTGTAAATTAACGAATGTAGGCACATTTGATGTCATATTTAGATTTTCTAGGGTCTTCAGCTTTTTATTCCGGATCTCTCCCATGCTCTACTATATGCAACGGATTAATGCTCTTATACATTTGTTTACCTTCAGTTGTACTGTTCTGCATTTAAATTTTGATAAATAATACCACCGACAACAGCACACTAAATCTGCTTAAAATGCATTATTATAATAAAAATCCTTTACAAAACAAAATATGACTTTCATAAACCACCTTAGTTAGTTGAATGTTGCATACATATACATATATGGTGTTTCTTTAAAAAAACAATACCAAGAACCCTTACTGCTCCAGGTAAGATGGTTGTTACAAAAGAAATCAGGGATTTAAACAAGTATCAGTGAGTCCGAAATCAGCTTTGTCTGAAAAAGAAATTAATGTAGAAAAATTAGTCGTAGCATATAATTGGGCCTAGAGATAAATATAAAACGTTTGTGAAATTAAGAGGTGCGGAGGCTATAGTGAAAAAATTCATTCATAAGGTTTTACATGTGATTGTAGATTGATTCATCATTCTGTGTATATTCCTTAAAAAACAATTAGACACATCAAACCTTGCAGGCTGCGCAGGTATTTAAAAAAAAAACCAGAATATCTACATGTACCTATCTCTTTTCACATTTAGGTTGTATAGGGCAAAGAAAATGTACCAATTACAGGGGAATAAAAAGGAAATGTAGGTGTTAAGCATCCAGTCTTTAAGCTCAACTTTTCTTAAGTTGAATTAAACATTTCAAGCTAACATAAATGATAAATAAAAATGTAAATAACTTTAAATTTGTGAGTTAAAAAAGTATAATAATTGGAAATATTATATTAATAAAAGGGATGTCAACTGTTTATGCTAACGAATAAGGGGTATAAAAATTGTTAGGAATCCGTCTCCGCTAGGTAAATCCTTATTATGAATATTTGAATCTGTTAAAATCTCTCAAACATTTAAAGCTGCTTTAAGTTTTTTTCAATTTTCTGATTTCTTTTCTTTTGATTTTCTAAAAATATATTTTTAAAAAATAGATAACTAATCACGATCCGTGAGATTCATTTTCTAAAATTTCATTCATATTAGCTGTAAATAAACAAATCCTCTAACGGGTTGGTCAATGTTTAACGATGATTATTATGAGATTGGAGCATGCGCACGGATGTACGGGGACTCCAATGAATTGAAGGTTAAACCTGACAAATTGTATTAATTGTCCGTCATCAATATCCTTATGTATTTGCAATGGTGTTATGTATCCCTGACTAAGTCACATATGACAAATTCAATAAAGTTCTGTGTTTAATTTATCGTATTTCACCGTTTTGTAGGTTGTGTTAAAATGACCCGGGTTTTTTATGTCGTAACCATGTTTTAAATTTTGATCCCACATGCTACATATGGCTGGGAAATTAATGTTATTTCTGTATTTATTCAAGCTTTTATCGTTGAACCAAATGTAACATTGTTCATTAGGAACATCAATAATTTGATCAGCACCGTTTTATTTTTTTCCTAGGAAAACTTAATGCAGCTTTAAGTCCTAGATGGTGTTTATGAGTTCACGCATAGAAATAAAATTATAGGATCTTAACATTAAAGGTAGTACAACTTCTGCATTTTCCACTTTCACCGTATCTGTGCACATTTGATATTGTCCTTTTTCTACAGGATGTTTTCTGATTGTCGATTCAACTGTGAAGCTGTGCTTGGCATACGCAATAAGCTGTGCTGTGCTGTGCAAAAGTATTTGAACTTGTTATATATGTATAAAACTAACATCTCTAGATCTGTTGCCTGTTAAACTGTGAATTACCGGATAAAAAATCTGCCTCGTTAGGGAAATACTTTAATGGTGATAAAAAAATCCATACATGTTGCTAAAATTAGACTGTTAAATTAAACTCACTCTCTCTCTCTCTCTCTCTCTCTCTCTCTCTCTCTCTCTCTCTCTCTCTCTCTGTTTTCGTACCATAGTAATTAACTCAGGATCAAACCATTCAATGACTGTTGACTAATAAATGACAATTCTATTGTTTATGATCAGAAATAAAACGCAAACAGGTCGCATTTTCATTTAAAATAGGCATTAAGGACAGAGAAGAAAATTTTGTCGCATACTGTTACAATATTTATTTTAAAAAAAACGTATGGCAAGAGGATAAATCTATAACAACAAATAATAAATTATCATTTTACTCAGTCAATATATTAGTCACCGTCTCCGGTGTCTGATAAAGCAACAGCTTTTGTAACGGCAATTAGCCTAGTACAAAAGTATCGACTCTATTATTATTTTTTTTTTACATTTTTACAACATTGTAATTTATCTAATTAAGTAAGCTATCAAGCCACAATTTGGGTTTATTTGTTGGTTATTTCTTTTGCAACACACACACACACACACACACACACACACACACACACACACACACACACCATGTCTTTTAAGTCTAATCGTATATTCCGGAAATTCTTGTTGGCGTCAATTTCGATTTTCGAAATCTGTGTTGACGTCTAAAAGAGATTGCTGATATATATATATATATATATATATATATATATATATATATATATATATATATATATATATATATATATATATATATATTTCTAAGTAAACATGATTGTTGTATATTTAAATACGGTTATGTGCTAAATAAATGTCAATTATCTTTGGTTTTATTATTCATAACAACTGAATGGTTTAAGTATAAATAAAATACACACATGCGAGTCCATGTCCAAATAAACAAAGAGAAATCTTTAAAACTGTCCACGTAAACTTTTACAAGGAAAGGTTTTTCTTACTTTCCATGAATAGATTGAAAAATAGGCAACCTTTTTTGGAGAAGAAGTTATGTTGTTTAAGGCTATCACTTCAATCTGGCAGTTGTGGAATGGCGGGAGATGGCGGATATACATAGTATTGCAAATAGTTTTAAAAGAACAGACAAACTTTCTTACACGAAGATTTGCCTCAGTCGCATTGTTACTTACGTGTTGAAAGCCACTGGATTGAAACCAATATGATTTCCTATCAAAGAACCTTTGGTGTTTTGGACATTTGTTTGATTTGGAAAAAAAATTTTTTACAACATAAAATATTATTAAATTCATTGTTATTGAGTAAGTCAAAGATTATTCTACCAAAATATAGACAATCAGGTCTGTAGTGTTAGAAGAAAGGAGAGTAGGTAGCTAGCTGGCTTAATAACATCGATTTTGACCAATTCAGCAAACGAATTATAAGAACTACAAACTTCTAAACAAAACGAATATAGAAACACATATTTTAGCCATAGACATTTGCATAGAAAACATAATAATAACAACAAGCAGATGCATAAAAACAAACCACTGGAATAAGCTTTTGTAAAGAAATTGCCAAAAACATCATGTTTCATAATTTTGAGTAGGCAATGGGTCTTTTGAATTACAGAAAAAATGAAACTATCAACATATTCACATATACCAGTAATTCGTTGTCATAGTATAAAAAACAGTTGTTTTAAAAGCCATGTATATTGGTGTTGTGTGTTTCAAAAGGTTCTAATCCTGAATAAATCATATGACTCAAAAATACAAGTGATATTTTATGTCAATATCATGTTTCTCGCGTATTGAATTATTTCAATAAATCCAACATCACAATGACGGTGTTGTTATTCACTATACTGATATGCTACATTAATTTTTATATCAACTCCTTTACACCGTCACTGGGGTTGGCTATACAATAGATTGTTTTGTTTTTGGGTTTTTTTTATGAAAACATAATCATGTTCTCAAGTTCCAGTAAACAAAGTTTGAAAAAGCTGACATGAACGTATGTGTTACAAAAATAAATAAATATTTGTTTTTCATTTGATAGCTTTTTTAATACACGTTCTCAAAAATTAGAAGAAATCATCCGAGAATTGAAGCAATTTCTGTAATAATAGTTATTTATGGTTGCTGAAATTATTCTGAGATTGACGATTTGTTAAGGACAGATTATTCGTTAGATTTAATTTCGATTTACAATAAACATGAAACGCAAGGTTTTATAAACACTCATTTCTAGCTAGTAAATATCATGTGAAGTCATGAAAATTATATTTTTCAGATTATGGATTGCAAGATACAGACGCCTTCTTAATTAAAACAACTTTGCATTTTTTACAAAAACTGAAGAGGCGTCTATTCTAATGTAAAGTTTTGGATGCATATTTTAAAGGTTGTTTTTGTTACGATCTTTTAAAAATATATCTAAAAAATACAACATGACCAAATATAGAAAAAGGCTAAATTGTATTGCAATCAATGTAAATTACATTTTACCATATTTTAATTTTTAAAATTAATAATTCAAAAATGCAACATGACCAACAAAATTAAATCAATAAAAATAAAAAAAATTAAATTTAAAAAACAATAGGATGCCCAATTTGTACCGAAAGTAAAATAAAAAAAGTTCTGACATTATAGAGCCGTTATATTTGTGTAACAATAATTGAATTGGATGCTTTTCAAATATATGAAGAAGTTTTTTATTAGCTAATTTTAAAGAGCGATTAAATCATGGTGATCAATTCGGATTTCTTTCTGAGATCCGAAAATACGGGTTTGTACGTGACAACCCCTTGCCTTAAAAATGTTCAGGCTTTCATTATAGGTTTATATATTGCCTATTGATTTGCTTTTGTTATAGTGTGTGTGGAGGGTGTGGGTTTGGGCGTGGGTTGGTGTGTGTGTGTGTGTGTGTGTATTTAATGAAATATGAAGGGTTTTTTATCATTATTTTTAAATATTTTTCCATTACAAGATACTTAATCCTATATGTAGTACAATTAACTCACACAATTACTAAAGTTTTTCTAATGTATGTAATTTAAAACATTTAAACCACCAATATTCCCTTGGCTGCTGTTAAAATATAACATAAATAATAGTGATTGAAAGTGTTTTGTACCGAAGCCAATCAACAGATATGGACTTTGATTTATATTATAATAGTGCGACAATTTGCATTTTAGTAGTGATAACATGCTGCTAAACGTTTGTACATCTGGGATGAGTTAAAAAGATGTTAAATTAAATTTTCGGATTCAAACAAAGTTTAAAGACCGTAAAATTATAAATAAAAGCGAATGTTTGTGACGAAATTATGTAAAATGGTGTTAACAAATAAAGCATTGATATGTGCAGACATCAAGTCAGACACATCTACTTCACAGATGATATCGTCGCAACTTAATGAAAAAAGTTTTCATTTCACTTATTAAATTACAAGAAAACCAAATTCATAAGATGTAGCTTATTTGAACATCAATAATATTATTGAAACACATGAACAAGTGTGTAATTGCAATCGTGATTTATACAGCCAAAATATTCCAATTGGTGGCGCTGATTTCATTTAAAAGCTATAAAATGTTCTTGATTACGCATTAACATCGATTTAAACGGCTTTCACATCGATGTTTTATTCACTTAAACTACCAAGTTTATCAAATAAACTTGTCAACAGAATTCAGCGTTAACTGAGCAATTTTAGACGAGAAAGAAGTTTATAAAATCATGAAGCACAACTTATTAAATTGATAAAAGGTTAAAGGTTAAAGGTTTATAATCATGATGTATTTCCTATGTCCTTAAAGGTCACGCGTGTATATTGAATTCTGTGATTAATTTCAGCGAAAAAGATTGATTTTTAACTAATCTCAGATGATTGCATACTTGAAATATATATAAATAATAACTATAATATTTCTTTATGAAATAAAACATACATATACCAGTATATGTATATTACATATATGTAATAAAGGAAGGCAAAAATACTTGAGATAGCGTCTTTTTATATGCTCCTTTAAACTACAGAGGGTATTTTAATAATGAGCGTCTGATAATACGTCTTTTGGAATAGCCAATACAATCAATAGCATGTCATAATAAAATAATAAAACTACAAAAAGAGACAAACAACCCAATCAATTTTGTCTAAGTACCCTCTTCCCTATTGGCGTTGAGCTTTATTTTGGTGTAACATTGCTTCTTGTAAAATTTAAACAATATCTGTGGTAATGCTGCTACAGAAAATTCTTTTTAAAAAATAATAAGCCTCTTTTTTCTGAATAAATGGACTAGTTATTTGTATTGCAACAAAATAAACACGCTAGCCTGAAGACTTCATCTTACCTTGATGACCATTCTACACCAATAGATATCTGGTAAATTTTTGAAATGATTATTATCCCTAGGACTGTTTTAATGAAGTTGATATCTGTTTAAATGATAGTTTAAAACAGCTGAAATTAATGAGTTAAATATTGATTTTTAATCTTCATACAATGATATTAAGTGAATCTGTCGCACTAAATTTTCATTAATTAGATTTGTTTTAAAAATCACCAGAACTACATTCTGATAAAAAAACCATCATATTTTCTTTTAATAAAGGTTAAAATAACGTTACTTTAATTGGATATATTTAACACTCTAGATAAAAAATGGCAACATCTATAATCCATACCTTGTTGTTGTGGTTTCAAGATAAAATTAATTATAACATTTTTGTAACGAATCGATATTTTAAAAAAATGGGTTAAAAATGATGACAGATGAACTTTTTCAATAATTCAAAAGAAACAATTTATCAGTTGTCAAAAAGTTAATGATTGTAAGGAAAAAAAAATACAAAACCGTTTTTTTTTATAAAAGAAGAAAACGTTAAGTGATCTAAGTACTTTAAAAACCATTTCTAAATTCTCTCTCTCTCTCTCTCTCTCTCTCTCTCTCTCTCTCTCTCTCTCCAGCGAGAAATCTAAGCAAATCGTTATTAATTATAGCAAGTTCGATAATATGTTAACAATAAAGAGTTCAAAATAACAAATTAGATTGATAAAATATACAGCATCTTGCCTTCTAAAGCTTAAAAACACACGCGCACACACACACACACACTCACACATATACACAATGACAAAATGATATTTTCAGCATTCCTTAGCTGGATTTGGATTGATATAATTTTGAAACTCTAGATTCATTATTTTTAACTGTTTGGCTTATATTTTTTATGTATCAAACTTTTCGGTCTTAGTGTCACTGATGAGGAATGAATTTCCGAAATGTGCACATCTGGCACATCAAAATTTAACTGGTATTTGTATTATATATACAACTAACATGTTCAAAGTTAAAAGTTATTTTTATTTTTATTTGTTTTTAATTTATGTTATATTTTATTATTTTTTTTAATTTTTAAAAATCTTTTTCTTATTTTTTAAAATAATTTTTTGTGTTCATAAATATGAATTAATTTTATTAACTATTATGTCATCAAACGCAAGTCGAAAGCAGTTAAAAAAACAGTTAATAATAATGTAATTTTGTATTGTTTACTTTTTGACGTTTTCGTTTGTTGTTTAAAAAAAAAACTTGTCTTTTAGTGGCAAATTGTTTTTGCTTTTTACATTATCTACTTAAATAGAACTATGTAAAACGGAAAGATACAGATCATTAACTTTATTTATTTCACTCAAACCACTGGAGGTGGTATATGAGATTATAAAAAAAATGCATAAATTATTTGCGTACAATGTAGATAGTGAACAAAACATTATACAATTGATTCAGGTACAAACACACAATGTCATTCACATAAACATTCATTCAAAAAAGATACTCAATCAAATACAATTCAATAACGATAAATTCAGCTATAAGATTTCAACCCTTCCCTAGTACACAAAAATAAATTTTAAAACTTATCATAATTCTTTGTATTCATCAATTTGAGCATTTTAAATGTATTTGGATGCTAATATAAATTTTTGTCAATAAATGTTTTCTTAGTGTTCAAAATAAGAACTTTCTAACAAAAAATGAAATTCAACCCCTATAGAACTCCTATTACATAAGTTACATATTCTATTATTTCTTTCAATATTTCCCATCTCCCTTTTTCTATTTGCAATCTATGATAACATGATCGTAATTTTACTAATATAATACGCAAATTCTCAGGTAATATATCAAAATATTGTTCAAATTCAAAATTCACTTAAATATTCTGTAATTTATAGTTATAGAAGACAAGTAAACTTGTGAATACCAATTATGTATATAATTATCTTTCAATTTCCTCTCTATTGCATTTATAAGCCAATTTTGCTTAATGTTCCAACCCTGTAAAATCCAGACATTACAAAACTAAAGTACGTATAATTGGCGAGTGGACGTCTGAGTATAACGGGCAAAGAGCCGTGAACACCAAAGTCTGAAATAAAAGAAAAACAATTTGGTGTACACAAAGCATAGTCTATCAGGCTTACGCCTGATCAAAGAAGCAATATTTCAAGTAGTCAAATGTATTATCTTAAAAAAACAAAACAGATATAGTTTTATACTTTTTATTTAACCAGTGAATAATTATATTGACAGTAAATAAGTAATACTCAAAACCTACTTCATCGAGATACAGTTTTAATTTCATACACATTCACAAGTTGATAATAAAGGTGTTTGTTTTAATCTTTAAATGAGTTGTTTACATCGGGAATCTTCTCGGCTTGTAAATTGTCATCTTATGTCAATGAAAAATAAATGCATTCTGATTTTTGATAATATAAGATAATATAAAAGGCTAAACAATAAAATATTGTTGATATATTTGTCGCTTTAGTTTTAAATTTCATCTAATTAGACAAAATGGCAATGTAATGTATAAATTGTATTTTGCAGAAAAAAATAAAATGATAATAATAGTAATGATAAAACAATATATATATATATATATATATATATATATATATATATATATATATATATATATATATATATATATAGATAGATAGATAGATAGATAGATAGATAGATAGATAGATAAAAAGATAGATAGATAGATATTTAAGTCCCTTAAAAGAACAGTCTGCTTTATTACATCTTTTAGTGTGACACAAAAAATGTTTTTTGTTTTTGTCTACAGTGAATCTAACAACAATACACAAATATGTTTTGTAATTTTTTAGTCTAAGATTTTGATTAAATTTCTAAAGATGATTATAAATGAAATAATATCTCAAATCTTCTATGCACTTTTTTTTAAAAAAGTGTAAATAATCAATAAGATTCCAAAATTATTCAAACATATTAGCTGTGTTTGAAAACATAAAACAAATATACTTGTTAAATTTGTATGTGTACATTTCTGAAAATCATTCCTCATCAGTGACACTAGGATGAAAAAGTTTGATAGATAAAAACATAAGCCAAAAAATTGGAAATTTAATAATCTAAAGTTCTGAAATTATATGAATACAAACCAAGCTAAGGAATGCTTTGCGTGAGGAAACAAACCTAAGTTTAAATAATTTTCAAAGGTAGCTTTAAATTTTGCCAATAATGCAATTAATATATAACACAAATACCTGTTAAAATTTGATGTGACAGATGTGCATATTTCGGAAAATCATTTCTCATCGGCGACACTAGAGACGGATAAAAATATAAGCCAAACAATTGAAAACCAATGAAAGTTCCAAAATTATATGAATCCAAGTTCAGCTTAAGGAATGCTTTGCATTAGGCTAAAAACTTTAGTTAGGTTTAAATAAATTTCAAAAATAAAGACGGCTGAAAATTTTGCTATATGGTACATTTTCTGACAGTACAAAGTACTGCCTACTGAGTTATGGATACCCTCGGAGAGTTTTACTGCACCAGCAGCGGTACCCGCTCATAGGTAGTAAATAGCTAACAAAAATGCTTGTTAAATTTGATGTGCCATATGTGCACGTTTACAATTCGGAAAATTATTCCTCATCAGTGACACTAAGGGCCGAACGGTTCCCCTCATAAAGACAATTGGGATATTATCATTGATGGCCAACCAAGTATCCCATAGCTTATCAATAATCAAACAAGCAACCGATGAAACTGAGAAATGAGTTTAAAAACAGAATTGCTTTTTTATGTTTTTAATGATAATGAATAGTAAGAATATTGTGTGAAAACTAATTTACTCTGAAGTAAGTTCCGTTCCCATAGGGCTTCCAGATTTGTATGCAATTTTTGTAACACTGATACTTTGGTGTTTAAAGTACGGATTCATAATTTGATTACGAAACCTTGTTGCATAAATAAATTGTGCACAATTGCAATAACAGTAAACTGTTTCAAATGAGTTTTTAATTGCTTGCATTTGAATATTTTCTCAGCTCTAGTATACTTATCATCAAAACGTCATTAGCCGACTTTTAAATTGTTGTGTGTGTGTGTGTGTGTGTGTGTGTGTGATTACTTAAATTTTACGTATAAAAGATGTAACTAAACTTTTATTATCGATGCAATGATATGCACTGCACTCTTTAATGAATGTAATTTATTTGTATAAAATATGTTTAAATATATAGAAGTTGTTCACATAATTTCTCTATACGTAGCCTATCTTGAACTATGTTTTCATTTTTAGAAGCCGAATCTTGCAAGGTATCTGCCATTTAGAAGTGTTTCTCTAACAATAGGTTATCAAAAAAGTGAAAAAAGGAAAGCTTTTTTGTAAAACTAATTTTATTGATTTTTTTTATTGAAACATGAGAAAACACGTGGTTCATCATACATTCCAACACAAACCGATACAAACCGGTGCGAATATTTTAACAAAAGCTGTGATCTGATTATGTTTAATAAGTGTTAAGATTTTTTTGTCTTATGAAGTTGGAGGATACTTAATAAAACCAACTGACGTTGAGTACAAGATTTAAAAAGTTATTTGTTTCAGCTTTTTATCTGAAGAAGTCACAGATCTCTGTGGATCGCCACAGCCGTCTGAAGACTAGATATGATACATGTTCCATCTAGTATATACTTTTAAAAAGTCTACAAATGTGCCTATATTCTGTGACTTGTTGAAATATAGATGTCGTTTTAACACATTCTAAAGTAAACTTGTAACAAATGTTGCCAAGGGCAGACTGAATTTCCCTTGCGTTAGCAAGCAGACTGAAAATTATGCGTTTGTGGTTTTTTATTTATTTAATTTGATTTTATCATTTTTATTTTTATTCACTGCTATGATTATTTATTATATAACATTATGTTTTGTTGTTTGTCTCCTCGTTTGCTTTCGAAGTCAAAAGCTTTATTTATTGTTTGATCGTTAGCTTGTCGGTTACACCTCATTTTGTTTCAACTGCTGAAGTTAAATGATCTATTCGTCTGGGATATAATAAACAAGTAATTTTTTTAATCAAAATCATATAAGCCGTCGAGTCTTTCGTTCAAGTTCCTTCATTTGGCATCAACAAAACTGGTTTTCCCCAGAAGCAATTAGATTGATAGTCTAATTATCTGCAAGAAGGCGTTATAAGGATAGACTTATCAATGTTAGAGGACCGATCAAAAGAACTTATATTTATTTATATAAGTGTGTTTGAGGTAGATATTCAGTCTGAGATGAACTTTGCCGACCCTCATTATATTGGAATGTAATAAGCAAAACATTTTTGTGCTTTGATAAACTAATCCTAGAACTATGCTTTTTTCTATATGATGAATTTTTATTAAATGCACTTCATGTTTAAAAAAGTATTATTAGTAAACAAAACGTGACCACTTGTATATAATACATGTAATACACACGATTTATTTATCTATTTTATTTTATTTTATTTATTTTATTTTATTTTATTTCATTTTGTTTAATTTTATTTATTTATTTATTTTATTTTATTTTATTTGTTATTTTATTTTATTTTATTTTATTTATTTTATTTTATTTATTTATTTTATTTTATTTTATTTTATTTTATTTTATTTTATTTCATTTCATTTTATTTTATTTTATTTTTGTGCTTTCAAATTCCTGATAAACATTTTTGTAAAGCAAAACAGCAACTAAAAAAAGGCAACAATAATACTTGTCGAACCTGGCAACGCCATAAGGCGAGTACTTAGGTGTCACTTTTCCGGGGTCGGCGGCGGCGTGTCAAAATGTGAAACTTTATGTAAAAGTCCATATTAACCAGGCGAGACATTTAATTCCGTGGAATTCTTGTTATTTGTATATGTCGTAAAGGGAATGGAGCTGAGTTACATTGGTTTTCATTCAAGTCAAGATTTTTGTCACTTATATTGAGGTGGGTGGTTCTGAAAAAGTTTAAAACACCTGACAAAACAGCTGGTAGCGGATCCTTGGCAAAATATTCCCAGAGAAAACAGATTATTTTAGTTTTGTTTCCACGATATTGGTGGGGCCTCGGTGGCCGAGTGGTCTAAAGCGCGCGCTTACGGATCACATTGCCTATCAGCGTCTGGGTTCGATTTCCTTTCGGGACAGATCCTAGTGTAAGAAAGTATTGTCAGTTCGCTTGCCAAAGGTCGGTAGTTTTCTCCGGGCACTCCGGTTTCCTCCACAATCCCAGAAATGACTGCCTCGAAATAAGTGAAAGATTCTTGACTGGGGCGTAAAACACCATTTCTCAACTCCACTCCTCGATATTGGCGATTAATACCATTTTTTGAAATTTATTTAAAACTAAGGTCTGTTCCCTCCTGCAAAACATTCCTTAGCTGGATTTGGATTCACATATTTTTGGAACTTTAGATTCATTAATTTACAACTGTTTGGCGTATGTTTTTTAATCTATCAACTTTTTCGGCCCCTAGTGTCACTGATGAGGAATGATTTTCCGAAATGTGCACATCTGGCACATCAAAATTTAGCAGGTATTTGTTATATATTATATCTTTTGTCTTGTTATGTAGTATTATGTGAGAATGAAGTATATACCTTTTTATAATCGACATAAACCGAACACTTTTATAATTTTTTTAAAATAAAAAAAATCTGTATTGAAAGACGTGTGTACTTTTATTTCAATCTATCATTAATGGGAAATTCAATCCTCCAGGTTAATATGTGTTTGTTGTAATTGTATAATAGCTCAAGGAGCAAATATATTATTGTATAGATAATCAATATCTCTTTGTTGTAAAATTTGCAATGTGAGAATAAAAAAAAAGACTTTGACTTGGAAAGCGCCGGCAAGCGATCTGAAAAAAATCTTGATCAAAAGCAAACAGAGACACTGAGTTTAGAAATCACGCGTTGAAGACCACCCGGCCAGTGATTTCTCGCTTCAATTGTCAGTAATGGGAAGAGTATCAAGTTGGGATTAATATATCTCCTAATTTAATAAATCCAAAATATTCTGTATAAAATAGTCTTCGGTAAAATTTGTTGTGCATGTTTATCACCATATAGGCCTGTTTTAGTTACAGATTTATTAGAAGTTTACATTGTACTCTGTACTACTCGACCAAGACTGTTAAACAAGCATGGTCTTGAGCACAAGTTTCCATGTGTTCTGTTTTAATTTTCCATTTAACATGCCGTAAATTAACTTGTAAATTCAAAATCACTGTTTCACATACATTACAAATTATAAAAAAGACAATTTAATCATTTGGTTAAAGGATTATCTATTTGATAAGTGGGATTAAAAATAAAACCAAAAGAATTATTCTATATATTTTGTCCTCCAAAAGCTCGCCCCAGTCGAAGGAAACAAGTTACTCAAATTGTGAAAACTTATGTATGACCCAAACGGGGATCAAACCCACGTCCTCCCACTTTAAAGACGGACGCCTGTACAATAAGCAAGCCTTGTTAGTCTGAATTGCACTTGAAAATATTCTCTCTATAACATAAAAAGATATAATTAGTTTACTTTAAATCTATTAATCTAATCGATAAAGCAATGAACTGGTTTTACTATTTTATAGAGAACCTATCTATACTTAATAAGTATGTCTGAAGTAGCTATCAAAATCAAGCGATGTAATAAAAAAAATCGTGATATGACCAATCCATGAAGCAATGCTAATGATCTGCTATTAACCACCCTATTGACCTCATACAGGACAGTAAGTTAGGTTTAATACTGAACTAATAAAAACAAGAGCCGAATTACGACTGCCGAAGTTTCTCTGAACGTCGATGGTTTTAGCTGTCGACATCTCGATGTCTTATTTGGACGCCTCATTAGACGATCTAGGCTACAAATTAGAGGTAAGTTAAAACCCTAACAAGTGGTCGACTGGTTGATCCCTCATTAGCTTGTTTCCAAGTGGCGGTGTAGTTTATCCTTCGTTAACAACTTCCCAAAGTAAGCTACAGTTCATACTTTGTCAGCATTGTTGATCTTTCGTTAGCTAGTTGATGAGTGTTTGTAGTGTTGATCCTTCGTTAGCTAGATGCTGAGTGTTTGTAGTGTTGATCCTCTGTTAGCTAGTTACTAAGTGTTGGAAGTGTTGATCTCTCGTTAGCTAGTTGCCGAGTGATGGTAACGTTGATCCTTCGTTAGCTAGTTGCTGAGTGTTTGAAGTGTTGATCTCTAGTTAGCTAGTACTGAGTAATGATATTGTTGATCCTGAAGTTAGCTAGTTGGTAAGTGTTTGAAGTGTTAATCTCTCGTTAGCTAGTTGGTAAGTGTTTGTAGTGTTGATCCTTTGTTAGCTAGTTACTGAGTGGTGGTAGTGATGATTTTCCTTTTATTTTGGTTTTTTCTTAACTTACAAACATTTACCTGAAAACAAATATCAGGCATCAGACATGGAATGGTATGTTTGTTTTTTTATATTATTTTCTAAATCTTTAAATCTACAAATATTATCAATATTCCTTTGGTACGTTCTAGCTTTTGTATTACTATTAAAACGAGTTAAGGTGTCAGTTTCAGAAACAAGATCTTATGCTTGACTTATTACAATCTTAAAGACTTTCTCTTGAGGATTCTGATGTCTGCTTCAGTAAATATCTTTCATGTACTCATCTGTCTAAAATGCTAAAAAAACTAGTTCAATAGTCACTGTTAATATATTATCTAATTTTTAAGTTTCTGTCTTTTTAATTCCCCCATCGACTTAAATAAGAGTTGAACAACCTCGCGACTTTGTATAGGTAAATATGGCGATATACATGAAATAGTTGTTCTGGCATTGACTAAATTGGGGCTATTTAACTAAAACTCGAAGAAATCAGCAAGTCTTTTACCAAGAATCCAAAAAACTAATGAGGGACAGAATGGCCTACAAGTAATAATGAGGGACCGTGACACCAAGTGGTTCAGTTGTCCAAAAGCTGCCGAGAGAAAGATAGCAATTTTTGATATATCTAAAAAGAATTAATTCATGACTTCTTTGTTTGCTTTGTGTTCTTTTGACAGATCTGTACTGTAAAAATTAATTTTAGTCACCTAATTTTGTGCCTTTGAAATATATGAAACTTTTGCAAAATAATATGTTCACGAAAAGATTATGTATCATCTACTAATTCATAATTGATAATTTCTAGTTGACACCATCATTGTATGTTGAGTGAGGATGATATCACGCATATAGAAGGCATGTACACATTTTTTTCACTCATTGAATATGTTTTTATTTATTTAGTTATCTATAAATTTCAGATTAAATATAATAAATTTAAAAAATCAGCCTTGAGGACAATGTTGTAAAATGTAAGGGTTTTTAGGACAAAAATTGTCGATTATAAGTCTTGACTATTTAAACTGGAGTATTAAAAATTATGAATATTTATTATATATCGGCAGTAGCTGATGCTTAAAAGTATAAAATATTGGAAAATGGCCTGGTAAAAAAATTTAAAAAAAAAAGAAAAAGCATTTTAACCGATATACTTGTCATTGATATTTCTTCTTGTAAACTTTTTTCTTGAAAATCCTTTATATGCAACACCAATAAAAACCAAAAAGGAATGAAAAAACATAGGTACTTAATAAAATGTGTACAATAAGTATATATTTACAAAAAATAAAAAAAAATAAGTTTCAATTTACAATACTTATACACATTCACTAGTAAAAAACTGATTTTATTTTTATCAGTACTTAGGTTTCCAAAAAATAAACATATGTGCAATAAAAACCGTTAAAATGAACAAAATTGAAATAGAAAAATTAAAATTTCTTAATCAAAACATACGTAGCACTACTTACACATACTCATAGCTTACAAACACATCTTGTTCGATTGAACAAAGCTCTCATTTTCTGTTTAAATAAAGTTCAGTAATTTTAAAGTGTATCGTGTGCAGGTCATATATCAGTGTACTAAGTTATAAGCCCAGTGTCATACTTTATAATATTTTAATAAAATACTGTTCACAATAATAATAATACTTTTTCCGGTAGGAAAATGTGATAGGGATGAGTCCCAAAAGCCACAAAATTGCATTATGCTTCGAAACGTTCAATTTTATGTTGCTTTCCTTTTGAAGAGGATCATAAGATTTTTTAGGAAGATTTGAAACGTGTTTCACACAGTGACACAAAACTGGACAGATTTCCCTCCAGTGTAATCAAAAGGCTTTCAAATTATTAGCAACTACAGTAGTCAATGGTTTTTACTTGATGCTTGGCCCTTGTTACATGGGGCTATAGATGTTTGATAAAATCCCTTAAAGAAAATTGCATCATATCCGGGGATTCGATTACAAAGCAAACCTAGTCGGTGAATCTGACCTTTGTATTATTGGCAGGAGAGTAAAGACAAATTAATTCCCATTTTCCTCTTTATTAACGATGATCAATTAAAGCTTCTTTAACCAAGTGTTGAAATAAAAAAGGATTTGTACGTTTGAAAAAATTCGCGAGTGCACGTGCTAAGAAAATCAGCTTTGTCACCAAGTAGCTTAGTTTAATATCAATTATCTTGATATTCCTTTTCAAAAAAATCATTACGGTGATAACCGTTACGGATTGTATACAAATTGCACAAATAATGGCCAGAAGATTCTCAACCTCTTCAGGGAAATTTGTTTCCAGAAAATTAAAAGAATGTAAAGTGATTTTCTTTCGGTATTAAGTTTTTTATTTTTATATCCTTTAATATAAAAAATAACAATCAATTTGTCCACTAGGCTTGTCAACGAAGGTACTCTCACAGTGTCACGCAGAAGTTGACTCTCATCACGTGCTGGTTACATGGGAACAATTAATAAAAATTGTGAAAGGATCCCTTAAGGTGATTACAATAAAAATCTTGTAAAGTAAACAAAATTGATGTGTTGTTGTGAATAAAATGTTGAGAAAAAAGTCTAAATCAAAATAAATAAAAACAAACCATATTGAATGTTGTTATTTGTTTAAAAAAAAAAAGGATGGATAAATAGACCAAACGTTTTCATGATAAAATTTTTATTTCGATCGGTTATTGAGTATTTAGCACATTTAGTCGTATCTTAAGGCATTTGACTTCCATACCGTAGTCGATATTTTATAGTAATAATCTGACTAAAAAGATATTATTACCCATAAACATTGTTTCTTTTTACTGATTGAATAAATATAGTTTCTTTTTACTGATGTATTGATTCACAAAACATATTTTAAAAAACCACACAGATTTTATATGTGTAAAAGAATTTAGAAAATTAAAAAAAAATTAAATCAAAATATTTAGATTAAAAAGTGAAAAAAGTAATTAAGTAATTGATTCACAAAACATATTTTAAAAACCACACAGATTTTATATGTGTAAAAGAATTTTGAAAATTAAAAAAAAATTAAATCAAAATATTTAGATTAAAAAGTGAAAAAAGTAATTAATAGTTCAACTAAGAAAACAAAAAATAAACAAGCGTGTTCAGGGAACTAATATTAAACTCTTTTAAAAGTAACTATTTAAAAAAAACTTAAAACTAATGGATAGTATGGTGGCACAGAGATGACATGAAATATATTTTTCCTATTACGTGCGCACGTATTACCTTTTACATGCGCACGTATTACTAATAAGTAATACGTGCGCACGTTATAGGTTAAAATGTAATAGGAAAAATATATTTCATGTCACCTCTGTGCCACCGTAGGATAGTTTTTAAAAAATATATATTAACTTTTGTGTAAATCCCCATTAGCAATTTTTTTAAACTCACATTACTTTTCCTGTTGTTGATAATCACAGTAACTTTACAAACATAATATTTGCAAATAATTAACAAAAAGGTCGTAAAATCTGTTTTTTATGTTATTTTAATCTGTTTTTTAGATAGAATGTTTTGAACTTGAAGGATTACGCTAAATAATTGCGATAAAAGCAAACATTGTAGATTGAATGACTAATTGTTATTTGAGTATAAGTGATTAGTAAACAGTCATGGATTTGTAAACACGCATATTTTGTTTACAGTAAAAAAAAGTTATTTTAAAAAAATCTTAAGTAGAAGACAATTGCAGATGGAGCTAATCAGGTCTCCCGTCCCCCTAGAATACCTTTAGTTGACATTTCATTGATGTTATTAATGTTCTTTATAAATAAATCACTATAGTTTTACCACGTCTTTGCCTGTGGTTGTTGACACCAAGTCTTTACGAGATTTTAAAGAATCAAACTTAAATAGACGTCTTAATAAATCTTTTCTGATTAGACCTAGTCCTATAGGTTTTATCTTCAAACTGAAATCCAAAGCAAGCCATGCTTACTACAGACATGCTTTTTAGCAATTATTTTGTCCCCTTCCATTTAATTTTGCATTATTTTGTCAAATATACACACATTTATTTTAATTGGTTTGTTTTTATATTAAAGCTTGGTATTGAACTATCAATTTTAAAATATTTTTTGCAAACTATGTGAAATGGTGCGTAGTTGAACACAGTTTTATAAGGTTTATTGCATATAGGAATTTTAGTGTTCATATCAGCCCTTTGTTTGCAAATCCTAGTATTAACACTATCATTAAAAAGCTGATTGATGCATGTCCAATGGTTGGTTGGTTAATTGTTTGGTTAAATGCTTATTTACGTCACATTCTCGATTTTTCAGGTATTCGTCTCGATTTAAACCGTTTTTATTAATCTTGCAGATTTATTTCAACATAAATTCGTTGGCAGCATGAACATGCAAAAAATTTCTGATCTGTATTGTTCTAGTACGTTCTTATGGCGACGTTCAGAGTTGTAAGTACAAACGCCTTTAATGTCGAGGTAAAATCATATCAGAAAAATCGGACTATTGATTGTAATATCATACTTATACCGAATCAACAATTAATGCCTACCTTTAGGTCAACCAGTGAGTAGGTCAAAATCACGAAGTTAAATGTCATTGAAAAATTTGAATAACGATTGTCCCAATGATATTTTTCACAAAACTCATTTCCATGATATTTTATTCCCGGCAGAAATTTTTAAAATGAAAAAAAAAACACGAGGTTTTATCCTAACGAATAATCATGTTTCTATCTCGTATTGTTTATCAATTAACATTGAAATATCATCCCACATTAGACAAATGATTTTTTCATAAATCTTGGACACAAACTTATATAAGTCATTCACCTCGAGAATGTTAGATTGAAAATGTTAAATTTGATCAACCCATGTTTCTGTTTTATATTTTATTTTTTTTTTTAATATTTTAGATGTAAAAGATATCTATTTCTCTATATAATTTCAGTGATATCTAAAATAGATTGCTGATTGCATTTTGTAATTGATTTACTCTATGATCAAAGATGTATTAGTGTTTCAACAAATCCTTTGTGTGAAATATAAATGTGAAATGAAAACATTAATTTCATCATCAATAGTGTTATCGGAATGAAGATAAAATATCGGTTTTGTTTCAGAGAAGATAACAGTTATTAAATCTAAAATGTAAGGTTTGCTGTTTACTGAGAAAAATAAATGAGTGTTTCTTCGCTTGTTTCGAAGGACCGAATGCACCCCAGTGTCCTTCAATGTGTGCAAGTCACTTCTCTGTATTATAAGTTCACATGTTTTATACTAGGTCGTGAATCTTACTGCTTAGTTTCTAATCTCAGAATCTGACTGCTTGATTTCTAATCTCAGAATCTTTTAACTAACACAGGCGATTAACCTTGCTAATGCTCAAGAATTGAAGATGCAAAACAACTTTAAACCTGAGTTTATTTTACTTTCCAAAAAGCTGGGTCTGGTCCGTATGAAAGCACGACTCCAACTCACTGAACAGTGGTTTGTACATGAATAAATTTTATGATATCCAATAAATTAAAATAAGGTCTAACAAAAAAAATATAATGCATTGAGTTATTACTAGCGTGGACACTGAGAAAATCCATTATTTGATTTATGTAAATTAGGATTTATTTAGAAACTTAGTCAATATAGCCCTATTTATCCAATTGAGTTAATTAATAAGAACTAAGCTTTTAAATAGAGTGATTAATGTTACCATTCCGTTTTAATCCATAAAAAATTAATTCCAATTATCCAAATAAATATTAATTGTTAATAAATATACAATATAATAATTATCAGTTAATTTTATACAATAACTTTTTAAATATAAATTTCAATTATCCAAATATCCAAATAAATATTAATTGTTAATAAATATTAATATTAATATTAATTGAATGTTTATATATTTCAACTGTTCCACAATATGATAATTATTAGTTAATTTTACATAATAATACTTTTTAAATTTAAATTTTAATAATCCAAAATATCCTAAAAAACTATTATTGAATTATTATTGAAAGGTAAATTTAAACGTAATTTATCATGTTTTACTTTGTGATACTTGTAGAAAATGTAAAATGGTTATACAAGTATAACACAAATGTTGTTCTATATAAAACGCTCTTTAATATTTTCTCTGCGTCTAGAATTATCCACTACCAAAAACATAAACAATTTATTGTTATTTGCTATTTGTTACAAGTTTTTGTGAAACACTCTCACTTTCATGCAATGGAAATAGATTTGTAAAACGATTAAAGGCAAGCGATCGGGATTTAAGTAATTTATACTAAGTCTTCTCCAATTTATTTGCTTGAAGGCAATGTCGTTCATATAAACATAATAATAATAGCTTTTTTTCTCACATTGTACATAAACAATATAGAGAAACATATAAACATACAAATCAAATATACAGTGATGGTCTTGAGAAAAAAAAAAGAAAAAGAATATTACAAACCCGGAGAGCTGACTCTCTGATTAACGATTCTAATAAATTTTCATAAGTTTTTTAAAACAGATAATTTCTTGTTATTGAAAAGACAGTAATATTTCATAGTATTTGGTTTACATCTATATTGTAAAGGAATATACAATAATCTTTCAGTATTAAAAAATTCACAAGTCATAATATAATGAAATTCGTCACCTATTTCTTTTGCACACAAATTACATATACGATTACCATGAGCGATACTAATCCATCTACCTGTCTCAATAGGAAGACGGTGATTACTAGATCTGAATTTTGTTAGGGTTCAAATATCTTTAGTGTCTAAAAATGACGATAAATAATACTGAAATTTAAATTCACCATTAACAAATAAATTATAAGAGATACCTTTGGATGAATTGTTTAAACTATTCATCCAATTTTGTAAATATTGATCTTATAGCTTCTGCTTAATGCACTTTGTTTACCAAGTGGAATTAGAAAAAAATTGTAGAAGCCATATATTGTTCAATCCACATTCTTCAAAAATACATTTTATATAGTTCAACCATCTAAAATTGTAACCATTTAAAAACTTTGAATACATTTAATTATATAAAATAGAACAATACTTTTCTTGTTTACCCATAACAAGTTTTGACCAATACCTAACCATTCTGGTTTTTATACGTATATCTAAAGGTCTTATACCAAGTTCGCCATAAATTATAAAACTAGGTGTAGGTTTTTTCAAATGAAGTACTAATTTACAATTTTTCAGTTGCACTCTTTCAACAATATCATTATTTTCAAAACCCCATAATTCAAAACCATATAGTAAAAACAATTTTTTCAAAAAGATCTAACTGACAATCTATTGATAAATTAAGAGACCTAGATTTTTTTACCACACCATACATAGCCTTAATGGCTCTATTAGCAATATATTTCTTTGTAGCACTAAAAGATCCAGTTCTTGAGATATTTATATTCTTTAACTACTTCTAATTCTACATTATCAATAGTAAACAATACAAGTCATTTTTGTTTCATTAGCATATGAATACAAATGTTGCTTCATCGTTTTGCTGTTTACAATCACTCCCAATATGAAATGAATACGGAATTGAAAAAGAGGAATAAAAAATAATAGATAGATAGATAGATAGATAGATAGATAGATAGATAGATTAAAATAATAAAATAAATGCGTCATACAAAACAATAGTTAATGATTAGCTTTAATTTTTTTTTTTTTTTTGTTTTCGCAATCAACACAACACATGACATAAAACAAACGATAAAAACATAAACACAAAAATGTTTCATTTTGTCTTTTGTCTCTAGTCTTTTTCATTATAAAGCCATAAGGATGATCGATAAAGGCGTTTATAGTTTAATGTCGGTCAAAAAATGTTTGTTTTATAAAAAGAGAGAGGACTTTGGAAATGAGTTTTACATAATATGAATTATGGAAAACCGTTATAATCTCTGGTTTGATTGGAGATGTTTCTTTAGTCGATTACTATAAAATCTTACAATCTCCGGTTTGATTGAAGATGTTTCTCTTGCATGTCACTATGATATATTACAATATATGCTTTGATTGGAGATGTTTCTTTAGTCGGTCCCTATAAAATATTACAATCTCCGGTTTGATTGAAGATGCTTCTCTTGCAAGTCACTATTATATATTACAATATCTGGTTTGATTGGAGATGTTTCTCTAGTCAGTCATAATAAAGTATTTATTACAAAAAAACCTAAAAATATACCTCAACAAAACTGCAGAATAGAACATAAAATAAGATCAAAATACAATCTGAACAGATTCTTAACACAACCTGCTTCAATAACAGAAACTGTGTTAGAAATGTAATGGTCATAATATCATTTAAAAAAGATACAGTCGTTCAAGTAAACAAGCATAACAAGAAATATTAGCTAAAATACATTATTTAAATGTTTTAAACCCCTTCGAATAAAACTGCTGGCTGGAAAATTTTGATTAAAATTTTTTCTATATTTAACTGCATAAAAATCAAGAAAATATTAGTTAATAACATTATTTTGACATGTGCTATAAAATGGTTTCTATTTTTCATTTAAAAATCAATAACTCGTGTAAGTAACCCATGCAATCAAAATCTATTATTATATCTTTACCGTTTATAATTTTTTATTTCTGAAACAATTTATGTGCTAGATTTGTTCACAGTAAATATGTAATAAAGAATACAATACCAATCTTATAGCTTGTTA
Source organism: Tegillarca granosa (assembly GCA_029721355.1). NCBI lineage: Eukaryota > Metazoa > Mollusca > Bivalvia > Arcoida > Arcidae > Tegillarca > Tegillarca granosa. The sequence continues at coordinate 26,729,191 of CM056597.1, forward strand.
ACCTGCATTTATTCTTCGTTAACGGAAATTACAGACAGAGTAACGTTTGTTATGTCACCATTTAATTTAGATCATTGTCAACGCAGATATTTTTGATGGTGAATATAATGAGATGTTTCATAGAAGCAACAGTATCAACTTTAAAAGTCAGAGTGTAATCAAGAAAACATTGATATGTCAATTCAATTTGAATTTCCGGTAAACATGATGTTTTCCAAAAATTACGTATAACCTTCAGATAGATTCAGTGGTTTCATAGAGCTTCAGAGTTTTTAATGATTCAATTATTGCTTTGAAATAGAAAATCAGCCCTAAAGATATACAGTTGTATATTTTATGCATGTATACTATATATATATATATATATATATATATATATATATATATATATATATATATATATATATATATATATAACCGCTCAGGTTCGATTCCCTTGGGCAGATATCTAGTGCTGTTTAAGATTTACCCAGACATTATTGAAATAGCGTTGTTTTCTCACCATTACTTTCTTACTTTCTGTAACCTGACTGTGTGTCTTTGTAACCATAACGTGAGTCTGGGTTTCCTAACTGTGCAATTTGGTAAATATATCGCAAACTTTGGTAACCGAACTGTCAGTTCGGGAAACTGAACTATCAGTCTCGGTAACCTAACTATTACATTAAATGACCATTCATTGAGTCCGAGTTATAAAACCTTGAGTTTTGGTAACTATACGTTGTGTATCATAACCTTACTGTGAATTTGGGTAACCATGCAGTGAGTCTAGGTCAACATACCGGGTAATGGTGATTAAGGCGTTAATATCGCTGAGTTTTGATAACAATAAACCCTCTTTAAATGTATTTGTGGAAGTGCCACTTTGAGCTCAGCCTTTTCGACCTAAAACTTAGTTTTGATTAAGCATTACATAGCTCTTTCTATCTTCAATAAAGACAATCCAGTCACGAAGCAGTGACTTGTATATGGTTTGTGAAAGAAACCAAAAAGGACGTTATTATCAATTAGGGAGGGAAATTAAACATCTTCTGTCAAGAAAAAATTCTTTGACGTCACAATTTATTATCTTTAATGATGTTTAACTTTGCATCTGCATTTTATTCACGACGACAGCAAATTAATTATTTTCCAGGGGGAGGGGAGTATTAAGAAAAGTTTTATTTCTTTCTGATATGCAAGTGTGTTTTAGCGTGTACTTGTGCGTACTCATCGCGACTTTAACTTGCTAGCTCATAGAGTCAATTCGCTGCAGACAAACATACCAATCTAGTCAGATTATATTGACGTTATGTCCTCCTAATGCCGTTTGAAGTTTCTCATATTTAAAAGCCTTATGTATTGCTCAACCGGGATTCGAACCAATTTTTACCCACTCTCGATGGGGAGGTTCTATTTCTAAACAAAACTTTGGTTGAAATAATTCTGCACATTTTAATCTATAATATGATACATTATACTAGGATTAAGGTGTAGTGTTTAGTGTTCTTACAAGAAAATATCCCCCAGGGACCTTAGTTTTCGAGTGGTATTAAACACAAGATTATTGATCACAGTACGTTTTGTAGCTTTGGTTAATACTATTTGGGTAGATCCTAGCGTACATTTCGCTTACCGAAAGTCTATAGTTTTCTGATGACACTTCGGTGTCCTCCATAATCACGAAAGGAAGATAATCTTGAATGGAGCACTGCACTTTTACTTGCTATTTGGCACTTGATTTTCTTTATAAATGACAATGAGTAATATAATATACAAATTCAAATGCGCGTAATTTTTACTAAACAAAATGTATATTGTCAAAGCCTGTCTGGATGCTTTTTGTAAAGCACAGACTATTAATATCCTGTTTTGACCAAAGCATAATTATTTCTTTTATAGCCTAGCTAATTTATTTGATCGCTAGGTTATAGTAATGAGATCAAATGTTAGAAAATATAATAGCGTGTTCCTTTAAAGTGCTAGAATGTTCAGTTTTGCAGACAGACATATCTAATGTCTATACCGTATTTCATACTTCTCAGTCAGATAACAATCGCCTTCAGGGTAATAAAGACTAGATTTTAGACGGATGACTAATTTTCGAACAAAGTGTCCGTCTAAATCTGGTACATTTTATAGACAGTTTTTAAAATAAACATCTAAAACATAAGTTGATTTAATTAATGGTGCCTTACGCCCCAGTCAAGAATCTTTGAATAACGTATATGGAAGCGTACAGTTATGGGAAGAAACCGGTGTGTCCGGAAAAAAACACGGGTTTTCGGCAAGCGAACTGACAAACTTTCTCACACTAGAATCTGCCAGAGTGGGATTCGAACCTAGGAAGTGAGAGACACTGAGCGTAAGATCACTGGGCCACCGATGTCCCTATATCTAATTTACGTATATGAAGTATAGCTTATTGAAATTCCAGATGTTACTGAAACAAGGTACATCCGTGAATTTGTTAACTTTTACAGTTAACGTTTGTAAAATCATATTTTCGCGTGTTAAGCTCTTATGGCCGATACGCAATTTTCTTCTATTAAGTAAAATTAAACTCATTGCATGAAAGCAAACCTAAATGGACTCAAAGGCGAGAATAGCTGAGAGAAATGTCATATTGTTAAAGGTTACCAGGGGATACAAAAGCCTGTATTACTGTAAAGATAAAGGTGTTTTTGAAATAAATAACAATACCAGGTTTTTTTTTTTTTTTTTTTTTTTTTTTTTTTTTTTTTTTTTTTTTTTTTTTTTTTTTTAATTAGTCTAAAGCGATTAGGTGGTAATATGGGAGTATCAGGTTAGGCGCTCATCTGCTCTTGAAGAAAGATGGCTCCTGCTTTATTATAAAGTAATTTCTCGATTTCTTTTATTCATAGTAACAGGTGTCTGTAAATGGAACGTAATTACGACTATTGCATTATAAGGTGTCTAATAAACCTTCAATTTAAAGTTAAACCATTACAAAAGTATCTGGAATTTCCTGTCATCTTGATTTTAATTTTTGCTTACACGTTTACTGTTATTGGAGGAATATATATATATATATATATATATATATATATATATATATAGAGAGAGAGAGAGAGAGAGAGAGAGAGAGAGAGAGAGAGAGAGAGAGAGAGAGAGAGAGAGGGATAATTAACAGTGAAGTATGAATATGAAATTTATTTTGTCTCTTGAAGTGAGAAAATCAATAATTTCACGAGACGGCTGTTAAATGTTCTATTTATTTTGTATCACTGTTTGAATTATTATTATATCTGACATGTTTTGGTTAATTAAAAAAATGGATTGCGCCGTCATTGTACAGATGTGGCCGTTGTTTTTGTATTGTTTATCAATAATGAAATAATGGAAAATATTTAACTGATAAAACACATATTTTCACAGCAGTGAAATACATATATTTTCACCGGTGAAAATATATGTATTTCACTCCGAACTCCTTCACGTGCAATTTAGAGGTTTTTTGGATTAGAGTTACTCCCCTTTCATTATTTGCGAACGGGTGCCCTGTACTTGTTTCTCGTCACACTTTAGTGCCGCAGGTTTTTCCGAAATGGGTAACCATTGGACATTAGACCAGTGAATAACAGTGTACCTTGTCAACGTCTGGTCAAAAGCAAAACGGCCACATCTGAACGTTGACGGCGCAATCTATTGTTTTAATTAACCAAACATGTCAGATATAAAAATAATTCAAATAGGGATATAAAATAAAAAAACATTTAACAGTGAAGTATGAATTTGAATTTTATTTTGTCTCGTGAAGTGAGAAAAACTCACTTCACTTGACAAAATAAATTCCATATTCATACTTCACTGTTAAATATCACACACACACACACACACACACACACACACATTTATATATATATATATATATATCAATCAACTGATACCTATAACTGTTATGAAGTTCTCTGCTTTCAAATTCATTTTCGACTTACAGTAATGGTGTACTTAGACTTCGTGTGATAGCATAATTTTAAATTACAGAAATTTTCTTTTATGTCGAAAGGCAATTATCAAAAAAAGATGATAAAAAGATTCATTTAACAAACTGGAACACATTTCTTAACAAAAAATGAATATTTAAAATGAGATCAAACACTCTTCCAAAGACGGTACTTTTACTATTGTTAATATGATGTCGTTTCCTTCTTTTCTTTCCCTTTTTTATTTGGTTTTGCAGTTTAAGTGAAAGAAATATCATACTTGTCATTCGCCTGTATTGGAATGCTTGTGACCAAAAATGAAGATTCAATATCTGCGACAATACAAGCATGTGCACTACCACTCTTAAGTGCAACATTAGTGCACAAAACTGCAAAGTGCAAAGCAGATCAGCAAACAAGATTAACTACGGTGGTTAAAAATAGCCAAAAAATCGTTGAAGTGACTTAAAACAGCAATGAACTAATACTTTTCTTGGCCTTCTTTGACAAAAAAAGTATCAATAAACGCAGGCAACCTATTACAAGTGCTTTTGAGAAATCATTGTTATTTAAATATTTACATCAGAAAAGGCATTTCTTAAGACAGACTATTAAATTGTCGAGATTTCAACAAAAAAAAAAAAAAAAAAAAAAAAAAAAAAAAAAAAAAATTCGAGAATGATACTATCAACATGATATAGACATTAACTCGGTTATTTCTGTCTCTTGAGAAATCGTAATGTCTTCAAAATAAGTCTAGATGCAGACGCGCAATGATTGCCAACATAATTGAGGTAGGATTTTCAATGGAATGTTTTAAATAATACATGTATAATTAAAGTTCTGTCATGTTACCGACTTCGGTGATCGAATATTGTAAAGTGCACGCTTACGGACAAAGTGCCCTCACCGCCTAGATAGTTTATGAGTTTACTTGCCGAAGGTCGGTGTTTTTCTTCGGATACACTAGTTTCCTTAACCACCTCGAAATAGGTGAAAGAATCTTGACTGGTTTGTAAAATACCATTACCACACTTCACATTTTTGTGTTAACAAGATCTTTTTTGTATATTTGTTAATAAATATCCGTTTTTCTGTTTGACTTTACTAAAAAAAATCAAGTTATTTCGCATATAAGTTTTCTGTATAGATAAACATCTAACATTTTTAAAAAAAAAAAAAAAAATTAAATCCAAAGGATTTTTTTATATGTAGCATACGCTCCAAGTTGAACATAAACTTTCTTTTTATTAGGCTATAAAAATAACGTAAGGCATAAAATTATAACATGTCAATAAATTGCTGCAGAGTTTTTTTTTAAATTTAATTTCCTTTTATTGTTTATCATTATTATTATTATTATTATTTTACGTTAAGGATCCATCAAAAGGTAGAATGGTAAGGTGAGGTTTAATGTAATGTTTTATTTTTAAAATCTAATTTAGCAGTTGAAGAACGTTAATTCTTTTCCACAAAAATATATATACTATGTTAAGATGTATACGACTTAAAATTATTTGAGGAATGAAAATTTGAATAAGGGAGATATATTTAGTTTAATCAAATGTCTATTGTTTACTCTTAACCAGACATTTAAAAGGCCATGAAATGATTGTGCCTTTGTGTATGGCTCATTTACTTTCTCTTTATAAAAATGAGACTGGTTTTTTTTTGTTTCGAAGCGAAGGTCAGAAACATATTGACTGTTGTTGCCCCTATATTTAACACCTTAAGGGATATATTGGTTTGATATTAGAATGATATTTTATACGTGCGTTTTTTTTCCCAAAACATTGAGACATGTGGTCTCATTGTGTGTCGGAGGGATAAGTTATAATGATAATGATGATGCCTTGGCCGATTGATATTGCTATTTGTATCTATATATACATGTTTCTGTCAATATCATTGGACAATTCTGGTCACATGGTGACCCAATAAAGTGCAAGTCTAATTCCATATATAGTTAGTCAGTGTGAGAGTTATTGCCCTTGACTACCGTTCTACAGAAAACACGTAATATTTATCAAAAATACGTAGGCAAATAAAGACACAGGTAGTATAATGATCGGTAGGATAGTACTTCGCCCTCGACCGATATGTATTTTACTGAGCCTGTTAACACGTTAACCATATTAGGCACCATTTCACCTTGTCAGTAATAATGCTGATCTTTTATTATTATTTTATTATTATTATTATTACTAAATAACAAAATAACACTTGGCCAACGTTTGAAACGTTTTCAATGATGCTAATGTAACAAAAAAGTTAAACATGAAATAATACAATGTAACTGATGATTTGAGATAAATTTTTTATCCTAATTTAAGTACCTATCTACATTAATATTTATGCCGTCCAGTGTATATATACTAAATTATAAAAGACAGTTCACTGAATTTTATATAAAAATTTTCATTTTTATAATTTGTTTAATGACAATCATCCGTATATTTAGTATATAACACCTTGTGTAAGAACTTTTGTTTATATTTTATTTTTTTGTGTCGTGTGTGTTTGTGTGTGTCTGTGTGTTAAGTCTTATTAAAACCAAACTGTATTGACTTTTTTTCTGCAGCTAGTGCAACCTAAACACAGTTTTCGCAATAACATAAAAATCATCTACCGAAAAAGGGAAGCTCAAACAAATTTGGTTTCACTGATCATAAAACCCGAAACATCGGGCAAACTCTTGATTAATTAAATTTAAAAAAAAAAACGTGAAAAAATCATTACTAGCCTTTTTAGCAAATATTTATAAAAACGTAAAATGAAAATAATAAAATTGAAAATAATAAAATAACTCAAAGAAATTAAACATATTGCACTGAAGAAATATATGAAAATTTAAAATATGTGTTGGCATTCTGCTTAAGTTTATTAAAAAAAATTATCGCCAAATCCTTTAATATACTTTAATGAAATAAACAAATCATTTTCCCTGCTTTATTCCCGAAAGATAATACCACTACATGTTTTATTTGAAAGTCAGTCTCCTTAAAAATCCGCAATCTGTAATACAATCCGTTTCTTTGTTATCAATATTATTATTACAAGAAAATAACATTCAAAGAACGATAACTCTTTTTCTTGATTGAGCTCCTGTCTACTGCATACCTGTTGATACAAATTTAAGCTTTTACCAGGCTTTGAACAGGCGCTTAATTAAAAAACAATATATATATATATATATAATTGTTTTTGGGGAGAAAAAGTAAAAAAAAAAAAAAAAAAAAGAAAATTCACCTAATTGTATTATTTCCGGGGATTCATGCAAATTTGGAAAAAAAACTTATCAGAAATGTAATTAACGTTATTTTTTTCATTGTAAAATTAAACTTGTGTGCAGATGGTATAAAAACCCTAAAAACTTTTAAAGGCCACTTGTGTTTTGATATTAACACTATCAGAGGGTTTTAACCTATGTTAATGCAATGGTATCTTGCACGATTTGTGAGACGAAAAAATATTTCATTTATAACTTAAGCAATTGATACTCAAAGGATTCCGTTTTCAAAAAGTAAAGTAAGTTTTTGCGAAAACATAACTGGCTGCTACAGTAAATAAAAGGTTATTTTTTATATCATTATATTGAATAAAGCCTCTCATCCCTGTTTTTTTTACTCCGATCTTCACTTTTGATGCTTTTTGTAAAAACATATTTAAACTTTTATAGTTGCTGTAATTAAGTGCTCTTTTAAAGTCTTGTTTGGCTGACGTGTACCGTGTTGTTTTCTTGAATGCGTTGGCTGTAGCGTAGCTCTTCTTTTCTGTTGAAAATTCATTTACTTTCATCTAATATCTGTAATATATATCTAATATTTGTGGAATTAAGTTTATAATTGTGAAAGGTACTTTCAAACAAAATTAGGAGCATTTAGAATTATAAAAAAAATAATTTGTAGAATTTGTGCAATTAGTTATAGTCTGACACTTGCTGCTTAGGCTTACACCTTTAAAATAAATCTTTTCAGCTAGCAACATTTATCTGCAAATCTTCAACGTATTTAGTTAGAAAGTATTTAATTTAAATCCAAAAACAAACCAAAACACATTTATTGTCATTATTTACAATTTTATTCAACTATGAATAATTTACAGATATGGTCAAGTTATACATATATTACATGAATGTGAACATTTAAAAATACTCCCAAGAGCAATATGTATACTCTTCCTGTATCAGATCCATAACGTACCCAAGATACGTCCACTGCTCGATGGCTTTGTTTATAGATTTAACATGTGGCGTTTAATTTCCTAAACGTGCATAAACTGATCATTTTGTTATAAGAAAAAAAATTTGATTGGATGTCAAACAAAACACAATTGTTGAATATTTTCTGATATTTGTATTTAATTATTTCATTTTTTAAAAATATCTTTATTGATAAAAAATTCTGTAGAATTTTCATAATTTTAGGAAAAAAATACGAAAATGTCGAATACTGTGTTTACTAAAGCAAAATTTAACATGTTCTAAAATTATAAAAGCTTTATTTTACGTCAATATTTGAAAGAAAAGATACTTATTAGTCTACTCCAAAAATCGATTACTCTTTTTTGAAATTTTCCATACAGAAGAAATTTTACCACTTGTTTGCCAATAAAGTAAAGCCAGTATTTTCGAAATGTGCACAAATGGCACTTAAGAATTAGGTATTTTTGTTGAATATCTAGCTCGGCTTTGTCATGAGAAAATGAAGAGTTAGAGTATCGGGACATCATGGATCCTTGTCGGAGACAAAAAAGGTAATTACATTGATAGATATCATTATCCTCATTCTGAAATGCTAGCTTGTGTTTGTTTAAAATATCTGTACATCTAATAAAAATCAAAACAGTAACGTCATTTTATCGGTAGGCGTTAACGTACGTAATATAGATAATAACACAACATTTCATACACAGTTACTTTCTAAAAGATTTTGCATGAATTTATGAAGATTCATTTCGAACTGAATTTTGGGAAATTAAGAAAATGTTTAAAGTAAATGCTTCTTAAAAGGAATTTAAATGGCCGAAATATTGGCGTATTTTAGTAAGTTCAGTTTAATACAATCTATATCATCCATAATTTTTTTAATTACGGATAACAAAATGTTTGCTAAAAATAACGATGATGATATCGACGATTACAACGACTGACAATTACGTCATGATTTTTCAGGCAAGGCAATATTATTTATGAATGATAAAAATGGCTACTTGACAAAATTTTTTGAAATACTTATAAATATGATAAAACAAAAGTAATCACTGAAAGTAAAAGGAAAAATGATTGAAAATTTTAATTATAGCGCACGCAGAGTTTTTTCTTTTTATCTTACGTTGATATGGTTTGCCAGCGTACCGTATGATAAGGGGCTTTTAAAGAGTGTGTTGAACTACAAGGAACGATTTGAAAAATGTTACATCGTAAAAAGTCAACTAAGTACATTCTAATTTCATTAGTAGTACATGTTCTGTATAAAGTAAAACATTACAAGAATTCAGTGGCACGCTGATGAACCCTATTCTCACTAAATAACACTTAACAAGTTGTATCTAACTGAATGCGCATTTTGTTTATCTTTAGTAATTTGTTATTGAGTATATTTGAATATACAGATTGATATAAAGGCAATATTCTAAAATTTTATATCTTAAGCTCAATGATTGTAGATTCCCCAATATACAACAGAAACATAATGATCTATGACATCTCATAGAATTATCTTTCAATAAAAATACTTACAAAATTGTATTTAAACTTGATCTACAATAACAATGCATGCAAGCAAACAATTCTTTCAAAATCGTAAACAGAATTTTATTTGTTTAACACACTTGACTTTTGCGTTGGTCAATTAAACTTAACGTGGTAAGCCATTTCGTCTGTTCTAAGCATAGTTACCATTTTAGACCAACGACCGAGATAGGGTTAGCTGTTTCCTCAGGTTTTTCGCTCTGGTCCATTCAGCCAGAAAGGTTTGGTTTTCATTATAAACTTTTGTTCTGATCCATCAAACTAGATTTTTGCTTTTTATTATTACCTTGAACTCTTGCTAATCAAATCAGAGATTGTAAGCTTTTTATTTTATAGTATTAGCTATTGTTGTGTAATAAAACACAAAAGAGTTATCTATTTGGATAACATCAAAAGCTATATTTCTTATTCATCAAACCAGAAATGAAAGCTTTTTGATTTACAATTATTGTTGTTAGCTTGGGTTCTTTAAACATTTTAAAGAATATTTTTGTTCAGGTAAGGTCATTAAGAAACATATTTACTTTGCAATAAAATGTCCCGATTCTTATGAAAATTCAGTATCTCGTTATAGATCAGAGAGAGGTCATTGAAGTAAAAGATCAGACAGGGGTCATTGAAGTAAAACACGTAATATTCGAAACCGAAAGTGGTTTTACGTCATCCCTGGAATGATGAATGTTAATATAATTCCTTCGAATAATTTTCTTCATGTTAAAATATTCAAAAAATATGTGCGCTTCAAATAATTGTCTAGATTTTATATTAGAAAGAAGGATAGGAACCTTTCTGTCTATTACAAAATTATGATTTTCACGTGTTCTCTGTATCTTATTGGCGAGTGCTGTATAAAAAAAATAATTTGCAAGGTATATACATGATAATCAAATTCCAAGTTAAAAAGCAAAAGAAAATAATAAATAAAAAAAGGTTATATAATTAAAATAAAAATAGAAAATAAAAACTGGTAACCAAACAGGTTTTTAAATGCATCTTGTAATTTTTTGTAATTAAATGATAATGGGTTGTAAAATGTTTTGTCAATTGTAATAAATGTATACGGCTTCATCTGTACATCAACTTTGGCTATGTAAAAGATTTATACAATTAAGCCTTTTTAAAAAGATTCTGAATAAAAGCTGTTGGTATCCAACATTGTCATATAAATGATAAAAATAATGATTTCCTTACATCTAAAAATACTGTTCTAGAGAACCATTTATATACCTAATATGCATTGTAACAAGTCTGCCGCAACTTTAACTTTCAATAAAACATTTAAAAAAATATGTCGTTTCATAGAGGTTTTGAGCTTTATAACAAAGGCAACGGTTCGCTTTTTTCAGTTTTATTCAGTCGATAACATAGATTTGATGTTTCAGTACACTTTACAGTTATATCATAAGCATTTAGAACCTATGTTCCGACAATAAAGTCAATCAATTGTTATATTTTAACTCCCTTTGCTCGACAACAAGACTTTACATTACTTTAAATGATAGTGATTACGTTTTCAATGTTATGTCACAATTGATTAAACTATTTGAAAATTTAACTTTGTTTTCATATCTTTAGTGTAAACCAGAAAGCATTGATTAAGAATTAAATAATAAGCAATTAAAATAAAATTACCATTGTAAAATCATTCATGATTTAATTAATTATTTACAGGTCCCTTGGAAACCATTTTTCTTGATCATTGTCTCAATCAATTTTACATTACCTCAAAAGCCAACTTTTCAACATATATAAGAACGGTTCCTTCTGAAAAGACCTAAAGGTCCAAGTCGAAATTATAAACATATTTTTCTGTCACATCAAGTTTTATGAATTTCACAATAAATATTTGTTTTCTTCTATAAAACATTCAAACCTAATTTGTGAATACATTTTAGAAATGTCTTTTAACAGAACATTATTTGTTGGTTACGTGTTTGCAAATTTGAAAGTTTTATTTCAAAAAAATAAATACTTAAAATACTAACGTTCTGAAAATATTATTGCACTGTCTTAAACCAAATAACTGTAAATACACCAAATATAAAAAAGTGCATTATAAAGAGTTCTGTATCATCAATAACGAAAAAAGTTCAACTTGATATTTCCACAAATGTATTTGACAATTAATACAAGCATCTTATGTAGTGACATAGTTTGGTTACATATATTTAAAATGAGCAAATCAAACATGTTCTTACAGCCATGTGCACAATGTTCCAATAATTTTTTCAAAAAAAAATTAAAATCATTTGCACATGGTAATCATTTTACACAATTCACACATGCAGACATACACACATTTTCACATTTCGCTCTTTCTTCGAGGGTGACTTTCTTAAATTTATCTGTATCTGTAATTTTGTATTCAATTTTCTATCGATTTTCGTTTTCTTCATTGATTTTTGGAATACAAGAATCTTTTTCTTTATGAATTCCGTCCTCGTCCTTCAAAGAAAAATTATTTCTAAAAATTATAAAAATACGAGAAATATGGAGGTAAGATTTAAAACAGAATTTTTCTGACTTTTCCTTGATAGTCTTTTATAATTGTTTTCTTAAGTCCCTGAAGAAACTCAATATTGTTACAAAAATAATTTTGTAATACAAATGATAACTGTTTACATAATGTTTCACATCAGATAAAAATACCCGTTTCTATTCATATGCATTTAACTGGAAGTTATTGATAACAAAATTTCGAAAAATGCAATATATTTACTTTTCAATCCAATATGCAATTCAAATAACCAATCAAAGTTTTAAATTTTTAATCATATTTTTTTTCTTCAAAAGTTCACTTTTACTACCACAAGTTATTTCTCTTTTTATGACACATATTAATCATATTGATCTCATAGTAGTTTAAAAGTTTGCTGTTAGTAACAAGGCACTATAATTGGTTGTTTGGTAAAGAGACCTAGCCATCCTTTCGACTGTTACTGCAAGAGATATCTTAAATATTTAAATGTTATTTTTTTTTGTTCAAATTCGAATTTTTAAAGATTGGAAAATTGCTTTAAATTATTTAAAAACTTAAAAACTTACCTTCTGTGAAACTTTACATACAATGAAATCAAGAGAAATAAACAATCCGTAGTCTTTTTCGCAGTAAAAATATCGTTTTCCATTTACAAAGCCATCATGGCGACCAACTGTAACAAACAAAGAAGTTGTGTTGACTTCCCAGTAATTTTAGATATTCAATTAGGTTGGTTTTAAGTGGAAAGTCTCAAGGGTTTTAAATCCAATTCGACTTATTTGCAAAGTCTGAATTAAATGTCGGGCAAAAAAATTAAGAAGTTGTTTTGAGTGACGTATTTCTTTTGCAGAGGTCTATTTTACAGTTATTAATCTTCCAAAGAATCGTTTCAAAACGTCAGTGTCAAAAGAATTTATATTCAAACAGATTTTGCAAAAAGTATTTTAACAATTTGAACATTTAATTAAAATCGAATAAATATGATGATTTAAACTGTCATTTTTCATAAAATGTTGTAAAATCTACAACTGCTTAATAGTTTTAAGCAAAAAAAAAAAATCTAGAATACACTTTTAATAAATACCTGGTGCATCCAATTCAATTCCTGCAAAAAGTAAATTGGGTTGCCCAATCTTGTCCATGTGTCCAATATATCGTATATATCCCGTCCGATTGCCTTCAATTACTACGTGGTCATTAATTTGAACGCTTAAATGTTTGCTGCAAAAAATAAATTAAAAATACCATTTTGAATATTTAATCAAAATACCTGTTTTATTTGATGAGCCATATGTGCACATTTCGGAAAGTCATTCCTGATAAGTGAACCTAGTGGCGGAAGAAAACGAAAGATACAAAAAACATTATCCAAACTGTTGAAAATTTATTAATCCAAGTTCCAAAGTGTATAAATATAAATCAAGCAAAGGCTTGCTTAGTATGAGGGAACAAACTATAGTTTTAATCATATTTTAAAAATTAAAAACACTGAAAATTTTGCCAAATGTTTTTTTCTCTCAGCACAACGGTACTATTAACCGAGTTAGAGAAGTGTTACTTCGACAACAGCAAAATTAATATTGAAAGATATGTAATCATCTAAATAGAAACAGTCCCAAACTTAACTGTCCTTAAAATCTCTTACATAAAATTTACTCCAAACACCTAAAAAGTAAATTTTAATTCGGAATATTAATTATTTTTGTGTTATAATTGTAAGTCTGGTCTAAAGCAATACATAAACACGTACAGTACCAAGAGCTTTTCTTAACCTTTAAACACATATGTTTCACTCTTACTCATATTAAGCAATTATCTTTTTTTTTGGCTAAAGTTTCTTGGTTTATGTGCTTGTTATGTACCCCTATGTTTTTTTCAGGATACGTTTTTTCAGCAGTTTATATATGTACTTACTAAGGTGAGACTTCAAGTTCTTTGAAGCATTATACAAAAGGGCCTTGTCATTTAACGAAAAAGGTCATTTGGAGTAGCAAAAACAGATGAACTGTTAAGCTAAATGTTGCTGTACTTCCAATTAGCTTTTGTTCAGCTATTAGAGCTTTTCTGGAGTTAAATAATGACGTCTTAACCACTAGATCACCTTGGACGATCAGATAAAATGAAGTTTTAGAATTACTGCTGATCGAAAGTAAGGTGTAAGTACAATTTTGTATAAATTTTAAATGACTGTACAATCCTTACTTTACATGGAAACGGCATTCATTCTGTGACAGGTCTGTTGTCTGTATAATATCATCTTCAACTCCTACCGCTTCTGAACACGCTGAACACTTACATCCTTTTAATGGTTCGGAATATATCGGTTGATTGCTTTTTGATTTACTTTGGTATTTAGATCCTACCTTATTTAGACTGAAAGAAAAACATACGATAATAACTGGCAAATTATTTTTAAAAATTTAGAAATTTTTTACAGATCAAAACAATAGTCTAATCGATTACCAAAAAGCTCTTTATCCCTTGTTCAATTTGAAATGTTCATCTCGTTGATCTTATTAAAACATTTCGTAAATATTTGCTAAAAAGTTATATTAGGAATGTTAGGTCTTACTTATTAGATACTTAATTTAGTTTCATCGAAACAATATTTTTAAACAATCGAAAAAAACCTATTAAGATTGACATGTGATAAATTTGTCATTTGCAATGACAAAAATGAATGATTTATGCAGTTGGCCATCAATAACAGTAGGTTCTTCCTAAAAGTAGATTAAAAAACAAGATTTTCGGCGAGTCTTTTTAAAAAGGGCATATTCTAGAAAGTGGTATCACATACTTGTTTAGTTCTGTACTAAGGAATTTTTTTTTTTTTTTTTGCACAAATTTCCGTTTGTGCAAAATAACGATCTGAAAATTTCTATTGATTCAAGACACGACAATGGTATTCAACATTTATTTATATTTTTTCTACCTTTTCAAACCTAATAGAGGTTGTCGAATATTTTTCTTATTGTTATTGTTGTTACTATTCATCCATAGAAAGTGTTCTTCTACATTTCCATTTTCGGAATTCTCAATCTGTGTTTCATTTTCACCATGATATTCTTCTGTACACTTCTTTGCCAGCTGGTTCATCTGAATAAGTTACGCATTTTATGAAACATCGATCTATATTCAATACATATGCATATAATTACACATAATTAAATTACAAAGGCCTCTAATCTATAAGCAACAATTTTGAAGATATTACTTTATTCAACGACGAGATTTCTTAATTTTAATTTCTGAATATAAACGTTTTCATTCAACAATTTATGAAACCTTGTTAAACGAAAGATTTAAATTGATTCAAAATTTTATAACGTCAATCTATGAAAAATATCTAAAACATGATAACACGATAACGAAAAAAAAATTTTCACAATGACGAAAAAAAAATTTTTTGTCCGTCATATAAAATTAACAAACGGAAAAATCGTTACTTATATCAAATACCCCACCCCGAGTTTTACTTCTAATATTGAAAGTTTCGACAAAATCGGTACATTAATAAAAAGTGATAGCAATTAATAAGTTTTTGCTATTAATAAGAACAACGCTTGAGCTTGGATGCCCATTGCGGATAAAATTATCAATGTTTTTACCCAAGGACATTCCTTTTCAACTAAGCATGTAGATTAAAGTTTACAGACGGACGCCCACAGGCACAATTTGTCAGATTTAGCTAAAAATCAATGGTAAACTATCTTATGTTTTTAGTATAACACACCTCTAATAATTTCAAACGTTTTTTCAGAGTATCGATTTCTTTAGTCGCAGCTCCAAGGTCTTCAGTTAGTTTCGAATTCAGTCGAATAGCTGAAAGAAATGTGACATAAATGTTCATACCATGATGCATAGACAAAATAGACAAAAGCGCTTTTTATGACGTATTGATATATATATATATATATATATATATATATATATATATATATATATATATATATATATAATAATTGATGAAACTACGTACATAAAATTGTTCAATAGAATACAAAAATGCTTTTTTTTAATTTCCGGTCATCAGATACCGAGAAGGAAAGTATGTCATCGATGACTTGCAATGAGGCTATATTATATACAAACACTGTACTGTTCAGTATCCATCTAAAACAGGGATATACAAGTATAAACAACCGCCTTTGCTAGTTACAGATGTTATATGTTGTATGAATTTTCTGTTATTAATTATAGTTTGTAGTTTTCTTTGTTTAGTATACTGATACGTAGGTATTATAAGTAAACTTCTTTCTTTTTATTCTAAATAAATTCGTTCAATACATAAGAAAATTAAAAGTTTACGTTCACAAGACTTTGTGTCACAGACATACTACAGCAACATTTATTCTTGTTGTGAATTAAAATAAAGGTACTTACTTTCCATAAACTGTTCTTCCAGGGTACAGTCAGCTGGATGTGGTGCAGTACATTGAACTTCTTTAGTTACTTTTAAAGGACTAAAATTATATATATATATATATATATAATATATATATATATATATATATATATATATATATATATATATATATATTACAATAGTTCAATACATGTAGATGTTAATGCAAATATTTCAAGAACATTTTTGTGTATGTATCTTTATAAATTTTAATTTACAAAACAGTTTTTTAGTATTGTTGTTAATAATGTTTTTTATTTTTTGTGTATTTTGGTTTCATATATTAAAGGCAAATATATATATATATATATATATATATATATATATATATATATATATATATATATATATATATAATCTCAGGTTTAGAATTATTCTGCTATACATGTAATTGTTTGTTCGTATGTTATAATATTTTAAGATGTTGATTTATTACATTTTAAAACACGCTTGAAGTCGATTTTATCTAGCTAAAACAGATGTGAATTAACACGATTCTTTCAAGATTTTGCTTACAGTTCAGTTGAACTTGTATTGCAGTTTGTTTTCCTGTTGCTTAATTTGAAAATATGGTTTTTATTCTATCTCAGAAACATAAATATTGATTGATACTTTAATGAGCAGAACCCAGATTTGTTTAAACTTATTTATAGATACAATGCTTACATTTTACTTCCACTAATGACGAAGACTTACCTGACTCGTTTAATATCACTATTTGGCTGTGATACCATCTCAGGAAGCGAATTTTTCCGTCTTTTATTTGACGAATTTTCTTCTGTTTTTAAATATTCATTTTCTTCATCGACGCCATATGGTCTGGGGTGAATAATAGCTTGTGTCACACCCCCACCGCCACCACCACCACAACCACTTCGAATACTAGACCGGGAACGGACAGATTGTGGCGAGCTCTGTCGTCTGTTACGGCTATCTTGATATCCGGAAGATGGATGCTGAATGTTTGAAATTCTTTGGCGTTGACATTTGTCAAATTTCGGCGAGTTACTTATTGTACTTGAGCACTGGCTACATCTGGAACATGGACGGTAGCGATCCTTTAAAGGTAAAATAAGAAAAGTTTTATTTTTTGAAAAAACTATATCAAGCATTTATTCAGAATAAGAGACATATCACACCAATAAACTAATAAATCACTATCCACTATATAACTGAAAGGTCGCTTGTTATAAGGAACGTTTTAATATCACATGCATGGCATCAGCAGTCCCTTTGCATGTCTTTTTGACAGAAATATTCTGACTGAAATGAAAATGACAATTGAGTGCCAAAGAAATTTTTTCATACACACTGTTTCATTAAAGAGTTTTTACACGTTTAACGTAAAAGTTGTTGTTTTTATGTCGTTTAACGTCGCATGAGCAATTTTTCAGCTATACGTAACAAAAGCAGGGTTAATTATCTCTCTGGATTAATTTTAAAAAAAGTTCATGTATGCGTGTGGTAATCGATTGTGTATAATGGCTTGTCGTGTACTAGCGGCACTAAAGGCGGCCTTGTGCTAGCTCACCGAGTCAGTATGCCGCAGGCAATCATACTCTCTCAGATTATTTTCCTGGCACCAGCCGATACTCTACCCTCCTAATGACGAGCGCCAGAGAGGAAGTAATCTCTTAAATTTTTAATCGTAAGTATTACCCATTAGGGGTTCGAACCTACGACCTCCAGCTCTCGAGGCAGACGCTCTACCACTGACCTACCAAGGCGGGCGTTTTGCATTAAGTATGTTTAAATTTGTGCTTTATACCAATTGTGTATCGAAGTTTATTAAATAATTGAATTAGTAATTACTAAATGAGTATACAAAATATCATTATTTGTATCAACAGTATAAGAAGGTCTATTTCATTACTTAATTTCAAGGTATTAGCTAGTAATTTTTTTATCTATACATTCACAAGTTTGTGTGGGTTCAAAATTTGCATTTACCGTAATTTAAAATCTATCTTATTTACAAGTATATCCGAGTTAATTATGTGCATTATCTAAACACGGAAGTCAGTTTCAATTCAAAAATTTGAGTGCATAATTTATATTGATTATATTTACAAGTTCATCTCTTTATACTTGGCATAACCTGTACATGACTTCATGAGTGCGTGTAAGTTCATAATTTGTATTGTTTATAGCAGAAAAAATTTACTTTATATGCATGTGCAAGATTAAACTTTTAATTACAGTAAAGGAAAATTTATTTATATGCAAGTTATTTTTTGACACCTCTGCATGTTAACTTACGGCATTATATGATGTGTATGCGCGAGTTAACTGTACACGTGACCTTATTGCCATTACTTTACGAGTAAACGTGAGTTCATTATTTGTTTTACCTGTACACGTGAGCTCATGCCATTTTTTGAGTGTTTATTTACCCTTCACAGAAAATCTTATTTTGTTACCTGAAGTAAATGTATTACCATTTATACATTCGTTTTACCTGTACATGAAAATCATGTCATTACATATTACTGTAATACTTTAAATAATATGTAATGACATAATTACAAAGTTTTGAAATTATTTAGTATGTATGTGTTTAATTAGTGTGTGTGTGTGTGTGTGTGTGTGTGTGTGTGTTTTATTTATATTACCTGTACATGGAAGCTTATTTCATTATTTGTACTTTTTTCAGAACTAAGTGAAGCTGGTACAGGACTTGTGGAATGACTTGTATGTAGACTCAGCGAAACAGATGACCTTAAAACTTCATTTTCGCGCTTAAGCATAAACACTTTCTTCTCAAGGCTATACAAATAAAAAAAACATGTGTCACAGTTCATAACAAACAACGTACTATTCTGACTGTAATAGTAAACTATGCATATTTAAGCACTTTTGAAAAATGTGCAAGGTAAATCTATCTATCTATCTATCTATCTATCTATCTATCTATCTATCTATCTATCTGTCTGTCTGTCCTTGTCTGTCTGTCTGTCTATCTATCTATCTATCTATCTATCTATCTATCTGTCTGTCTGTCTGTCCTTCTGTCTATCTCTCCATCTATCTATCTATCTATCTATATATCTATCTATCTATCACTTTCTTTCCTTCTTTCTGTCTTTCTAAGAATGATATTTTTTAAATGGGACTTTTTATTGGTAGTGCTTCTTAAAGTCTACAAAAGTCTAGCTACGTGCAGCAGTCTTGATGTGATTCTAGTATATTTCTATAACGTTCCAAACGATACCGATAAGCAATGATGGTTTTTTTCTTACGACCGTAGTATACCGTTTATACTTAACCATTTTTTTTCCAATTGGAATTCCAATTGGATTTTTATAACAAAAAAAAAACATTGAATATTTCAAAAACTAGCCAATTTTTTATTATTTTTTTTTATTTTATTTATTTTTTTTTTTTTTTATTTTTTTTATTTTTTTTTTTTTTTGGTGAAATTTTTTATTTAAGAAAGGTACTCTAATATTACATAAAAATTTTTTTCTTTGTCAGAAGTCTCCTTGGGGTGGCGCAACTATGGAAAATAATCATTCCATAGTTGTCCGATCGCATGTTACTAGTATTTATTAAAACATGGCATGTTCCTCGATTGGTTTTAAATTTGAAATCAAATCATTCATATGCAAGATACTTTAGGAATTGACCCCACTTTAAACAGCTTTCTTACTCGGACTTCAATTAAAAAAAAAATTATTTTCGCCTACAAGATTTAAAACAGATACGATTCAAGAAATTATACTCACCTTCGCTTGGCCCTCAGTAGATTGGCAACATCAGCACACAAAGGGACAATACCCTTCCTTGTACTATTTACAACAAAGGCCACGGCTTTGGCTGCAATTTCCTTATCTTCAACAAGACTGTTCAATTCGCTGTTGCTTCCTATCGAAATAAAAACTTATTATGAATAAATAATTCCTATATGAATAAATGGTATTTCTATTGTATATTTTCCCATGGCATCAAATTATATAAATTGAGTTATCAACAATTAAAACTCACGAAACCCAACATAATTTTGGTAACTTTAATTTATACTTGCGAATAAAAATAAGGTTGTTATTATTTGTAAAAAAAAAATATTCTTGAATGGCGATTGGTTAGCTTGCCAGGGTACAAGAAACTTTATTAAAAAAACTGCCGGGATATATAATCACCTGCGATGTTTTAGTGGTACAAGGGAAGAAACTCGTATATGGCAAAGGTTAAACCTTGTTCGGAAATCAATCGGATTATGAATCGAATTTACAAAAGACAAGTGCAGCTTTAAAGGATGACAAATACGTTATAAAGCGTTTTGGCAAATTACACGGCCCCTTAAACCCCGTCAAAATTTTAAGCATCCTGTAATTTTATATCAAAAATGCATTTTCTACACTTTCTGTAATAACAACTGACAATATATTTTTCTAATTACGTCGAAAAAAATGTGATGGAAAGAAAAGTATTCTGTTAAAACGACATTTCTGTAATTACTGAAGAATAAACATTTGTCACTTCTCGTCACGCAGAAGTGATATACACACAGACGTGATATACACACAGAAGTGATATACAAACACAAGTGATATACACACAGTCGTGATATACACACACAAGTGATATACAGCTAGATAATGTCCTTTAACTGTGTTTTCTGTAATAACTGAAAAAGAAGGCATCATTTGCCTCACTTTATATACATGTGATGCAGTGGTTTATTTTCTGCTCCAGTGGCCTTTTCTGTAACCCAAAAATGGGTATCCTCACTTTTCTAGATTTTAAACTTTTCAACACACTTTGTGCAAAGTTAATATCATCAGTTTACAATGACGCAAAGTTAATCCTTTCAGTTTACAATGACGCAAATTTTATCTTTTAGTTCACACTGACGCAAATTTTATCTTTTCAGTTTATACTGATGCATAGTTTATCTTTTCAGTTCATGACACAAAGTTTATCTTTTCAGTTCATGACACAAAGTTTATCTTCTCAGTTCACACTGACGCAAAGTTTATCTTTTTAGTTCATGACGCAAAGTTTATCCTTTCAGTTCACACTGATGCAAAGTTTATCTTTTCAGTTCATGACGCAAAATTTATCTTTTCAGTTCATGGCACAAAGTTTATCTTTTCAGTTCATGGCGCACAGTTTATCTTTTCAGTTCATGACACAAAGTTTATCATCAAAGTTCACATTGACACAAAGTTTATCTTTTCAGTTCATGACACAAAGTCTATCTTTACAGTTCACAATGACACAAAGTTTATCTTTTCAGTTCACACTGATGCAAAGTTTATTTTTCAATTCACACTGACGCAAAATTTATCCTTTTCAATTCACACTGACACAAAGTTTATCTTGTCAGTTCACACTGACGCAGTGTATATCTTTTCACTTCACACTGTTGCAAAGTTTATCTTTTCAGTTCATGACACAAAGTTTATCTTGTCAGTTCACACTGACACAAAGTTTATCTTTTCAGTTCATGACACAAAGTTTATCTTTTCAGTTCACACTGACGCAAAGTCTATCTTTTCAGTTTACACTGACGCAAAGTTTATCTTTTCAGTTCACACTGACGCAAAATTTATCCTTTTCAATTCACACTGATGCAAAGTTTATCTTTTCAATTCACACTGAAACAAAGTTTATCTTTTCAGTTCATGACACAAAGTTTATCTTTTCAGTTCACACTGACGCAAAGTCTATCCTTTTTTAATTCACACTGACACAAAGTTTATCTTGTCAGTTTACACTGACACAAAGTTTATCTTTTCAGTTCATGACACAAAGTTTATCTTTTCAGTTCACACTGACGCAAACTTTATCTTTTCAGTTCACACTGACGCAAAGTTTCCTTTTCAATTCACGCTGACAGAAAGTTTATCTTGTCAGTTCACACTGACACAAAGTTTATCTTTTCAGTTCATGACACAAAGTTTATCTTTTCAGTTCACACTGACGCAAAGTCTATCTTTTCAGTTTACACTGATGCAAAGTCTATCTTTTCAGTTCAAACTGACGCAAAGTTTATCCTTTTCAATTCACACTGACGCAAAGTTTATCTTTTCAGTTTACACTGACGCAAAGTTTATCTTTTCAGTTCACACTGACACAAAGTTTATCTTTTCAGTTCACGACACAAAGTCTATCTTTTCAGTTTACACTGACGCAAAGTCTATCTTTTCAGTTCAAACTGACGCCAAGTTTATCTTTTCAGTTCACACTGACGCAAAGTTTATCTTTTCAGTTCACACTGACGCAAAGTTTATTTTTTCAGTTTACACTGACGCAAAGTTTATCCTTTTCAATTCACATTAACACAAAGTTTATTTTTTCAGTTACTGTATGTTATCATCATAATACAGGTAACCACACTAAATATATTATATGAGCCAAAACATGGAACGATCTGTGCATGAGGTCTGTGATCGTATGGTATAAAGCTAAAGCTTGCTGATTAATGCTTTTTAACGTGAAGGTTGAATCACGCTGAGAGCAGAAAACTTATAAGAAAATGTTTATATGTTTGATTCGAAGGTCAGCAGTTTTAAATATCTTCAGGTGCTCTTCTATACTCAACCATTTTAAATGACTGTCTTAAGATTTAAGTAAACGGAATGATCTTCCAACGGATAGAATACATAAACTCAATCCGGTCCAATAATAGAGACTATTTTATCTTGTTGTTTGTGAAATTTTAGATTTATTTATTCATTTATTTTTATTTATTTATTTATTTATTTATTTATTTATTAAAGTTTTTTTTCGAATCATTAAGAATTAAAACTATCTTTGACAAACAAGCGGCATCTTAATTTCTATGAAAAAAGGAAAGATGATATGCACGAAAACATGTAAAGGTATCAGTGGTTGGAAAAAGCGGCGTCGTGGTAACTTAACCCCCTCCCGTTAAAATAACCCCCATCCCCCTTTTATGTCACACAATGTAGACATTCTTAATTAGGTTTTTTTTTCATCGACGCAGCTTACATTGCAAAAAAAAACGCATATGTCGCGCTATTTTGAAAATATTTTCCGGGGATCATACTGTAGGACTTGCCGAGAAGGTTCGATCTTCATGTATCACCTGTCATCCAATATCCCCCCAATTGTTTCGCCTTTTGGGTACGTCTTGTAAAACTGAAACTGTACTTCAATAACGACTGTAAAAGTGTTATGACGTACACATGTACACGCGCCTGCGCTTTAAAAAATTAACGGATCTCTCTCTCTCTCTCTCTCTCTCTCTCTCTCTCTCTCTCTCTCTCTCTCTCTCTCTCTCTCTCTCTTGGAAATGGCAAAGTCCGGCATCTTGTCGTGATAAACAAAAAGTCAAAACGCGATGCAGTTAACCGGATATCAGAAAAATATAGTCATAATAAACAATTTCGTTGATATTTTTTTTAAATTTTGATAATGAAAATAAAATTTGTAAATGCAGACAACGTATCTCTAAATTGCACCCTGATATTTAAGAAAAAGTTGTAAAGTTTATTATTATTATTATTATTATTATTATATTTATTTATTTATCTATTTATTTTCTTTTAAATAACGTTTCGTTGTCATAAAATATTCAATGAAACCTAAAAAAATATTGTACATTCTTTAATTATCAGTATTTACAAAGGTATTAATTTTGCAGTGCTTGTCACAAACATTAATATTTATCTTTTTAGTTGATTTTTATTGTCAACATATATTCATTATGCCGAGTAAAATATGACAACTATATATCAAAATGATAGCGAGCTGAAATTGAGATATTATTACGTAATAATAACTGAACGGGTGATAGGTGATATATATAATAGCTATCAGTATGTTACATACATGATATACAGTAAATAGTGAAAATCTAAACAGTGTGTGTGTGTGTGTGTATGTGTGTGTGTGTGTGTGTGTGTGTGTGTGAGAGAGAGAGAGAGAGAGAGAGAGAGAGAGAGAGAGAGAGAGAGAGAGAGAGAGAGAGAGTTTTAGAGCATTAATGCAAAATAGGTGTGTCAATAACTTGAGGGGTGTCAATAATTAAAACAAAATATCAGTCTACGCTCTGTGTCTTTGAGAGAGAGAGAGAGAGAGAGAGAGAGAGAGAGAGAGAGAGTATAAACAAAAGCACCCAGTAAAAAATAAAAGTAATATATCATCCAAATAAACCTCTGTCTCGAAATGTATAAAGCAAAATACAACGGTCTGAGTATGTCATATGACAGCTGTAAAGATATTTTATAAAATGGTTCTTGTGCACCAGGCCCTGTTTCCTCAGTATATGATAAAGAGTAATTTTAGTTTATCATTCCTTATCTAATAAATGCAAGTTGCTGGTTGAAATTCAAGAATATTTTATATCAACATTTAAACTTTTCATTACCTAAATTCAATCCCGAAATTGAACTTATTTCGTTTTCCCAACACTGTATCCATGAACTGCCAGCATTTTCACTAAGAGGAGGACTGTGGTCTGAACTGTTACTGTCCATTATTCTCGTTTATAAATCCCTGTAACTGCAACAAGTCGCCATCTTAATATCAAAATATTTGAGCTCCCTTGGGGTCTCCTGGGGGTCCTCGTATAACCTTGAATTATTGTAATTAGAAGGCTTTTCTGTACGTTTATACCTGTAAAGATTGCTTGAGCAGTTTTAATGATAAATATTTCAAATACGTTTTAATATCAGAAATATTAAACTTGATTAATATTTATTTTTCAAAAAATGTGACAGAATTTAACCCCAAAGGGACCCCCGCCCGCATTCCAGAAGGAGTGTGTTGAGTTCGATTGCAGTTTACTGCAGCCCTAGTGTATATACTTTCGATGCAAAAATCTACATGCATAAAATTTGCATGTATGATCTATTTGGATGATACCAAGATATGTAATACATTATACAGTAAGGAAACGAGATAAAGTAATAGCTAAAAACACAGGAGTTAAAAAGAATGGCCAGCATCAACACCAGCAGCAGTAGAGAGTTTTACACATTATTGACGTCATGGTGTTATCTCTACCGAAACGTCTAAACATGTGCGTGTGTTTATTTGAAAAATGACGATTGATATATGTAATGTCAGAAGTATAATTTTAAAATCATTTATAAAGTTTAAGGTGCTACTTAAAAACGAAATAACATTTTATTTACTTATTAATGATTTTTGAAAGAGAGGAAATAAATAAAATTAAAATTTTAAAAATAAAGTTAAAATCAAATAAAAAAATGAATAAATAAAATATAAAATAAAAATAAGATAAAATAAAGTGACTAAGTAAATAAATTAATAAACAAATAAATAAATAAACCATTGACCAACTGGTCACAGTTCTTGACATAATCTATTTCCTTCTCAATATGGTAGAAATCTGCTTATATATATAAATTATGCACGATTGATATAATTATATAGCGAAAAGTTGAATGATTCCTTTTTCCGTAACATTAAAGTACTATTTATTTCAGGGGGAGATATGTGTATGTATACGTCAAAGACCTGTCAAATTGATAACAAAAAACTGTGATGACCAACGAATTACGACAATTGACCAACGTATATTTGACAGCTCGTTTGATGAATTACTTATATACAGACAGGCTTTATATATGCGTTTACAGAGTTTCCTGTATTGAACAAGAACACCAACCCCATACGGTTTTTGGAAGTTTTAGAGAAATGAGTGTTTTAAATATTTATTTTGTTTTAATTTTGTTTTTTCTGGACAATGTAAATTCATATGGAAGTTATCGAGATAGAATACCTAATGGATATGCCATTAGACATCCGTGTAATGGAAGCCCATGGGGAGGGGTTGGTCATGTTCGGCAGGGAGGTGGCGGACCACGAAATAAATTCGGTTTAGATTATGCCAGATACAGGGTAAGTTTTTTTTAAATAATTATGAAAAACTAGAAATAGTAGGTTATAAATGATAATACTACTTCCAAAAAATTAAGGAAAAACACCAATGTATTCTCTTTCTCCTCGGCTTAAATTAATGAAATCTACAAATTAGAGGGAAAAAACAATATCAATGTATAATTTTATGCAAAATCATTTATACATTATTGAAATTCTATATGACATAAGATTTGTTTTGACTAGACATACTGCTAAATGAATATTATTATTTATTTATTTATTTATTTATTATTTATTTATTTAAATATGAAAAGTACACCAAACACATACATATTTATATATAAAATAGACGAGAATCCAATTCCAAAATATTTATTTGCTCATTAACACTGCGACAACGTTGTTTTTTAAATGTTTTGCTTCTTTAATCAACATTATACAACTGAACAGAATAAATAAATTCTCTTTCATTTTTGTTCTGAATTTCCATATAAAATGACACAGAAAAAGAGGAATTTATACTTATAATTCTTACTATAAGCATAATGATTTCATCCCATTTTACAATCGTCACAGTTGGCTTAATTTTGCTAATTAACACTTTTTTTTTTTTTTTTGTGCATTGCGATCAGTTGTGAAGTCGTCACGTGTTCACTATAAATCCGTTATTATTCCAAATGACCACTCTCTACATTGTTTTTTTTTTTTTACCAAAGCCTCCAACAATGATTATCATAAGCTGAAAACATTAAATTCTGTTACTGACTTTGTTATAAGATGTTGCATGTAGAGTTTACACTGCATTGCTTCATAAAAATGTTTAAAAAGTTGGTTAAACATGCTCAAGAATAAAATTTTTATATATTTTAGGATTGGAGGCAGATATGTCAGCTTGACTCAGACGGAGATGGAAGAACCAATGGAGAAGAGTTAGGAGATCCACAATGTGTCTGGACAGGTGGACCCGCACCTGCTACAAATGCGCCTATAACACATCCAGGTATGTCCGCCAATCCACTCACCCAACCACCAACACGAGGGGAGAGAGAGAGAGAGAGAGAGAGAGAGAGAGAGAGAGAGAGAGAGAGAGAGAGATTTCATGCATGGTCATATAATGACAACAGTTATATTGCCATCAAACATGCTCGATATTGCGAGGAAACATATTTTCGTGGTAATATGATAAACATCAAGTTTATGATTCATTTATTATTTGCAGATAGCCACACTATGTAGAGAGCTATAAAACATGTGTCATATCTCACACTTCATATGTATGTTTAGGAAAAAAAATGAAGGCATGTCTGCGTTACAAAAGGCAGAACATGGAAGAATATAGGAATAATTAGACAAGGAATACAAATATTTCGACCTATGATCATAACAATTCTGATTTTAGAAGCGGGCTTCATACACATTCATTGAGGGATTTTAAAATCGTAGATGTTACCTATTGCAAAACAAAAAAGTGATTGTATCTTTCTTTTACAGAAGATGATTTTCGTTAATTATAAAACTACATATCTGACGTCCGATATTGCAGTTTGGACGTCAAATTACTAATTAAGAAAAATAAATACTAAACATATGCAAAAAGTTATATATGCTTGTAGGTATTTGTGACAACATTGGTGGTGGAATCTGTCCTGGACTGACGATGGATGGCTGCCCGATACAACCTCCTCAAATGCAGCAACCAAGCCAATTTATTCCACAGAATCAACGACCGCCAAATACACCGAGCCAGTTCATGCCTCCGAACCAGAGACAACCACCCGTAATGCAGCCAAATCCAAATCAGATGTCAGGTGGCCAAACGTGGGGTGGTCCACAAACAAATCCGATACCAAACCAGATGCCTCCACAAACACAATTCGGCGGTGTTAATCCTAGAATGCAGCAACCGCCAATGCAGCCTATGCCAAACCAACAAAACGGTCCATTTAATGGCGGAAATGGATTTTCAAATAATCAAAATTTTCAACCGCAACCCCAGGCAGGTTTTCCAAATCAAGTAATTCCTAACCAAGTTCCTCAACCTGGTTCACTGTGCGGCGATTTAAGTTCACCTGGTAAGCTCTCTCTCTCTCTCTCTCTCTCTCTCTCTCTCTCTCTCTCTCTCTCTCTCTCTCTCTCTCTCAATAACTTCCGTTTCGAGAGTAAAGGATTATTAGTTTGAACACCGGCTAGTTCAGACATAATATTTTAACAAAAATTGAAATATTAATTCCTTGCCTGGCGCTTGGGATCAGGAAAATAGAATATCGACTGGTTCACCCGGTGCCAGGATAATGTACTGCGGGATTGGTATGCTTGCTGCGGCTCGGTGAGATAGCACTTTATTAAAAAGTTGCTCTGATTGCGTGTTAGTTAACGACTGTAAATACTAAACACTCGCAAAACACAAGTATACACTTACTTGTTTTTAAATCAATCTATAGAGATTAAAAGCCTTGTTCTCGTTGCATACAGTGAAAAATTGTTGTTGCAATTTTAACAAAGTTACAACAACAACTATCTCTCAATAACAAATGTTAGCCTAAAATTACATTTGGAAACATTCTTGTTTAGTATATAAAATTTAGAGAAAATTAAACTAAATAAACTAAACATTATATGCAAATTTAAAGATATGTATAGTCACTAAGCATTAAAATCAATTAAGTGAACTACCGGATAAACCTAGTAGAAGTTTACTATATATATGTATGCTTTTGTAACATTGATATTTTTTTTTTTTTTTTTTTTTTTTTTTTTTTGTGAATAAATATTGTTTTACGGAAGCGTATTGCTGCCAACTAAAAAATATTAAGTCGTACGTACGACATAGTATCTCGTACGTACGACTTAATTTTTTTTTAGTTGGCAGCAATACGCTTCCGTAATTGTTTAAACTAATTTTTTTTTAATTTTTAGACACAAAGCCATTCAACATAAGACTACCAACTTTACAGGTTCCAGCAACACAGGATGTAACTTACGCATGCGTTGTCGTCGATGCACCACTAGACAGCAGTTATCACGTGATTGCATCATCACCAGTAATAGACAATGTAGCAGTTGTGCATAGTATGAATGTGTACGGATGCAAAAGAGGTAAAATGTTCTAAAAATTGTTCAATTCAATGATTTGCTGATTTTAAATGCCTTATCTTATGATAACCACAAAAAGAATCGAAACAAAATGATAGTCCTACTGCTTACATAATTTTTAACTGTAGAATTCTTTGAAAATACCTGTAGTTTGGAAAAACATTATTCAAAGTAGATTGCGTATGCTTTGTGTGATAAAACACACACACACACACATATATATATATATATATAGTATCAAACTTTTTAGTATTGCAATTCGCTGGTGTAATAAAACAACCGGTTTTTTTTTCAAAAGCAGCTGCAAAATTAATAAAATAAATAAATGAATAGATAAATAATAAAAAAAACAAACAAAAAATAAACAAACAAACAACTCGCATAATTTTTTATCCGAGATGAGTTGAGTGGTAAATTCTTCAGAAATCTGTTTTGAAAGTTATCAAGAAGTAAACAAGTGCATTTACTTGATGTTTGACAAATATGTTAATCACATCTCAATCATGTCTTTTACAGGAACAGAGACAACTGCTGTACCAATCTCAAATTCTCCGTTTAAATGTTCACTGGAACCAATTGCTGGATGTAATGAATTTATCACCGGTTATTCCCCTTCTTACCAAGATGTCTGCTTTCACAGAGGTACGGGAGTCCGTGTTGGAAGAATGGGATTCAGGAAAGTTATGTTACAGGTATCACACATATTTTAAAATCTAGTCTTAACACCTTGCAAGCATCGTAATTTATATCAACAATGACAGCAAAAACCAAACTAAACCATTTCATTGGTGGCACACTTAATAGTGTCCCTGATAATTTCAAAGATAAAATGGCCAACGATCGATTCGATCGATTCGTCACTACATTTTGCCAAACATTATAATCCCTTCCGTATCTGCCATCTATTATAAGCAAACAGTTTAACAGTTTATGATATTTCCTATTTGTACATAATAGATAAAACACAAACATACCGGTTCGTGTCCAAAGCACAACCCCCCCCCCCTCCCCCCATAAAAAGAAAAGTAAAAAACTTTGAAAACCGGCAATTTTAGTTATAGACGTAACTTCCATCAAGGAAGTGAGGCCGGGTTGCACCGGAAAGGAAAGCACCTCCTGTCTAGCTAACCGTATTGTTTATGTAATGTGTTAAAAATTATGTTACACTTCAAATAATTTAATATAGATTGATATAGTATACAATAATTTTTTTTGTCTTTCATATTAATGTATGTCTTCTAAGATTAATAACACCAAAAAGTATCTTTAACTCTTAAAGATGTATTTAAGTATACATTGCCTTGGGAATAGTTCATAAGGTTAATAAAGCACAATTTGCATTAAAATGTGATGTTGTTGTAGCTATTTGCGACGAGAGAAATTATCCAAGTTAACCTAAATTTGCTTAATACAACGAGAGCAACTAACTTTGTCGCCAATGTTAACCTAAATTTGTTAGATACAACGAGAGCAACTAACTTTGTTGCCAATGTTAACCTAAATTTGTTAAATACAACGAGAGCAACTAACTTTGTCGCCAATGTTAACCTAAATTTGTTGAATTTCAGGTATTATGGAGCAACCCGTCAAGAATTGCTGGTGGCACAGATAGTTCAGGAATGAATTTATACATAACATCAAGACTTCGTCAGAATAATCTCGGTGTAGCAACTCTTAAAGTTGCCCAATTTTCACTTCCTCCATGGCAACCTTCCTACGAAATAAAGGCCGCATGTTCTCCAGAATGTTCTACTGTACAAATAAAAAAACCAATATACATCACCGGTGGCATAAATTATATGAACATGCTTGGTAAGATTTATTTCTAGCTGTAAAATATTTTATTTACATATATTATACTCATAATACTTTTATAGTTTCGAAAATTTTTATTATGTTCTTTAAAATAACAAGATGGTAATTTGGAAAAAGCTTTACTATAAAACATTATCATGCTTTAAAAATATATAAATAATTTTTGTATTTGGAATTTATCAAATCGTGTTTAGTATAACTTTAATTAATTATTTTTCTGACCTAAAAAAATACAGATCTAATAAGCAACAGATGCTAGGCTAACGAGTGTAAATTTTAGATGTGTAACATTTTTGCGGACTATCAGCCATTTTTCAGAACCTTGTCTCTCAGTTTTCTGCCTCGGTGGTCGAGTGGTCTAAATCGTGCGCTTATGGATCTCAGTGAATCTTGCTGTCTATTTTTGAATCCCGTTTGGATAGAACCAAGAGTCGTTTTCGCTTGGTACTCCGGTTTCCTCCGTCATTCCGCAATTCGATGAAAGAATCATGACTGGCGCGTTTAACACCATTACTCCATTCTCCTCCATTCTTTTTTGCTACAAAAGTTGTTGACAGAGTGTGTGGTTTCAAACCAGTGAACAGATTGAGGCCTAAAAGTAGTTTTATTTTTGTCGATCGGTTCCTATAGTTAAGCGTATGCGCGGTAATAAAAAATTCACCGTCGTACTCAATAACATTTTTTTAATATAACCAGATTGTGTTTAAATATAGTGTTGTTTTCAAAGAACTTATAAATATATTAGTTTATCCATATTCCATATTCATTTTTATGGTATTTTTTAAAAAAAAATTGTGGTTGAATTGATATACATTAATTTTGAATTTCAGGACGGGACCAGAAAATTGAAGTTTTACGTAATGGTAATATAGTAGCCTTGGTTACTAAAGACCAAAATGTAAATTATCCACATCCAAGATTATTTTCGTAAGTAACAAATACTAGTGTTAATGTATCTTGTGGCTTTTTTCTCTGTGTTTTATTCATTTATTTTATTTATTTATTTATTTATTTATTTATTTATTTATTTACTTCAGTTATTTATTTATTATATTGAATTTTGATAAACCTTTTGTTGGTTATTTTTTGTATTTTCTAGAGTGATTAATTTTCTTCTTCTTCTTCTTCTTCTTCTTAATAATAATAATAATAATATTATTATTATTAATATATTATTATTATTATTATTATTATTATTATTATTATTATTATATTTTTGTCTTTATTATTTTCGGTATATTCTCGTTCTAAAAAATGTTCCGAATTCTAAAAAATCGTTTTAATTGTGGCTTCACCTATATTAGGTTGAGGAAACCAGTTGAAGTACAACCTGGAGATGAACTACGAGTAACTTGTGCTTATAACACATACTCAGTAAACAGGACTGTCGTATCAGGAAGTGGACCGACAGATGAAGTGTGTAGTGCCGAAGTTTCATATTATCCTAGTGAAAACTGGAATAATCCTGAGTGTGAAAACTTCCTTAGTTTACCATTATGTAAAATTAAAGCAGTAGGCGTTATTAACGGATGTCAGTTTAGCAGATTTTTGTCATCCTTGCCAAAAGAGCCTACTGTTGACGCTATTATCACCGAATGCAATCAAAACTGCAACCAGAACTGTTCAAATCTTGTGGAAATAATGAAACGACATTCATGTTTCCAAGGAGATCTGTTAAACTTATGGGAATCGAATTTAAATGCATTGAAAAATAATCGCTTAAATATTGTTTTCTGGGCTATAAGAAACTGTGAAAATATTTCTAGAAACACCATGCCGATCATACCAGGCCCTGTGTAAATTATAGAAGCAGGAAAATTTATAGTAAGGACTGAAAAAATTTTGACCCTTGGTCTATTTCAGTTATTGGAAGGTTTAATAAGGAAAACATTATTGATGTTTTTAATATAGAAGAAGCTAGAGTTATCTCCCTTTAATAACTTGAGAAAAAATCATTTCTCTTCGACCCATATTTCTAAGATGATTTTCATTTATCATGATTATATCATCATTATATCGTTTTGTTTTTATTTGTTTTTCCTGGTTGGGATATTCCAATGTTCATAACGGTGTATTTTATCACTATTACACTTATTTTTGTAATAAAAATGTTTTTGAAAAAAATAATTTTTTGAAGTTATTGTTCAGTTTCATGTTTCACAAATCAATAATAAGTTCACGTGCATCATAAAGTAACATATTGTTAATGTTTTCTTCACCTTTGAAAATTAAAGAATGAATCCCAACTGTTCTTTTTAATTAGCAATTTCAGCGAATGTTAAATATTTACACCTGTTTTAACAAATATTAACTTTTGTACTGATGGGTTCATTTTAAGAGACCTCATATCACTGAGGTAGGAATTCCAACTGTACCGATCATCGTTTGAATTGTTTGTTGGTTCGGTTCACTTTTAGAAGGTCGGTGATTTTCTTTTGGTACTACGGTTTCTACACCATCATAGAAAGAAACGTCTCGATTTTAGTGAAAGAATCTTGACTTTGGAGCCAATCTTCATTTTGAAAACCAACTTCTCTAGGTTCAAGTGCATTAAGTCCATGATGTATATATTTTAAACAACCTAGATATTGCCTACATGTACATCTTCGCCTTATAGTCTAACCAAGTTACAAAAACATGGGTGACTGAGTGGAGTAAAACACCAGTTACAGGTGACGATGTTTTCTATAGTCTACATTTGACCCCTTACTCAAACAGATCCTCGCTTGAGAAAGTTCTTATTCTGTTTAGGCTTGTCGCTCCGGTTTACTCCACTAACAATAATTGATATTATAAGTTGAATATTTTTAAGCATGGTACATTGTATATGGGAATTTCCAAACTGTCTGTGGTCTCACCCTGAGAAAGGTTTGAAATTCCCATACACCCTGCTTAAAAATGTAACGAATTTATCCCCATTTCTGTCTATTAATTAAAATTGGTACTTAGTTCTCGAGATTCTTTTAAGAAGGATCTCCTCGTCTGTATGCAAGGCAAAGCGTTTCATGATAAACACTTGATCCGGACGACGCGTACGATGCATGTTGACCGGAATTTTTTTAAATATTCCCCTTGTCAATTTACCGTATATATTGTAAAAGTTGCATTCCTTAATCTTTTTCATAAATAGTGCGTAGAATCGGTGAGTTTTTGGTTGTTTAAAATATGGAAGCGAATAGTAAATAAAAGTCATCCGCCATGTTTTTGTCATAAACCCAAAGTGAAATCCATGCACCCTGTTAATCATGCATCCCGTCTAAAACAGATTGAATGGGTTTGTCATGTGCTATTTTTGAATTGTATTATTTTATAAAAAAGTTGAAAAGTAGCGCATGACAAGTTTATACATTAAGCAAACTAGCCAATCAAATTTTAAAGATTTTTAGAAACGCGGATAAAAACTAAATACCGTCTCGAAAAACTTCCTTACTCCTCTTGCTGCTGTTAGTCCGATTGCAAAGTAAAGAGGGATGTGTTGTTATTTCACAGAGATATGTCTATCAGGCGCAAGAACAATTATTTCTATTTCTAAAATGATGAAATATTTATTTCAAAATCATTCAATAATTTTATAAAGTGTGTTCTAATTGTATTTAGTTTAGATTCCCGATATTTGATGTTACAAGGAATGTTAAGTTCCTACTTTTTCTATATTGACGAAACATCTCGTGTTTTTTTTTTTTTTTTTTTTTTTTTTTTTTTTTTTTTTTTTAAATATGACAAATGAAATTGTTCTTGTTTTTATTCTCCTGATCTTCTTCTCCACCACCATCCTTTCTTTTCAATCCGTTTCCGTTTATCCACTCTCTGTTCCGGAATGTTTCTTAAATGAAAAAATGGAATGTCAGTTAAGTAAAATACCCACAAGATTCTGCATACATTTGTCTACCTTTTAGTTACCAACTACATTATTATTATTAATTTATTATTATTAGTAGTAGTAGTAATATTATCATTATAAGATTCCGTATTTGAGCAAATTTCAAACATCTCAACCAAGATAACTCTACAATTTCAAAAGAAAATTATTATTATTATTATTATTATTATTATTATTATTATTATTATTATTATTATTATTATATCAAGGTTGTCTTGTTAACAGTGCGGATTTGATTTGAATGTTAAGTTAACGACTCAAGATTTCAAATATTTAAGTATATCTTAATAATTTCAAGGCCGCAGTTTCAAAATCATTCACTCAATTAAGTATACACTCAACTCAAATATTTCTATTTTTCTCGTCAATATTTTAAACAACCTTTTAAGTTTTTTTGAGACAGTGTTTTGCTTTGCTCCACAAACCTAACTGAACAATCTAAATATGACATTGGACATTCAGTTTTAAATGTGTAATGTCTTAAAGATTGACATTAAAATATTGGTCATATTAGAGATTTTTTAATTTTCTGAATGAAATATTCAAAATTTTATAATATGACATATTCCCTAATTTGACTTGAGTGTACATCAATTGAGTGAATATTATGAAACCGGGGCAAAATCTACAAGATAAATAATAATAATAATAATAATAATAATAAAAACATATACATGTAAGTACTTTTTGAAAAAAAAGTATGTCGACACGAGTATTAAGATCATAAATAAACAATAAAAGTCTTTAAATTGAAACCAAAGATTGAAAGCCCTATTTCTTTACAAAATATGAAAGATTTATTCAGCAGCCTCGACTCTTTTTGACTTTAAGTAATGTTGAGCTTCATTGCATCGTCATGTGTAGAAATTTGAATATTAATAGTATTTTATAATTTGAAATTTTAAAAGCAATACAATTTGCTGAATAAATATATAATACGATACCTGTTAACTTTCGATGTGCCATATGTGAACATTCCTCATCAGTGACACTTAGGGCCGATAATTAGGATTTACAGCCAATCATTTCAGATTAATTTATTGCTGTGTTTTATGACTTTATTATTTTTTTCAAGCACATTTACAGGTTCAAAAATAGATGAAACAATTTCTGTTTCAACAGATAACAAGCAAGGTGCGTGAATTACTTCGCAACATTCATGTTCATTCATGCAGTTAATGACCCCAAGTTAGCCCGAGGTATTTTTTTTATACGAATAGGTAAATAAAATATCTTTACATATCAATCATTTCATTGTCTTATCATACAAGAAATATATTAAGTTAAACAATTTAAAAATAAGCCTTGGGGTAACAATCACTCGAAACAATAGCAAGAAGCTTGAAGAAATTCTCTTGTTTGTTATAAAGAATTGGGAGACGAATTTCATTATATTATGGTATGTGAAAAGTTTATAACCGATAGAAAGAAATATTTGCATCAAATGTTTACTTATAGGCTTAATATTGTTAAATTTCAAACAATATTTTCTTCTAAAAACAAATTAACAATCATAAACCTATATAAGTTCATTAATATTATTAATAAGAGAATATTCTCTCTTGGTTAACACTGCTACCGTACATTTGATTGTTTATATATTGTATGTTCTCTGTATTGTATATACAATGTGAGAATAAAGAAATTTGAAAAATTTGAAACAGTTTAATATTAACAACGGGTTTGAAAATGTTATTTGACTTTGGGCTTTCTAGAAAATGTGATTTCTGTATTAAATAATTATAAACCTAAAAATTGACGAAAAGCCCCTAAAAGCTAGATATATAAGATAAATATTGATATTTAATTAAGCCGATATCCTTCGCGATAACAGATTAAGGAATTAACTACGAACATATCAAAAATGTAATTTTATTATTATGAGTTGATATAAGATGTAATAATAATAATAATAATAATAATAATAATGATACAATAATAATTATAATATAATAATAATAATAATAGAGAGAGAAGAGTAATGGTGTTTTACGCCCAAGTCAAGACTATTTCACTTATTTCGAGGCGGTCAGTTCTGGGATGGTGGAGGAACCCATCGAATAATAATAATAATAATAATAATAATAATAATAATAATAATAATAATAATAATAATAATAATAATTATTATTATTATTATTATTATTATTATTATTATTATTATTATTATAATAATAATAACGAAACAATAGCAAAACGGTGAATGAGGAATACGTTTACGCGTAAAATCGTAAAAAAGAAATTCATGATCAGTGAAATCTATTTTATTGAATCATCATATAAAGTTACAGAACCTCAAGTTTAAAATTTTATTGCAGGATTTATTTTTCTTAATATTTTGATTTGATTTTTTTCATTTAGGAAATACAAAAATTCAATTTCGCTTGATCTATTATTAACAATTCCGAGGCAGCGATATTTAATTCCGTTTGGCATGTCGCTGTTCCGTAGAATCTTTAATTTTTTTATTCTCTCATTAATTTCCTTGTCTTATTCTTCTTTAACTTTAATTTAATTGATAATATATCTTTGTAATTATCAAAAAAAAAAAATAATAATAAATAAATAAATAAAAATTTTAAAAAAAAATCTTGTAAATTGAAAAATATTAAAATTATATAAAAACAATAGTCAATAATAAGAAATCTTCTCTGATAAGTGTAATTATGATAGGATATATACAATAACTATGCAACATACCCTTCTACGTTTTTGATATCACTGGTGTAATCAAAACATACATGTGATTAGAATTTTAGAATTTCTGAATTACGTTTTGCATGTGTCTTATTAAAGAAATATTTGTGATATAAACGAATAACGTAATATTGGATGCGTTGCGTTAACGTAATCGTCGATTAAATAACGAACTTGACAAGTAGTTGGAATAGCGAAAAAAAGAAAAGAAAGTCGTTTATTCTGTTTAGATACTTTCTAAACTTAGTCGTCTTAATTTTTATAATTGATTTAAAACTAAGGATTGTTCCCTCGTGCAAAGCATTCCTTAGCTGGATTTTGATACATATATTTTTGCAACTTCGGATTCATTAATTTTCAACTGTTTGGCTTATGTTTTTTAATTATCAAACTTCTCCGACCCCTAGTGTCACTGATGAGGAATGATTTTCCAAAATTTGCACATGATGCACATCAAATTTAAGCAAGAATTCTGTTATATATTTACTACTCCTGAGCTGGGAACCGCTGCTGGTGGAGTTAAACTATCCGGGGGTATCCATAACTCAGTAGACAGTACTTTGTGGTGTCAGAAGATGTATCATTTAGCAAAATTTTCAGTCGTATCAATTTTTGAAATTAATTTAAAACTAAGAATTGTTCCTTCATGCAAAGCATTCCTTAGCTGGATTCGGATATATGTATTTTTGGAACTTTGGATTCATTAATTTATAACTGTTTTCAACAAATGAGGAATGATTTCCACAATGTGAATAAATGGCAAAGTAAAATTTAGCATATTTTATACAAAAATATACCAAAGTTTATACCTGCATATATATATATATATATATATATATCTATATATATATATATATATATATATATATATATATATATATATATATATATATATATATATGCCAGATGATGAGGGGCCTCGGTGGTCGTGTGGTCTAAAGTGCGCGCTTAGGGATTACAGCGCCTCTCATCGCCTCGGTTTGAATCCCACACGGGTCAGATCCTAGTGTGAGAAAGCTTGTCAGTTTGCTAGCCGAAGGTCGTCGGGTTTCACCAGGCACTCATGTTTTCTCCGCCATCCTGGAACCGATCGCCTCGAAATGAGTGAAAGAATCTTGACTGGAAGTAAAACACCATTACTTCCACTTCACTCATGCCAGACGATTTACTGATGACTGTTGGTACAGTGCCATTTCTGTTTTAAATATTAATGTCAGTGAATTTCTGTTTTGAATGTGACTGTTATATTGATTTGTCACCTGTTCAACAAGCTGCAATTTGTGGATTCATGAAAAAAAAATATGAAGATATATTTAATGACCTAAAATTTAAGAATATTTTGCTTAGATTTCTGGCAAAAGTATGCATCAACCCGCTGTCTCAAAGTTTAATATTATTATTAAATAAATGCAAACTTGTACTTACTTTAGACCTCTTGCAAAAACATCAAGAATCAATCGGTCATTGTCGTCATCGTCATCACCTTCGTCACTATCGAGGTATCTTAAATACCTTAATCGTAATCTATCATCGTCGTTTAAGTCGTCACCTGCCTTTTCGTCAACGGCTGTTTTTTCTGTAGTAAAAAAGTAAAGAAAAATTGTATATATTCGTTGAACTTTTTATTTTTTAATCATAAATAGCAAAATTACAATTTGATATGGTGAATATATATATAATATATAATATATATATATATATATATATATATATATATATATATATATATATATATATATATATATATATATTTATATATATATTTATATATATATATTATCTGTAATTTTATAAAATCTCAAAAAGCAAAATAATTTGTAGTAGGTTGAAATCGACAATGTTTTTCTTTGAGAATATTGGATTTCAAATGGAACAAGATCTGAATTAGAAATAAAAATTACCAGTATCTCATTTGTCTTTCCTTTATCAGTGTTGGCAGCAACAATAGCCAACAACACAAAAAAGGCAGCAAGATTCATTAGAGTCATCTTGTATCAATGAATAAAACTTTAAAACGCAATTACTTTTATGGGAAGAAAAATATTTGTTTTTTTTTTTTTTGTTTTTTTTTTTGTTTTTTTTTTTTTTTGTTTTGTTTTTTTTTTTTTTTGTTTAAAATGTAAGGAATAGAAAAAAACTCATTACGTTGATAATATCATATCGTTATTATTCTTTGTATATTTTTAAATGTTAGAAATAAATTTATTGCCTGAAAACATAGTTATATATAGTGCATATTTATGACTTAATGAGGTTAAACACATTGGGTCTTGGGTGAGACTTAGGGCAATCTAATACTGAGGTTATTGACTTTTTTAATTTATTTATTTATTTATTTTTTTATTTATTTATTTATTTTTTTTTTTGAAGAAGAAGAAGAAGAAAAAGAAGAAAAAGGAAGGTCACCGAATTTTTTTTATAAATCTGGGTTTTATCATGTCGCGCGCGCGCGCTCGTGTGTGTGTGTGTGTGTGTGTGTGTGTGTGTGTGTGTGTGTGTGTGTGTGAAAACACTACAATTTAACAATTAAAAGAAACATGTTTAAATATATGTAAGGATATACAAAAACCTTATTACCATATATCATCAATCTATTTGTTTGTAATGTCGAAATGCATGATGTAAATAAAAACGGACAGCTATCTACACCCCGTA
Source organism: Tegillarca granosa (assembly GCA_029721355.1). NCBI lineage: Eukaryota > Metazoa > Mollusca > Bivalvia > Arcoida > Arcidae > Tegillarca > Tegillarca granosa. The sequence continues at coordinate 26,769,712 of CM056597.1, forward strand.
TTTGAGAAAAAAATTAACATGAAAATATTTTAAGTCAAAGATATTTGGAATAATTTTGGAATCAGCTACGTGGACGTCATACTTAACACGAGCATTGTGATGACAAGACAAGACAACTTCTTGTGAGACTAGATAAGCATAAACTTGTACTATCCCCGAGCCACCAATTTATTTTAAGCAGCTTGCTATGAAGTTCCCGTATATTTACCTCACATCGCGTAATAACCTACCAATAAATACATCATTAACAGAAAAAACAGGTATTTTCCTGTATAAAAATGGAAAGTTTGGTAGTATTAAAATGAATTTACAACATTTGTCATATCTTTTTAACTATCCTTAGTTGAATGTCATTATTGAGTATAAGTCAAAATATGAATCAAAACTTAAAGAATCAGTCGTTTTTAGCTCGCCTGAGCGATCTATACTCGTCCGTCGTGCGTTGTGCGTCGTCCGAAAACAACATTTAAATCATCTCCTCCAAAACTACTGGGCCAAATTTAATAAAACTTGGTTATTATCATGTCTGGGTAACAGGATTTCAGAATTGTGTACGACGTTTGGCCACGCCCAAAAAGAAGGCTGTCGTTACTAAAATATCCAAAAGACAAAGAATCTTCTTCTCGGAAATCAAAGCATGCAGGCAAATTTCGGTTGGATATTTAAATTCAGCATACCTGGGAAGATACAAATGTTATTTTTCATGAAAATCGGACGAAAACAAAATTACGCGTTTTTTTTTGCGTAAAATTTCGTAATTTGTAAAATGAGACATTCGTTGTTATAACTCAACAACAGTTGAAGATAAATGTATGGAATTTTCACTCTTGACCCTGTCTTGCTATTTTCTTCGAAATGATGTCAAGGTCAAAGGTCAAAGGTCAAGGTCATATCCTAGTTTTTGACCTTTGATAAAAATTGCTATTTTTTAACATTTCATGTTATAATGGCATGGGGTTTTCAGTTTGTTGCAGGTATTGACCTGGCAATCATTTTGATACATAGATCAAGGTCATGTGTTCAAAGGCAAATACCACAGATGCAAAAGTATACCGAAATGGTTAATTATCTATAACACTAAGAAATTTTGTAAACCATATATATTAGAATATTGTAGGTATTGACATGAGGGTCATTTCGATTCATTCTTCAAAGTCGTGGATTCATAGGTCAAGGTCACAGATGCACAAGCATACTGAAATGGTTAATTTTCTGGAAAACTATAAACTTTTTGTATAGGCATGTATGATAGAATATTGTAGATAGTGATATGATGATCATTTTAATATATGACTCAAGGTCGTATGTTTAGAGGTCAAGGTCATACTGCATAAGAAAACTGAAATTGGTAATTATCTTAAAAACTTTTTGTATACGCATGTATATTGGAATATTATATATATGTTTCAAGGTCATTGGTTCAAAGGTCAAGTTCATAGCTGCATAAGATGGCTTAAATTGTTCATTATCTTGAAAACTAATTTATTTTTGTATAGGCATGTAAATTAGAATATTGTAGGTATTGATATGAAAATCATTTTGATATATGTTTCAAGGTCATTGGTTCAAAGGTCATAGCTGCATAAGATGGCATAATGTTAATTATTTTAATATCTATTAACTTGTTGTAAAGGCATGTATATTAGAATATTGTAGGTATCAATATGATTATCATTTTAACATTTGGTTGAATGTCATAGGTTCAAAGGTCAAAGACGTAAGTGCATAACCATACTGAAATGGTTAATGATTTGGAAATTATCCATTGTACTGTAGTTACTACATGCATATTAGCTACTTACTACTTGATCAGAATGAATTTTTCGAAATGTGCACATCTGGCACATCAAAATTTGGTATTTGTTTTATATATTTACTACCCCTGAGCGGGTACCGCTGCTGGTGGAGTAAAACTCCCCGAAAGTATCCATAACTCAGTAGGCAGTACTTTTTGCTGTCAGAAAATGTACCATTAAGCAAAATTTTAAGCCGTCTAAAATTTGATATTTATTTAAAACTAAGGTTTCTTCCCTCGTGCAAAGCATTTCTTAGCTGGATTTGGATTTATATAATTTTGGAACTTTAGATTCATTATTTTCAACTGTTTGGCTTATGTTTTTTATATATCAAACGTTTCGGTCTTAGTGTCACTGATGAGGAATGCATTTCCGAAATGTGCACATCTTGCACATTAAAATTTAACTGGTATTTGTTTTATATATTTATAAATGAACTTTTACTAAAAATTTTCTGATAAAATACTATGGCACTTCTAAACTTGTAATTTATACATAGTATATTGCACTTTGCAAACAATTTTGGACATATCCTCAGGTGAGCATTAAGGCCCATGGGCATCTTGTTTCTTTTAATTAAAACTCACAAGGATGCCATTCACATCTTTAGCCTTCAAACACGATTATCAATAGTTAAAATGTTATTAATCTTGACAAAATTTACGCCTTTTAAAGCTGCATTAAGTTTTCCTAGGAAAAAAATTAAAACGATGGTGATTTAAATTTGATGTTCCTAATGAATAATGTTACATTTGGTTCAACGATAAAAGCTTGAATAAATACAGAAATAACAGTTATTTCCAAGCGAGATGTCGCATGTGGGATCTAATATTAGAGCATGGTTACGTCATACAAGACGGGTCATTTAAACACAATTTACGAAACGATGAAATACGATGAATCAAACACAGAACTTCATTGAATTTTTCATTTTTATTTAGTAAGCAATTAAAAAAATTGAAAAACTTAATGCAGCTTTAAGCAATGTTGTAAATTATCACAAGTACTAGAAAGTACTTAAAAGTTTGTTTTGTTTTAAAATATGGAGCAAAGAATTCACCTTACATTTTGAAAAAAGCAATGCTACTGAATACCTTTTGCATTTTATACTGTGCCCGCTCAGCAAAGAGCTTTATAATAAATGCTGAAATATTTAGGTTTTCGGCTGCAATCATTAATGTTTGTTTCCTGTCTTGTGTATCAAACATTTGCCAAATAATATGATGTCACACAAAATAAAGTAAAGCCAGGATCATAAATGGTGTGCTGACGTACATAAATTTGTTATCAGCGTTTCTTTCCAATCACGCCGATAAGAAACAGAAAGAGAGTGAATAAAAACAAAAAACCAAGAAGGACAATAATCAAAACGAAGCGTTTGTTCGAAAAGGGAATTTTGTTCAAAAAGGGCATCAAGTTATTCAATTTATTATTAAATCTAAAGGGCCCATTGACTTGATTGTTTGTCATATCATGCACCCTGTGGGGTTTTTAAGATTTCAAAAAAATGCTTCAAGACAAAAAAAAAACTTTTACTAATTAAATAAAGATAGTATCCTTTAAAAAACATGACATATCATAGGACAATAAATTAAAAATATTTGTATTATATATATTTCAGATTATTTTAAAACCGGTTATTATTATTTAGTTTGTTGAATTGGTCTAAATGTTAGATGTTTATTTAACATGGACCACAATTTTATCATGTACACTGATACACTTGCCCCATTATAGACCGAGATCTGTCATAAAAATGCTTAACGATTGGTTGCCATACCATACACCCTATGAGTTTTTTAATAATTCAAAAAATGCTTCAAGTAAAAAAAAAACTTTTACTAATTCAATAAAGATAGTTTTCTTTTAAAACATGACATATAGAACATTAATAAAAAATATATATATAATATCTCAAAGCGTTATTTTAAAACCGGTTTGGTTTAAATGTTAGATGTCTATTTAACATGGACCAAAATTTTATCACGTACACTTAAACGCTTGCCCTTTTATGGACTGAGATTAACCAATCTGTCAATAAAATGCGTATTGTTTTTCATTTGTAATCGTCAAAGGTACTAGAGATTGTTTAAAAGTTTCTTTTCTTCTAAAACTTAAAAGCACAGATTTCATCGAGCCTCCAAAAACCATAAAAATATATTTTTATTTCGAACATCATAATATTCTTTCAAATATTTCAATTTGTATTATTACTGTATTTGCAATGTTGTTTTTTTAAATGATTTTAAAATTCGAATTCGAATTTATAGAAATGTTAAAAAATTTCGTATTTTTTATTAATTAATTAATTTATTTATTTATTTATTTATTTATTCACAGTTAAACCTGTTTATAACAACAATGTTTTTATAACAACCTTGTCTATTGTGGTCAGTTTTTTCCAAGTGTCTATAAGTGTTGCTATATATTTGATCTCCACATAGCGGTCACCTTTCTAATGCGGTTAGTGGGCACTACATTTCAATCCTCAATCAATATTTTACCTGTTTATTAAAGCCAAAGTCTGAGTTGATACAATGGTTTTTTAGGTCCAAGAAATTGTATTATATTTTATATATGTTAGAGTGTAAATAATTTTTGTGTATTGACCAAAAATTGTTTTTTTTTTCATCATGTTTAATTGTGCCCATTCCATATTTTATGTTTTGTCATAAGTTTAAGGTCAAGTCCATATTTTAGGTGTTGCCTTATTAACAGGTGTTTCAAAAAGTACAAAAAAAAAAAAATTGAGAGGTCACTATATGTACTGATATTTTGTCAATAAACTGGGGATAACTTTGTAAATATTCATGGGTTGTGTGACTGTGTATGGAGTGTGTGGAGTATGTGATTTTCATGATGTTATGTTTTGTTGTGTATAAGGGGGTGGATTTTCAAATAAAGGATAGTTGAGACTGGGCCATGAACGATGGTGTTCGATATCAGAGATAAATGAATACATGTATATACAATTTTTGGTCAAAACACTTGGGTCGAAATTATAATTATAAATTTAATATGGAACAGAATATAGAGGGCATTTAAAAATATTTAAATATGTATAAAGTGATGGAAAAGAATATACTTCTTTGTTAATAATTTAAATTTACGGGACCAAAGCCTACGACAAAACTGTAACAATATATATCATTAATACCTTTCTTCAGTATATCAAACTACGAAACCACTGAACTTGGTTCAGTCCTTCTATTCCTACATTTGATCAGTTCATATAAAATCTTAAAAATTTTTATGTAGGAATAGAGGGAGTAGTACTGATTGTCGTATTAACATGATAAGTAAAGTTTAAGACTACCGTATTTAGGTAATAAACATATACCTTAATCAATCCACTACTCTCAATGTAATTTACCTACACTGAACAAAGTATTCAAAGAAATAAAAGCTTTTCTCAGTAAATTTATTTGATATGTTTTATAAATACGTATTATGCACAAAGCTTGCAAAGCATTATAGAAAATGCATCAAGTTACAAATAAGATTAGTAAAAAGCAAATTTAGAATACAATTCATGAAATATTTTTTATTACTTTTTCAAAATAGATTTCCCTGAAGATGCAAACAATAGTTCAAAGGATTGTTGATTTTTAAAAACTGGCTGAAACTATATGGTTTCAAAACACAAAATAAAAGGGTTTTTTTTAAATAATAAAATAATACTTTATTGCAAAGCAAAAATAATGCTATAGTATAACAGAGTAGATTTAATGATATAACAAAAGGTCAAATAATTAACAGGAAACAATCAGATGTTTAGTAGTAGTGATCTGAGTAACCAGGTTTTGGAAAGATAAATACACAGTTTCCTTGTCGGAGATTTAAAATCCGCTTTCAGTAGTGTTCGGATTTTTGGCTAGACACAGTAAAATTTCGGTAAATATTGACAACGTATGAAACGGAATGCAGGCCATATAAGGAGAAAGTGATACTCGTTCTCTTTACAGTTCGAGACACAACATAAACAAATCCCAATTTCCCTTGAAATGTTGATATATCGGCCAGGTTTAACATTAAATCGCAATGTGCCACTGCGTATTTTGGTCAAAATTGTTACATTGAAATCAAATGCTTAATAATTAGCTTTACTAAATTCATGTTAAGAGTCATATGAACATGTGATATGATATTTATCTTTAGTAAGTAGATAATTGATGTATAATTTGGTATTTTTGTTCTAACAATATTTTTAACATAATTATTAAACAATAATTACAAACTGGGCTTGGTTTCAATTATTCAAGAATTTCGATTGGTTATTTGACTCAAGTTTAACGTCGATTTTGCAATGTTATTTCTGCATGAACTTTCACATTTGTCAGAACTACTTTCGGTGTTTTAAAATCTATAAAAAGCGACAATAACAATGGCGGGTTAGAAATATACCAGCATTGTGTAAGATCTCGGAAAGATAATAAATTTGCTTTAACGGCTTAAAAGTTGAAATAAAATCAGAAATAAAAGAAAAATATGTTCATTGAATCTAGAAAATATCGGTAAAAACATAAATGTATTAAAATGATAAAATATAACTCGCATATATGTCAATGGTTGGGAGGGGTGTCATGTCCAGCACTAGATTGATCTAGGCACTAGGCGACTGTTTTGTAGGCCGAAAATTAATCCAATTGGTAAAGTTTGGTACTCTTGCAAACCCATTTCAAACACGTGATTACCCATTTTATGTCAAAAATCTGCGCAAACTATGGAATAATTCCCATAGCCCCAGGGCCATAGCCATTTAAATGTTATGTGATGCCGGATAAGACATACTTTTATGTTAATGTCGGGACATAAAAACGAAACTTCAAAAAGAAACTACAGTAGACCCTATTCTACATACTGGTATTAAAAGAAATATCAAAGATACTTTATGTATGACAAATGTCCCCTTGGTACAGTCTAGTTCTTTACTTCAACCAAATGTATCTGAAAATTCCGAATCTCACTATTTGAAAAACACATCGGAAAACAATCAACAAAACAGGCACTTTCAAAGTCGCTATCCTCATACTCAATAAGTTAATCTCACTAGTTTCTTAACAACACAACATTCAACAGTTGCCAATTTTCTTTCATATTTGCCACCAATAATTTCGCCTTCCACTTGTAAAATGCCGTTGCATTAAAACGTGTCGTAACATTTCTGACGTCACGCATTATCATGTTATTGATACAGTGACTCGATTTTAAGTGAAGAGGTTGTTAAATTTTGTGTAAAAAAAGTTAAATAATTATTAAAGTTTACAAAAAAATTTGGTGAGAGAAATGTTCAAAAGAAGTTATTACAATTTTTTTTACAATAGTTTGTTGTGTTAACCTCGTTAACTTTATTTGGGTCAGGGTAGTAGACTTGAAGACTTCGCATTGCAATAACTACATCGTAACCAATGTAATGATTGTGTTCAGTGATGTATCCTAGAGCAAATTTAAGGAAATAATCTCAGGTAAAATATTTAATTTTTATTTAAGGTTTGTTCCCTCATGCAAAGCATTCCTTAGCAGGATTTGAATTTATATAATTTTGGAACTTTAGATTCAGTAATTTTCAACTGATTGCCTTATGTTTTTTATCTATCAAACTTTTCGGTCCCTAGTGTAACTGATGAGGAATGCTTTTGCGAAATGTGCACATATGAGACAACAATATTTAACTGGTATTTGTGTTATATATTTACTACCCATGAGCGGATACCGCTTCTGGTCGTATAACTCCCCGAGGGTATCCATAACTCAGTAGGTAGTACTTTGTCCTGTCAGAAAATATCTCAATAAGCAAAACTTTCAGCGACTTAATTTTTTGAAATTTATTTAAAACTTAGGTTTGTTCACTCGTGCAAAGCATTTGTTAGCTGGATTTGGATTCATATAGTTTTAGAACTTTTGATTCAGCTATTTTTAACTATTTGGTTTAAGTTTTATATATATATATATATATATATATATAAACAATGCTAAATGGTAATATTTCAGCGTCTTTATTGATGTAATTTGGACAACGATAACAATGGATAGAATCGATGACGGGTGAATGCACATTGACTGATATCGATGGTGAGAATCGATGACGGATGGACATCCGTTGATTTATAACAACATAAGAGAAACAAAAGGAAATTTGATGCACATTGACCGATGACAATGGAGCAAATAAATTACGGGTAGATGCACTTTGATAACTTTGTAGAGAATCGATGACGAGTGATTGCAAATTGACTGTTAACTATAGAGCGAATAATTAACGATAATTATTGATTCGACGATTTATGATGACGATTTGAATAATAAATGAAAAATATTTCCAAAGTATACTGCCAATTATATCTGGCCCAGTGTAGTTTAAAGAAGCAGGATGAAAAATAAAAAGGTGTGAATTAATTTTAACCCTTGGTCTACTTAGTTACGATTAGGTTGAATATGGAAAGGATTTACTATAGAAGGAGTAAGCTAAAGGTATCCCCCTTTAGTGACGTAAAACAATTTAACTTCAAAAAATCATTTCACTTTAACCAATATTTCTGAGATAATTTTCATTTGTTAAATTATATCGTCGTGATATTGTTTTTTTTTTTTTTTTTTTTTTTTTTTTTTTTTTTTTTTTTATTTTATTTTTTTATTTTTTATTTTTTTTTTTTGTCATTTGTGTTTGGGATGTATCAATGTTGATAACAATGTATTTAATCGCTATTATGGTTTTTTTTTTGTAATAAGGTTTTAAAAAGAAAAAAATTCTAATTTTCATTTTTTGTTTTTAATTTTTATGCTATTTCTCGTTTCACAAACCCAGGGGAGATCGCAAACATTCGAAAAAAAAACATGTGTTCATGGGTTTAGCTTTAAAATATAAAATTATTAAAAGTATCAACCATCTTTGTTCAAAACTTGCTAAGTAAAGGTCTGTGATTGTTTTTATGCCCTTTGGTTTCCTTCTTCAACCGAGAACTTTATCATTTGATTAAACTTCACTTGATTTATGTAAATGATGTCCGTAATGTATTCTAAATAAACCGAGATATTCTCTTTACATCTGTACTTTTGTCTGTGGGTCTCAACAAGTTATGTTGAGTTGATGACTTATATGAAACGCCCGTTATGGGTGACAATGACTCTAACAGTACACGTTTAAACCCAATTCGAAAATTAAAGTTTTGTTTTGTTTAAGCACTCCGGGTTCCTTTACCACAAAAACTGACAGCCACAACAAATGAAACAATATTGACCGATTCGATTACTCTAGTCAGTAAAGAAGGATACGTTAGTCAAAAGTCAAAAGTCAAAACTTCCTTACTCCTCTTGCTCGTGTTAGTCCGATTGCAAAGTAAAGAGGGATGTGTTGTTATTTAACACAGAGGGATGTCTATTAGACACAAGAACAATTATTTCTATTTCTAACACGGTAATTTTTTTATTTCAAAATCATACAATAAATTTATTTATTTATTTATAAAGTGGGGTCTACTACATTGAGTTTACATTCCCGATATTTTGATGTTACAGCGAATTTTTAGTTCTTCTTTTTCTATATTGATATATCATCTGGCGTTTTTTCTTTATTTTTTATGACAAATGATATCGGTCCTGGTCTAATCTTTTGGTCTTATCCTTCTTATCTTCTTCTAAACCACCATCCTTTCTTTTCAATCCTTTTCTGTTTACCCACTCTCTGTTCCTGAATGTTTCTTAAATGAAAGAGGTAATATGGAATGTCAGTCAAGTAAAGAAACCCTAAAACTTAATCGGACTTAGCCTAACATTTATCAATAGAAGAAAATCCTAAAAATATTAACATCAAAACATTAATTAAAAACTTTAATATTAGATGTACATGGCCGTGATAGTCAGCCTCTAAAACTTTATAATTTTCTTTTTATTATTCTTATTATTAGCAATATTAAAATGCAACTTGATATTCATTTACTAAAAAAATCAATAACAATATTATCATTATTATTATCATTATTATCATCATTATGATAATGATGATGATTATTATTATAATTATTTAAAATCATTAGCAAAATATTAAAATGATAACAATTAAGTTTCATAATATGAAAAAAAAAACCAAATAAAATGAAAAAATTGCAAGTCAAACCACATAAAAATTATAAAACAGACTATAAAATCTTTATTTTTTCATTATCTCATTAATTTCCTGGTCTTGTTCTTATTTAACTTTAAATGATAATATTTCTTTGTAATTATCAAAAAACTATCTTGTAAATTGAAATTTTTAAATATAAAAAAAATCAGTAGTAAATAAGAAATCTTCTCTGATAAGTGTAATTATGATTGGATATATACAATAACTGTGCAACATACCCTTCTACGTTGTACTATCGCTGTGGTAATCAAACATAAGTAGAATTTTAGAATTTTTTAATTAAGTTTTGCATGTGTCTTATTAAAGTAATATTTGTGATATAAACGAATAACGTAATGGGTTATGTGATGAAATCGTTGATTTAATAACTAACATGACATGTAGTTGGAAAAGCAAACAAATTGATGAGAAATGATTTTCCAAAAATGTGCATATATGGCACAACAAATTTAAGCAGGTATTTTGTTATATATTTACTACCCCTGTGCGTGGAACCGTTGCTGGTGGAGATCAACTCCCCGAGGGTATCCATAACTCAATAGACAGTACTTTGTGCCGTCAGAAAATGTACAATTTAGCATAATTTTCAGTCGTATCAATTTTTGAAATTTATTTAAAACTAAGGATTGTTCCTTCATGTAAAGCCTTTCTTAGCTGGATTCGGATGCAAATAATTTTTGATCTTTGTATTCAATAATTTTCAACCGTTTGGCTTAAGTTTTTTATTTATCAAACTTTTTTGGCCTTAGTTCACTGATAACTTTGCGAAATGTGCGCATATGGAACATCAAAAAATGCAGATATTTTGTCATATATTTGCTACCCCTAGTCGGGTACCGCAGCTGGTGGAGTTAAACCACCCGGTGGTATCCAATACTCAGTAAGCAGTACTTGAAGCTGTCAAAAAATGTACCATTTAGCTAAATTTTCAGAGGTCTTTATGTTCAAAATTTATTTAAAACTAAGGATTGTTCCCTCATGTAAAGCATTCCTTAGCTGGATTCGGCTACAAATAATTTTAGAACTTTGGATTCATTAATTTTCAACTGTTTGAGTTTGGGTTATTCAACTTCTCCGGCCCTTAGTGTCACCGTTGAAAAATGATTTTCCACAATGTGAAAATATGGCGCAGCAAAATTTAGCAGGTATTTTTTAATATAAATATATACTTAAAGTTTCCATCTGCATATGTGTGTGTGTGTGTGTCTGTGTTTGTGTGTGTGTGTGTGTGTGTGTGTGTGTGAAGAATTGCAGATGATTAGGGGCCTCGGTTGCCGAGTGGTCTGAAGTACGCGCTTAGGGATCACAGCGCCTCTCACCGCCTTGGTTTGAATTCCATTCAGGTCAGAATCTTGTGCGAGAAAGTTCGCTAACCTAAGGTCTTTGGGTTTCATTGGGCAATCCTGTTTTTTCTCCGCCATTCCCGGAACTGATCGCTTCGAAATAAATGAAAAAATCTTGACTTGAGCGTAAAAATACCATTACTTCCACCCAACTCAAGCCAGATGATTTACTGATGATTGTTGCTATATATAGTGTCATTTCTATATATAGTGTCATGTCATGGAATTTCTGTTTTGATTGTGACAATTATTGACCTGTACCTTGTAGATTCATAAAAGAAATTACAAAGATTTACTCTCGAAGTTACGAAGTTTAATATTATTACTAAATAAATAAAAACTTAAACTACTTTAAACCTCTTGCAAAAACATCAAGAATCAACTGGTCATTGTCGTCATCGTCATTACCTTCGTCACTATCGAGGTATTTCAAATTCCTTAATCGTAATTTATAATCGTCGTCAAAGTCGTCACCTGTGTTGTCATCAACAGCTGATTTGAGTGCATTACCTGTACAAAAGTAAAGGAAAAATTGTGAATAGTCATTGAACTTTTTTCCCATTATAAATAGCAAAACAACAATGTATAGGTGAATATATATATTTATTATACCTCATGTAATTTTTAGGTAATTTGATTGGATAACTAATTGTTTGAAAATAAATTAATATCACCCCCAGATTTACTAAGAATAAAGAATGGCGCGCGTGCTTCAGGGTAACATTAGCTGAGGAGTTATGGTAACGGGTAATATTACAAAAATATCACATGCGCAAAATGAATCCTAAATCACACAATCGAACGCATTTCGATCACAAGCAGCTAAACGTTTGATGGATACGATCTTTTGTTAAATAAATATACATTTATATTCATATGCAAGCGTTTCCTTGACCAAGACTACTTGTCATCAGACGACAGACGACAACCGTCGATTGGTACAGTAATCATTTTTTTAAGTAACAGAGAATCTCAGTTTAAGAGAATATCTGGAGTAAGACATTTGGCATAATAAAATAAATATAACATTCATAAGAGGGTATTATTGCATATTTTCACCCCTCGGAAACCACTGTCAATGATTCATTAGGGTGAAAACATGCAGCAATATCACCCTCTAATGAATTATATATATATATATATATATATATATATATATATATATATATATATATATATATATATATATATATATATATATATATATATATATGTGTGTGTGTGTGTGTGTGTGTGTGTGTGTGTGTGTGTAATTATATAAAATTTGGAAAAATTTCCAAAAAACAAAATTATTTTAAGTAGGTTGAAACCGACAATGTTTTTTCTTTGAGAATATTGAATTTTAAATGAAACAATATCTGATTAAATAATCTAGTTTATCATATGTCTTACCTTGATCAGTGTTGGCAGAAACAATAGCCAACAACACAAAAGGAGCAGCAAGTTTCATTAGAGCCATCTTTTATCAATGAATAAAACTTTAAAACGCAATTCTTTTATAGGAAGGAAAATACGTTCTTCTTTTTGAAAATGTAAGAAACAGAAAAAACTAATTATGTTGATAATATCATATCGTTATTATTCTTTATATATTTTTAAATGTAAGAGATGAATTTATTGCCTGAAAACATAGATAAATACAGTGCATATTTATGCCTTCATGAGTTTAAAACAAAGGTCACCGAAACGTTAAAAATCTGCTTTTTTGTCGTGTGTGTGTGTGTGTGTGTGTGTGTGTGTGTGTGTGTGTGTGTGTGTGTGAAAACATTACAACTGAACAATTGAAAGAAACATGTTTAAATATATGTTAGGATATACTTTAACCATATTACCATATATTATCAATATATTTGTTAGTAAATTCGAAATGAAAACGGACAGCTAGCTACACCCCCATATTTGAGAAAAAACAATAAATACGAAATAAAACAAACATACCAGTCTTTGTCCATATCGAAATCCCAAACACAAAGTAAAACTTTGAAAAGTGGTAAAATTAGTTATACACCTGAACTTTCATCAAGGAAGTGAGGCCGGGTAGTCTGGAAGGGTAGGCACTTCCTGTCTAGCTAGCTACACCCGTCACGTGCAAGCCAATTTTGAGAATGAAAGGAACAAAAAACTACGGTTAGTCAAATATATCCAGAAAAATACATGATATATTTTAAAGTCAAACATTTTGGAATAATTTCCATGGACTTCATACCTATCAAGAGCATTGTGATGACGACAAGAAAACTTCTTGTGAAACTAGGTAGGCATAAAATCGTAATATCCCCGAGCGAACAATTTACTTTAAGCAGCTTGCTATGAAGTTCCTGTAGTAGAAATTTATTTACCTTTCATCGCTGAATAACAACCAACAAACACATCATAAACAGAAAAACAGATATGTTTCTGTATAAAATTGGAAGTTTGGCAATATAAAAATTTGAATTCGCAACGTTTGTCTTATAACTTCTTAAATATACTTGGCTGGGTGTCATTAATAAGTATAATTCAAAATATGAATCAAAACGTAAAACATCAGTCATTTTAGCTCACCTGATCATACCCGTTAGTCGTGCGTCGTGCGTCGTTTTGGTGATTATCATGTTTGGGTAACAGCATTTCAGAGTTGTGTTCGGGGTTTGACCACACCCAACGAGATGGCTGTCGTTACTAAAAATAGCCAAAAGACAAAAATCTTCTTCTCGGAAACCAAAGCATGCAGACAAATTCCATTGGATATTTAGATTAAGCATATCTATTCAAAAAAAAAAGTGATTTTCATGAAAATCGGACAAAAAATAGTTTACGCGTTTATTGGGTAAAATTTCGTAATTTGTAAGATGAGAAATTTATTGTTATAACTCAACAACAGCTGAAGATAATTGTATGGAATTTTCACTGTTGACCCTTTTTTTGCTATTTTCTTCGAAATGATGTCAACATCAAAGGTCAATGTCATCTCCTAGTTTTTGAGCTGTGATGGAATTGCTTTTTTAAACATTTCATGTGATAATGGCATGGGATGTTCAGTTTATTGTTGGTATTGGCCTAGCAATCATTTTGGTACATAGATGGAGGTCATGGGTTCAAAGGTCAAGGTCCCAGATGCAAAAGCATACCGAAATGGTTAATTATCTGCCAAACTAAAACTTTTTGTATAGGCATATATATTAGAATATTGTAGGTATTGACATGATGGTCATTTCGATGCATGCTTCAAAGTCATAGGTTCATAGGTCAAATTCACAGATGCGCAAGCATACTGAATTGGTTAATTATCTGAAAACTATAATTTTTTTGCAAAGGCATGGGTCATGTATAGGCATGTACATAAGAACATTGTAGATAGTGATATGATGATCATTTTAATATATGACTCAAGGTATTGATATAATATTCATTTTGATATATGTTTGAAGGTCATAGGTTCAAAGATTAAGGTTATAGCTGCATAAGATTGTTTAAATTGTAAATTATCTTGAAAAATGTTAACTTTTTTGTATAGGCGTGTATATAAGAATGTTGTAGGTATCGATATGATTATCATTTTAACATTTGGTTGAATGTCATAGGTTCATAGGTCAAAGGCATCGCTGCATAACCATTGAAATGGTTAATGTTTTGGAAATTATCCATTGTACCATAGTTACTACATGCATATTAGCTACCTATTTATAAATGAACTGTTACTAGATATTTCTGATTAAGTATTGTGGCAGTTCTAAACTTAAGAAAATTTGGAAGTTTTATGTAATTAATACAAAGTATTTTGCACTTTGCAAACAATTTTGGACATATCCTCAGGTCAGCATTAAGGCTCATACGCCTCTTGTTTCTTTTATTTTAAGCTCACAAACATACATTACATTCTTTAAGCACGATTATCAATTGATAAAACGTTATTAATCGCAACAAAAATTACGGTTTTTAAGCAATGTTGTAAATTAACACAAGTACTAGAAAGTACTTAAAAGTTTGTTTTGTTTTAAAATATGGAGCAAAGATTTCACCGTACATTTTGAAAAAAAAGCAATACTACTGAATACCTTTTGCATTTTATCCTGTGCCCGCTCAGCCAAAAGCTTTATAATAAACGCTAAAATATTTGGGTTTTCGGTTGGAATTATTAATTTTTTTTTGTCTTGTGTATCATACATTTGCCCAATAATATGACGTCACCCAACAAATATAAAGTAAAACTAGGATCATAAATGGTGTCCTGACGCCATTCAGCATACATTTGTTTTCAGCGTTTCTTTCCAATCACGTCGATAAGAAACAGAAAGAGAGTAAATAAAAACAAAAACTAAAAAGGACCATAACCAAAACGAAGCATTGTGTTCGAAAAGTGAATTAAGTTAAAAAAAAGGCATCAATTTACTTATTTTATTATTAAAACTACAGCGCCCATTGATTTGATTGGTTGCCATACCATGCACCCTATGAGTTTTTTAATAATTCAAAAAATGCTTCAAGTAAAAAAAAACTTTTACTAATTCAATAAAGATAGTATTCTTTTAAAACATGACATATAGAACATTAATAAAAAATATATATATAATATCTCAAAGCGTTATTTTAAAACCGGTTTTTATTTTTAGTTTGTTCAGTTGGTTTAAATGTTAGATGTCTATTTAACATGGACTACAATTTTATCACGTACACTAAAACGCTTGCCCTTTTATGGACTGAGATTAACCAATCTGTCAATAAAATGCGTATTGTTTTTCATTTTGTAATCATCAAAGGTACTAGAGATTGTTAAAAAGTTTCTTTTCTTCTAAAACGTGAAAGCAGAGATTTCATCGAGCCTCCAAAGAGCATAAGTATATATTTTTATTTCAAACATCATAATATTCTTTCAAATATTTAGATTTGTATTATTACTGTATTTGCAAAGTTGTTTTTTTTTAAATGATTTTAAAATTCGAATTCGAATTTTTAGAAAAGTTTAAATTAATTTATTATTTTTTTATTTCGAATTTAATATTTATTTATTTATTTATTCACAGTTAAACGTGTTTATAACAACACTGTTCTATAACAACATTGTCTATTGTAATCAGTTTTTTTTTAAAGTCCCTATAAGTGTTGCTATATATTTGATCTCTCCCTAGCGGTAACCTTTCTAATGCAGTAAGTGGCCACTATATTTAAGTCCTAAATTAATATTTCACCTGCTTATAAAATCAAAGTCTTGAGTTGATACAAGGGTTTTTAGGTCCAAGAATTTGTAATATATTTTATCTGATATCCTTAACACCTTACTTCAGCATGTCAAACTACGAAACCACTGAGAGTTTATTCCTTCTATTCCTACAAAATTTAAAGAAATCTTATGTAGAATTTGAGGGAACAGTACTGATTGTGGTATAAACATGTTAAGTAAAGTTATTTAGTTAAAAAAAACATATACCTGGATAAATCCACTACTTACAATGTAATTCACCTGCACTGAACAAAGTATTTTTCAGTAAATTTATTCGACATGTTTCACAAATACGTACTATGCACAAAGCTATATCATTACAGAGTAAAACAAATTATATAACAACATGAAAAATAATTAACAGAGAAAAATCAGATGTTAAGTAGTTGTCATCTGAGTAACCAGCCTTTGGTATAGATAATTACACAGTTTTCTTGTCAGAGATTTAGAGTCAACTTATATAAGTGTTGGAGAATTATGGATATTTTGTTAGACACAGTAAAATTTCGGCAAGTATTGACAACATATGGAACGAAATGCAGGACATATAAGGAAAAATTAACACTCGGTCTCTATACAGTTTGAGACACAAGATAAACAAATCTCCATTTCACTTGGAATGTTAGTATAGCGGCCAGATTCAACATTTAATCGCAATGTGCCACGGAGTAATTTGGTCAAAAGTGATACATTGAAATTAAATGCTAAATAATCTGCTTAACCAAATTATTTTTAAAAGTCGCATAATATGATACTTTAGTACATAGATAATGTATTGATTTGAGTATTGTTCTAACAATATTTTTAACACAAAGAGAGTAATAAATAAAACACAAACATACCAGTCCATGTCCAAACCAGGTTTTACGGCGTAATGTAGGTTTCTTGAATTATTGTGCAATTTGCTTGCCAAAGACATGGTAAACTGCTTGAACAAAACTTGTACAAATTAATCATTGTAGAATCTGTTACTGACAAATAACAAATCAAAGAAGGGTAGATGTAATTTGACGGCTGACAACAAGAGGGAGAATAAATTACGTGTGGATGCACGTTGATAACAACATATATAATAAATAACAGCTGAATGCACATTAACTGAATAAATGAATGAGATCAATAAAAAGTATGCGGCATTTCCAAAAATAAAATGCCAGGTATATTAAGTTCAGTGTAGTTTATAGAAGCAGGATGAAAAATAGTAAGGTCTGAATAAATTTTAATCCTGGGTCTATTTTAGTTACAATGTAGGTTAAATATGGCAAAGCGTTACTTATGTTTGCAATAAAGAGAAAGTAAGTGAAGTTATCTCCCTTTAGTAACGTAGCACAATCAAACTTAATAAAAATAATTTTCCATCAACCAGTATTTCTAAGATGAATTTTATTTGTTAAATTATATATTGTAATATCATTATATCGTTTTGGTTTTACTTGTTTTTGGGATGTTCCAATGTTGATAACGATGTATTTATGCTTTAATGTTTGCTTTTGTAATACAATTTTTAAAATGAGTTATTTAGTGTCTTATTTATTTATTTGTATATTTATTTATTTTTTATTTATTTATTTATTTCTTATTTATTTATTATTTATTTATTTATTTATTTTAATTTTATTTATTTTTTGCTATTTTAAGTTTCGCAATCTCCGGTGAGCTCGCATACGTTTGAAAGTAACATATTTCTATATGTTTAGTTTTTTGATATAAAATTATTTAAAGAATAAACCATCATTGATCAAAGTAGGTTTGTCGGTTAACTTGCTTATAAAAGATCTGTGATTTTTCTTGTACACTTTTGGTTCCTAAACCAACTTAGAACTTCATTACTCTATAAATCTTCACTTGATTTATGTAAATATGTCCATAATGAATAATAGTCGAGACATTCTATTAACGACTATTATTTTGTCTGAAAGCCTTACCAAGTTATGATGAGTAGGAGACCGATATGTGAAGCTCCCGCTATGGGTAGCTGTGAATAACTTTTACAGTACATGTTTAAACCCAATTTGTTTTATCCCGGCGCTTCGGGTTCCTTCACAAACAAAACCTGACCGTCAAGATAAATGGAACAATATTGACCTTGCTCCAGTCAGTGAAGATGAATGCGTAAGTCAAATGTTGTTTTTTTTTTATACCAAAAACGCCATTTTAAAGTTGGTCGATATTTCTTTATTTCCTTTAATCATATATATATATATATATATATATATATATATATATATATATATATATATATATATATATATATATATATATATATATATATGAATTTTTAAAAATGCCTGTTTAACCTACAAGGATTTTTAGCAATGTTCATTGTTTATTATTGAATATAGTAAGTGCAAAATGCTTTTTAGGTGGAGGGTTTCTATTTCAGTGAAATCAATAGGCAGTCATCTTTGCATCATAGTGGAAAAAAATTCAAATCACTAATTGACAAATGTTGTTAAATGTTTCGGCTATTCATAAATTTGTATTTGATGGTTTTCTTAATTTTTGAAATTTGTTTAAAACTTAGGTTTGTTTCCTCAAGAAAAACCTTTCTCAGCTGAATTTGAATTTACATAATTTCGAAACTTTGGATCCATTATTTTTGAATTGTTTGGATTATTCTTTTATTTTTCAACTTTTTCGGCCCCTCGTGTCAATGATAAAGGACACATTTCCAAAACGTGCATATATTGCACGTCTAAATTAAACAGGCATTTTCGTTAAATATTACTACCCTTGAGCGGGTACTGCTGCTGATGGAGCAACAAAAAAACGAAGGTATCCATAACTCAGTTGGCAGGACTTTGTGCTGTCAGAAAATGTACCTTGTGGCAAATTTATTTTTAATTAAAGATTGTTTCCCTTATGCAGAGCATTTCTTAGCTGAATTTGGATTCACATAATTTTGCAACTTTGGATTCATTGATTTTCGAATGTTTGGATTATCATTTTTAACTATCAACTTTTTCAGCCAAATGACGAATAAATTTCCATAATGTGCAAATATGGCACACCCAAATTAAACATTTTCTGACAGAAAAAATACTGCCTACTGAGTTAAGGATGAAACAAGTCTGTTTATATGTGATATGTTTTTTGTACATTCTGGTTTATTAAGCACTAAAGAGTCCTCGGGACATCTCGTTCTTGAAATTCTAGCTTACTAATTTAGTATTTCTCAAAGAAGCATACCACTTCCCCAGTCACATTATCCTAACACAGGGCAGTAAATATCCTGTCTTAATTTTTTTTTTGAGCATCAGGCTTGTGTGCAGTATCTCAATTTTTAAGTCTTATGTATGACCGGTTTTGGTTCGAACTCAAAGCAAAAGCAATACCAATGCGCCATCGAGGCGGTATTTTTAGAGTAGAGTATCAGTTCTTTGATATGTTGAACGGAATCAGCAATATGTCTTGGTGTCTGTGAAATATGAGCACTGTATTTACTCAGATAGAAACCTGGTTCAATAATAGCCTGCTGAAATTTACAAAAAAAAATACAACTAGTATTGTATTCATTTGCTTTGTCATTTTTATTTCATGAAGTTAGAATTTAGTTGATTTTTACTCAGCACATTACAATTTTCATGTGTGTGTGTGTGTGTGTGTGTGTGTGTGTGTGTGTGTGCTTTTTTTAGATCGATCTTTAACGGTATTTTTAACTAAAGCAGATTAAACTTGTATTAGTACATGTATAAAGTTTGTATCATAATATCTATATAATAAGGTAATTTAGTAAAATTTTATAAAATCAGTTCTATTTGTATCTTGTAACTTTAGATCAACTATATAGTGAATCATTTGTTCTTGTTTTGCTTTATATTGATGTTACACCTAGTGCTTTGTTTTTACTTTTAAATAATAATAGGTCTTGGTCTTATAATTCTTCTGATTATTCTTCTTCCTATTCTTTTAACTCTTCTCCATGCATTACGGAACCTTCTTCTCCATCCTTTCTTTACAAGAGTTCTCTTTTCTGCTTCACTCTGTTCTGGAACGTTGCTAAAGTAAAACAAATAATACAGAATGCCAGTTAAGTAAATACACCAACATCTAGTAAACACACAGCATTCAGTTGTAATCTTGGCATTTAAAGTTGTGTCACATTACAAATGTTTGATTTCTTCTCAAATCATAATTTGACAGTTCGATAGATAAATGCATTCGTCTAACATTTAGATATAACAACAACATCAATAATAATAATAATAATAATAATAATAATAATAATAATAATAATTTTTGATACCGTATTTTAGCAAATCTCAATGGAGATTATCTTACTTTTTCATTTGAAAATTATTATTATTATTATTATAATGTGTCGAATTAAAACGCCTTTAGTGCTTGTGGAGAAAAACTCCCCGATGGTATCCATAACTCAGTAGGCAGTACTTTGTGCTGTCAGAAAATATACAAATTAGCAAAATTTTCAGCCGTCTTAATTTTTTAAATTTAATTAAAACCAAGGTCTGTTCCCTCATGCAAAACATTCCTTAGCTGGATTGGGATTCATATAAATTGGAACTTTAGATTCATCATTTGTAAACTGTTTGGCTTATGTTTTTTATCTATCAAATTTGTGTCACTGATAAGGAATGATTTTCCGAAATGTGCACATATGGAACATCAAAAGCAGGTATTTGTTTTATATATATATATATATATATATATATATATATATATATATATATATATATATATATATATATATATATATATATATATATATATATAATGAAGCCAGAACCTTAGTACATTCTCATTTTGTGATTACATTATTTTTAATTCCGTTTTAACTAAATTTTCTTGATCTTCTGCACTTCAATTAATTACATTTCTTCACATTCTAATTTCCAAAAACTGGTCATAAAAAATGAACAATGTTAATATGAACACAATTTTATTTATTTACTTATTTATTTATTTATTTATTTATTTATTTATTTATTTAGTCAGCATTTTGTCATTATGCTATTGTTGTTGGTGTTGTTTCGATTTTCCCCCAAAGGTGGATGTTTAATAGCAACTCAAAGCATTTGCATTGTAGAAAAAAAAACAGCGCAAATAGTTTTATAAGAATGGCCATAGAAATCTTAAGATTTTGTCTTCTTATTTTTATCGGGTATAACCAATCATGATTAAATTATTTAGATAAACGTGGAGCAATTGTCTAATTAAAGCAACGTCTATGATAGGACAAATTACGTCACGATCTGATCTGGCTGATTATTTATCAAACTAACAGTAACTTATAATGTAATTTTCTAGCGAAAGAAACAGAGAAGAAAAGTATGTATTCGGTAAAAATAATTTTGACCCCTCATGATGTAAAAAAATTATTCTCATTTTAATTATATCAATTTCCAAAAAATTCAGTTGATTTTGATCATAGTTAAGGTATTTTTAACGTAAAAACAGTTACTTTGTATATCTATGAATATGCTCTTAGTGGCCGTCTACCGTTACACAGCGACATTCTTGTTTAAATGTCAGCGATCTTTCTGTTTTTATATGTCACCCAACTACCTGTTTTTATCAGCGACGTTTTTGTTTTTATATGTCAGCAAACTATTTGTTTTTTCGGCATTTCTGTTTTTATGTCAGTGACATATCTGTTTTAATAAGCAACATATTTGTTGTTATCAGCGAAATTTCTGTTTTACATGTTAGCGAACTATCTGTTTTTATAAAAGACATTTCTGTTATTATTATTATTATTATTTTTTTTTTTTTTTTTTTTTTTTTTTTTTTTTTTTTTTTTTTTTTTGTAAGCGCGTGTCTGTTTTAAAAGTCGATGCTATTATATATTGCCTCGTTATCGGTTTAAAAGCTATATTTTCTACATGTACCTGTGTGATTTTTTAAAACTATTTTAAACATTTTATACTAAATAATGTATTTTTACTTATTTCAATACAAAAATTTGCCTTTAATTCTAGTAAATGTATGAAATAACTCCAAGACAATCAAAAGGGATAAAACATTATCTAAATGCCTACGACTAGTTGTTTTTAATATATAAGTTGAATTAGTTCTTGAATATTACTTACTTTAAATCTCTAGCCAAAATATCAAGAAGCAACCGGTCATTATCGTCGTCATCATCGTCTTCGCCACTGTCAAGGTTTTTGAAATCCCTTAAAGTTAAATCATCGACATCGTCAGAGTCGTCACTGGCGTTTTCATCAAGTGCTGTTTTGAGGGTTTTACCTATCAAACAAAATATAAAACAAAAAGGTAAATAACACTTTATTTTTTTAGAATTATGAATAGCAAAATAATATTTGAAACGATGATTTATATAATTAATTTTGAAAATTTTGATTTTCTTGAATGTATTCTTTAAAAAAAAAAACAAAAAACAAAAAACAAAAAAAAAACTATAAAGTGACAAATTTTAAAACAAATAATTAAAAAATATTTAAATTTTAATTAACAAATATTTAACGGAAATATTAGGCACACAATAAATAAAGTTTTTAATGAGGTCTCTATTTAAAAATAAAACACTAGTATATCATATGTTTTACCTTCATCAGCATTGGCAGCAACAATAGCCAGCAACGCAAAAAGAGCAATCAGTGTCTTTAGACCCATCTTGTATCAATGAATAAATTTTTAAAAACGCAATTCCTTTTATAGGTTGGAAAATATTTGTTTTTCCTTTAATCTTTGGCAAAAAGTTATAAAAACTAATTACACAAAGTTGATAATATCATATTGTTAATATTAGATATTTTTAATGTTTAAAATTAAGCTGTTGCCTGAAAACATGACAAAAAACAATAAAAATATATATATGGCTGAATGGGTTTAAACATCTAGTTTCACGGGACGATCTAATATTAAGGGTACTGACTTTGATTGTTTTTGTTTGATGGAGGAAAAGCAAAATCACTGAAATAATGTAAATCCGGCTTTTGTCAAAATTGTATATATATATATCATATACCATATACCATA
The DNA here is from genome assembly GCA_029721355.1 of Tegillarca granosa. Lineage (NCBI taxonomy): Eukaryota > Metazoa > Mollusca > Bivalvia > Arcoida > Arcidae > Tegillarca > Tegillarca granosa. Next base: position 26,793,136 of record CM056597.1, read on the forward strand.
TCATGCACCCACAGGGTTTTTCAATATCACTCAAATGCTTTAAGACAAAATAAACCTCCTACTAATTAAATCAAAGAAAACATCCTTTTAAAAACAGGATATAAAAAAGCTACGTGGCATATAATGGAAAAATAAATAATTCAAAAAAATAACTCGTAGCGTTTTAGGTAATACACACACACACACACACACACACACACACACACACACACATATAATGTTTTTAGTTAATTTTTTAAATTTTATTTTGGTTTTATTTATCATAATTTTATTATATACTTTTCCTTTTGATTTAGATACCTTCGTTCTGAAGTTTGAATTTTATAATTTGTGATTGTTTAAAAGACAGACCCATTAACTTTTTATGTATATTAATTATTTCTCCGATTGGTCAATAGAATACGCACAGTGTTACCAATATTATTAATAATAAGTTTATTTTGTTCAAAACGTATTTTAAGTGAGACATAGAGTATAAAATTATTTTATTTAAGGCTCCTTTGTATCCTTTCAAATATTCAGATTTGAATTATTATTATATCTAGTATGTTGCTTAAATTAAAAGTGATTATCATATATATATTCAACAGATTTTAAGAATTTTAAATTTTTTTCCCCATTATTCTATTGTATTTTATTTTAAATTTATTGTTGTTTGTTATTTTTTTCGGGGGATGGGGGGGAGTGATAAGATATATGAAGTGTCTCTCATGTATCTTTATGTAAGCTGTAAGTGGTTAGTGTTTAATTTGTAATAGCAAATGCCAGACAAAATATTATCTTTCAGCTAGCTTAAATGTGGCTTTAAAGAAACTAAAAGATACTAGGGCTATAATCGATCTTTAATTCGCCTTTAAGTCACCTTTAAGCTTCTTTAGAATTGGCTGCATTAAGATTTTCTTGTGAGATTTTTTTATTTCCGTCCGAGTTTCAAAGAAATGAATATTTACGTCCCCGTAATGAAACTGTTTCCAAATAAATAGAAAAGTTGACGCCAAAGCAATTGAACAAAACTAATACAACCCTCAATCTTATAAGCATCTGTTTTTGAATAAAAACAATGGTGGGAATGATTGTCTGGTGGATGTACACTGCTTGATACCAATAGATGTAATAATAGAATAAAAGACGTGTGGATGCAAATTGACTAATAATAATTGAGAATCAATGATGGTGGATGTAAATTGTCATGTAGCAATATCCCTGTTTAATTTCCATGTGTGTGACGGTACATATTGTCGCCCTGTACACATTGTCGCCGGTGACAGTATGTACCGATGGGCGACAATATGTACAGTCAGTGTAGGTAGCGCCGATGAGAACATGTACAAGGGCGACATGTACCGTCACACATTTGCCATATGTGCACATTTCAGAAATTCATTCTTCATGGTAGAAATACACGCAAGGTTAATGCACTTTCTAAGCAGTCAAAAAATCAAAGAAATAAATGCTAACTATAGATGAAATCAATGGCTGTTGAATGAGTTAAGACTGTTTTTTTATAACAATACATTTCATATTTGCATGATGTTAACGTCCTCACAACGTAAGAAATATTATTGTAGGATTATCAGTCTTTTAAAATTTTTTAAACATTTTTACCTGAAAAAAGAGCAAGAGCAAACGATAATAAATTTTAAACTCCGATGAATTATTAATCTCATTGGACATAAATAGTATAAAAATATTATGTTCTCTTTTCTCTATTGCTATCTAACTTTGCAAATGGCATAAAACATAAAAACCAAGAAAATTGACACTCTTTGCTTTATAACAATACAGTAAGAATGGGAACAGTTTGATATTGGTGTTTAACGCCCCAGTTTAGCTTTTACATCTACTGATGCGGTTACTTCATGTGGAACAAATTGAATGTCCGGAGAAAATCACAGATTTTTCGACAAGCAATCCGACAGATTTTTGCACACTTGGATCAACCGGTGCGGGTTTTAACCTAGCCAGTAAGAGACACTGTGAAGCTTAAGCACAATAAGAACATGCTTTCAGATTGATTATGATGTATATTTACAAATACTTTTGTACGGTATGCTTTTTATTGTTTATTCATAGTCTTTGAATGGTGTGTGTGTGTGTGTGTGTGTGTGTGTGTGTGTGTGTGTGTGTGTTAGAGAGAGAGAGAGAGAGAGAGAGAGAGAGAGAGAGAGAGAGAGAGAGAGAGAGTTATCAAAGAGAGCTTTCCATGATTATTTTCAAGCTGCCTCTGGAAATAAATCAAACAACACGTGGTACTATAGGATATGTAACAAATAGATAAAAACAGTAATAAAAAATCCATTAGTAAGTTCCTATTTTTTTAAAAAAAATAAATAAATAAAAGGTCTCAGATTAATATAAATACATTTGAAAAAACTATTAACATATATCCCCAGGTATTTTAAAACAAATACAATTTGAAACTATCACAAAAAGAATCTATGTCGATCTTGAAGTCAAGAACTCTTTAGGTGGCTGTCAGCAAACATTCTAATTGCTGTGATTGCTGCAAGAGTAGAAGAAGGAAACATTCATTCAATTGATGTATAATGTATAACAATATGACGTTTGTACAACATTTTTGTCGCTTCGGAGAAAGCAACCGACCTTCGACCTTCGGCAAGCGAACTGACAGTTGCATCTGTCCTAGTGGAATTCGAACCTTGGCGGTGCGAGGAACTGATCATTAGTAAGTGCGCGCTTTAGACCACGGTTTTTCAGGGGTTGCTATTCAATAAATGTAAACTTGACGCAAAGTGTAGATTGCAAATCCTAGTCACTGGGACAGATCCAAATGTGAGAAAAAAATGTCAGTTTCATTGCTAAACATCAATGTTGTTTTACCAGCTTTAATGTAACAATATGATTTTACCATTTTACACTTTCTTTTTTCTCAGTTGGTAGAGTGCTCGCTCCGTAAGTGGAAGGTCGTTGGTTTGAACCCCGGCCGGGTCTGACCCAAGACTTGAAAGTGGGTAGTGACTGTTATTTCGTCAAGCACTTGGCATTACGAAATAAAGTCACGGTTCTTTCGGATGGGAACTGAAAATTAACGAGATCCCGTGTCATGGCAGGCATGGCACGATAAAGAACCCTGTTGTATAATGCCATCAGAGCAACGCACAGGCAAAATTTCTGCACTTTCGCCTATAGCTGGCGACGTCTCGATATATGTGAAATATTCTTGACTAGGACGTTAAACACTATTACTCAACTCAACTCAACTTTCTTTTGTCTTGTGTGGCTTTTACTGTTTACTTGTAATGTGAAGTATTTTAAGTGTTTTCTCTGACCAAAAATATGTTTTTCAGTAAACAATTGTTTTTAATTTTGCAAAAAGCGTTATCTTGATAAAACCCACATAATTTAAACCCCTTGTAACAAAATGAATTTACTCTCTTCTAAAAGTTTTATTTTAAAGATAATATTATCAGTTTGGGTAAAATTATACAGGTTAAACTAAAAGATACAAAATACTTCCCTGTATATCTCGGCGTAAAATTGTTTATATGCATAAATTACACAGCAAAAGTAGCAAAGAATTCCATAAATCTATTTAAAACTAAAGTTTGTTCCCTCATGGAAGCATTCCTTAGATGGATTTAGATTCATATTATTTTGGAACTATCGATTCATTAATTTTCAACTGTTTGGACTTATGTTTTTATCTATCAACGGTGCCTGAGTGGTCCATGCGCCTACGGATTACAGTCTCTTAATGCATAAGTTCGAATGCCACTCAAGCACACCCTAGTGTAAAGATGTTTGTCAGTTCGCGTTGGTTTTTCTCTGGGTACTTAAGTTTAAAATAAACAAATTCTGAATTAGTTAAAGAACAATTTTGAAACCGGGGTCAGTACTTGAACATTATTTGTCCAGGGGTGTTTACGTGTGGGTCAAGGTCGGTTATCAGGTCACAAGGCCTTTCATCCTCTGAGTTTAAATACCACTCGGTTAGATTTTATCATTATTAGAGAGTTCATCAGTTTAATTGACAAAGGCCGATGTTTTTCTCCGGCTAATCCGGTTTCCCAACCATCCCTGAACTGACCGAAATAAGAAAAGGAATCTTGATTTAGGCTTAATTTTTTTCTTTCAATTTCTTGGTTGCTTGAAATCAAATGCGCAATATCTGATACGAAATTGAAACTTAATTATCTTTTTCATCATGTAAATTACACCCACGTTCCCTCAAAATAAATAAATAAATAAATACATTAAAAATAATTAATAAGCGTTCTACCATTGTTACCAGAAAACATGCGTAAAACCTTTACAAGAAGCAGAGAATGACAAGTTTGGCATAAATTATATGTAAAAAAAAAAAATTAGACAATTTTACATTTTGGAAAAGCGGAAAATAATTAATTCGCTTGATCAGTTTTTATAAATATTTTGATAGTTTTGATGCTTTAAGACTCTAAAACACAAAAAAATTAAATCAGTTTATGATATTAAGATTTAATGCCAACTCCAGTTAAACAAACGTAATAGAAATTATTAAATTAAAAACAACGAATTTTGTTTTTTAAACTGCTAATGTTCACACAAAAACTCATACAGTTTGCTTAGTCTATGTTATAATGCATTGTTTTCAAAATTTTATCGGGAAATACATTTAAAAATGCGTTATTGTTGTCATAATGCATTTTTTAAATGTATTTTACGATTAAATTTTTAAAAAATGCATTATGACATATATACTAATTCATTTTTCTCGCTAGCCCGAAGATGAATATCTTAAGAACATTTATGATCGGGAATAGGCAAACAAATCAACTTTTTTAAATATATATTTTGGGAATAAAATCATATTTATTTGCGACATATTTTTTCAATTTATATTTCACTGCTTTTCGAGATAAAAATGACAGGGCAGTTAAAAATTTTGACAGAATTTACACCTAAATAGCATCTTTTAATGTAGATTTGACAAAAATGCACTTTCAGCAGTTTTGTATATCAAATTTTGACACATAATTCGAAAATAGTCAATATATAATACATTTTAATCCATCATATGACCATTATAACATAATTATGTAAAAACCCTTTTTAGTGATGTTTATGCCCAATGGTATTAAATTTATCATTTTTATTTATTTCTAAAATCACAAATTTTTACAAACTTTTATACAACTGGTTTTGATTGAAAAATGGTTGACAATAGATTTTCGATAAATAAAGACATTGTACTACAGAAACCTCCCGATTTTTTTTTTTTTTTTTTTTTTTTTTTTTTTTTTTTTTTTTTTCTTTTCTTTTTTTTTTTTTCCGTCTCTTGAATTTTATTGTATAATCTGTTAGGCTTTTTATTTCTCTGTCTAAAACTACAGCATGAGATTATTAATTCAAAAAAAAGAAAACAATCATACTATTCTTGGTTTTAAATCTAAATACAGTTTTTACCCTAAAGACACTTAAAGAAAGATAAATGCTAGGTAATTTTCTTATACAAATTTTTATTTCGTACCGCTCAGGGAAAACTAAAAGTTCAAATCGTAAAAAAAGACTATCGAGATCTTCTTTAAAAATAAAAATTAAAGGCAGTTACATTATTGATTTAAATTATATTTTACGAATTACTTTGTCTTTTTAGGTTAAAACCAATCACCCAGGAGTGACATCCAGTTCCTTGATAAACTAATATATAAAATTCAAAATTTTACCTATCCTGGTTTAAATAAAATACTCAATAATGAAATAGAATTAATTGACATGTCCTCTTTCTTTCTTTATTTATTTATTTATTTGTATTTATCTATTTATTCATCTATTTATTTATTTTTAGTTATTTTATTTTTTCATTGTTTGTTGGTTAAAGGGTCGTATTGTTGTTTTACGTCGCATCGGCATTTTTTAGCGATTCGTGATAATATCAAGGTTATTTTTCTCTAAGGATTACTCTAAGAATAAGTCTTTGTATGCCTGAGTCGTGCAAGATAGTATTATGGTCGGTTTTAAACTAGCAGGTACTTAGAGAGACCTTTTGTTAGGGATACTAGCTCACCGAGTCAGTATATCGCAGAGAAGCACAACAATACTAGTCATATATAAAACTTTAACTGGGTGATTGAGTCGACACTTTGTCCCCTTAGTGTCAAGTCTGATGCAAAAAAAAAAAAACAGTTATCTCAAAAGTCTTCTGTATAATCTGACCGATCTTACACAACAGACATCCAATTTTGGAGGAGGACACTTGATCTTTTATATATTATATAAACAATAACTAAACTATCATGAAACTACAATTGTGATAATCCGCAAATGTTTCATTGTCTGAGCCAAATCTAAGATGAAAATATCCGACAACTCGTACCTCGATCTAAAATTCCTAAAAGATATTCTTCATAATATGTACATTGAAACCAACTGATGGGAGTGGAGTGGAGTAATGGTGTTTTACGCCCCAGTCAAGATTCTTTCACTTATTTCGAGGGGGGGGGGTCAGTTCTGGGATGGTGGAGGAAACCGGAGTGCCTGGAGAAAACCACCGAGCTTCTGCGAGCCAACTGACAAACTTTCTCACACTATCAACTGATGGGAGAGTAGAGAGTAGAGTTATGGTGTTTAAAGTCCCAGTCAAGAATATTTCACTTATATCGAGACGTCGCCAGCAATTGGCAAAATTGCATAAATTTTGCCTGTGCGTTGCGCTGATGGCATTATACAGGAGGGTTCTTTATCGTGCCACGCCTGCCATGACACGGGACCTCGTTTGTAAGACACAATGTTACTTTAAATGTAAAAAAAATGTTACAAATGTAAAAAGTTGACATCAAATGTAAAAAGCATTTGATGCTATATGTAAAAACATTTTAACGCTATTTGTAAAAATGCCGATTAACGTTAAATGTGAAAACAAAAAAGTGATATATGTAAAACAAAAACATTGCTCACGTTAGCAGAAATCTGCATTGGAACTGAGTGCATATAGTAGGCTTCCAATAAAAGACAAAAATCAAAGTACTGAGAAGCGTTAAGCTAGCACCTATGTGTGGTTTCTAAAGATGTATGTAATGTTTTACAGGATTTCAGTGTAGACTAAAGTCGTCTTTATAATGCTGGCACACTGTTAGTGATGCCGAAATCGATCCCACGTTTACATTTAGAGTAAAATTGTTTTTACATTTAATGTCAAACTTGATCTTTTCACATTTAACGTGATTTTTACATTTGACGGTCTTATACTCGTTTATTTTAAGTTCCCATCCGAAACCGTAATGCCGAGTGCTTGGCGAAAGAACAGTCACTACCCACTTTCAAGTCTTGGGTCAGACCTGGCCGGGGTTCGAACCCACGACCTTCCACTTACGGAGCGAGCACTCTACCAACTGAGCTACCGCAGTGGCACCAAATGATTGGATTGACGTGCACGTGTTTCTTCATACTCTAGGAGTTATTCCTCTTTGATCAGTTGACACTGAAATACAACGAACAGGCAACAGCAACAGCGACGTTTAAAAAAAGCGTATAATAAAGTGGAATTATAAGAAGAGCAATTAACAAATAAAACTTACTTTTTAGTAAAAAGCATCCTTGTTTTGGTAACGTGTACATAGTACTTTGTTTGTTATCTCGAGAGCCAAAAACCGTTCTTTGAGAATTATATGTGATATAAAATAATAATGATACAAGCAAACTACTGTCTGATTTAAGTCTGCCATAGCACTAGTTCTCAAGGTTTTGGAAGAGTAATCAAAAAAGACATTTAAGCGATAGACTATCAGATTGGGCGTGTCTGTGTTTTACTATATTAAATCCCCGTAAGTATTTTTAAACGCTCGACATTTTATACTGCATGGTGTCATTATGACAAAATGCATACATCATAACGGTATGTGACATGAAACAAACTTTTTTATTTTCTTTCCTTGAAAACCTAGTGCTACAGCAGACGTGAATCAGACAATTTTTTTTCATTTACCATATTCTCAACAATACTGCTTATTGTATTTTGCGCCGTTTTTAAAATTTACCTGTTCCTGTGAATTTCCTATAATGACACGTACTTAAGTAAGTGCAGAAGTACTGACATATTTCTTTAAGTAAACAAAATAATTTAACGGTGACAAATTAACGAGTTTGAGATGAAAATTACAGTGATCAACTGATTTTGACTTCCTATCCATGGTGACGAGTTAATAATCCGAACAAGAAAACATAAACTAAATATGGCAGGTAGCTAATCACATTGGTCGTCTTTGAGCTAGGTATGATTTTAACTTGAGTAGTGCAGAAATTTTTCTCGTGTAGAAAAGACGAACAAAAAAAATGGAAAGAAAAAACATGGAGTAATGGTGTTTTACGCCTCAATCAAGAATCTTTCACTTATTTCCAGGCGGTCAGTTCTGGAATGGTGGAGGAAACTGGAGTCCCCAGAGAAAACCACTGACCTTCCGCAAGAGAACTGACAAACTTTCTTACAATAGGATCTGTCCGGAGTGGGAATCAAACCCAGGCGGTGAGAGGCACTGTGATCCGTAAGCGCGCGCTTTAGACCACTCGGCCACCGAGGCCCCGAAAACAACATGAAAATGAACAGAACATTATTCTACTATTTTTGCTGAGAATGGCATTGAGGCGATTTCCTGGCATTCATACTATGATGTAAGACAAAAATGACAAAAGATATCAAGGGTTTTCGGGGGGGGGGGGTGGGGTCAACGAACACACAGGCATATACCCATTTTGACATTTAAATGCTAACAATGACCATTAAGCTGAGTAAAATCTTATTCCACGCAAAATTATTATAAAACGTGCTGTATGATTATGATGTATACAATGAAGTATGTCCAAAAAAATTTAAAAATGAATAAATGAATAAATAAAAATGAATGGAAAGGGAAAAAAGAGAGGAGAGATATCAAGGGTTTACTGGGTTTTTTTTAACATACAAGCGTATACCCATCTTGACATTTTTATGCGAACACTGCCTGAGTAAAATCTCATTTCGCGCAAGATTATAAAATGATTACAAAACGTGCTGTTTGACAACCTATATTTCAAAATCTTTTCCCGCGAATCTAGTTCTCTGTGCACTGATATTGTTTAGGCGATATTCTGATTCTCCAACAACATTCTTGGTAATGCTTGGAATTCCTAGTAACATGTATTAATTGCCATCAATTGTGGGATGTTTTTATCGCTTGTTAAAACTGAATTTATTAAATGTATGTAAGGGGATGTTCCCGATATTTCCCCTTGGTTGATCTAAAGTGCAAGCTTAAGCATTACTACCCTTCGAACCAAACCCATAGAGGGATGTCTTCGATGTTTCCCCTTGGTTGATCTAAAGTGCAAGCTTAAGCATTACCACCCTTCGAACCAAACCCATAGAGGGATGTCTTCGATGTTTCCCCTTGGTTGATCTAAAGTGCAAGCTTAAGCATTACCACCCTTCGAATTAAACTCGGGGCGATCCTAGTTAGCGAAAGTTTTTCGGTTAGCTTGCTGAATATCGAGGGTTTTCTCCAGGCGCTATGGTTTCATCCGCCTTCCTAAAAACCAATGGCCTTAATTTAAGTGGAAAAATCTTTATCTGGGCGTAAAACATCATTACAAAACTCAACTACACTCAAGAAGACTCTAGTGTGAGAGAGATTGTCAGTTCGTTCGACGAACGTCGCGGCTTTCCGGGGTCCTCCATCCCTTAAAAGAATCATGACTTGGGCGTGAAACATCATTACTCAAACCTAATCCAATCCCCCTGATTGCGATGAATCTTTATTTTACTAATTGTCTTTCCTCAGCAGAAACAGTTATTGTTAATCACATTATGATATCTAATTATTGTTACTGGTATCTGGGTCAGTTTCGGGCAGGTGTGACAAAATCAGCAACCTCGAATGAGTGTCTCCTACAGTACAGGCCTGTCGAAAGTTAAACACTTTAGTGCCGAATAGTGTCGACTACGGCAGCTCGTCTCGGCCCCTCGGCAGTTATGTCTCGGCCAATAGTAATCAACAGCTCGGCACCTTTTCAACAGCTACTGTCCATCGCTCGGCTGTTTTTCGGCCACTTTTTGACTGCTCGGCACTTTTTCGGCTGCTCGGCACCTTTTCGGCCGCTCGGCTCCTCGGCACTTTTTCGGCCACTCGACCCCTCGATTGTTATCTAGAAAACATCAGTTCATTAAACATGCCTGCAGTTACGCGTATTTTAGAGAGAAAATTGTGAGATTATCTAACTCTGGATTAAGTCAAAGAGAGATCAGTAGGAAAATTAGTAGAGAAGATAATATTTATATATCAACAGTGTCAGTGAACAAGTTTCTACAGCGTTTTAGACGACTTTTTTTCTAAATCAAAAGTTTGATGACAGGTGTTGGAGTCTTGCCGATCTCGGAGACAATGTGTCTAAATAAAACTCCGTTTGTTCGACATTCTTTTGTCATGGTACTGAGAAGGTTTTGAACTTCGTGTATTGAAGCCAGGTATCTGATGATGACAGGGGATTAACAGATTAGGATTATGACACCTGATGTTTACCTGTATAGGTACATTTAATGACTAAATTAACACTGCGATGGCAGAAATCCATTTTTTTTTGTTTTAAATCCCGCTCCATAATGGAATATAAAAGATTTATGCAATTCTGGGGGAAAATCACATAAGTATCTATTTTTCCTTCGTCGATATATTTAATGGTATTTATTTATTTATTTATTTATTTATTTATTTATTTTTTATTTTTATTTCTTTTAAAATTATTTTTAAATTTATTCGGATTATTATTATTTAATTTATTTAATTTGCACTTTTATTCCTTATCATTAACGAAGGATATATTTTATCTTTCTTATTATTATTATCATCATTATTATTATTATTGTTGTTGTTATTATTATTATTATTATTATTATTATTATTATTATTATTATTATTATTATTATTATTATTATTATTATTATATACAATTAATCTCTCTCAGATGTAAATTACTGAAAAAAAATTACAAATGTATCTTTTCCACCATCCGTTTATTTAATGGTTTTTTTTATTTTATTTTATTTTATTTTATTTTATTTTATTTTATTTTATTTTATTTTATTTTATTTATTTTATTTGTTTTATAATCATTATTTTTTAAAAATTTATTATTGTTATAATTAAAAGTCTTTATCATTACCGATTGATATATTTTATTATTTTAAATATACAGTTAAACATTAATCACTCAGATGTTAATTGTTAGACCACTCGTCAGCAAGTGGCCGAGACTCGGCTACTGAGAGGCCAAATGAACTGCCGAGTCGTGGCCGAGGAGCCGAATGAGTTGCCGAGACTCGGCTACTGAGTGGCCGAACTGTGGACAGTTCCAGTTGCCGAGGGGCCGAGAGTTGACAACTTTTCGGCCACTAGCTGTCCACAGCTCGGCCCCTCGGCAGCCGAGTCTCGGCTCCTTTTCGTCAGCTCAGTGTTAAACTTTCGACAGGCCTGTACTGTATATTATATCTAGATGGAATTAATCAGTATTTTTGCAAACATGCATGCATTATTATTATTATTATCATCATCATCATCATCATTATTATGTTTTTTTATATTGGTGTCACACATCAATACAATTTATAAATACATGTACATACATTAAAAACAGTTAAACAATAAAAAGTATTAATGTCCAGCAAAAAATGACCTTTGAAACACTGGCATCAATAAATACCATATAAAATTGAACTAGTGTTAAGAGAAAAGTTGATATAATTATGTTTCCGGATTTACCTCAATCCAACATTTGAACCATCTAACTAGTTTGATGGTGGAAAACATCAGTCCAACTCTCAATTGTTTAGTTTAAACATATTTTTATTGTTCTAAATATGCGATACAATTTTCTTTTAAATGTTTAATAAGAAAAAATATATAATGAGGAGTATGAAACAAGAGACAATCTCTTATATTAACACCAGTCTTCTTCTGCATTAATTACTGATATTAATAAATATGGTCGATGATCAACTTAAACACAATATAGAATAGAAGAAGTAGCTTAAGACGAATAGATCAGAAAAGAAAAAAAAGAAAGATTAAGATACAAACAGACGGAATAAGACAACTAAATAACATAATGTAATGGCATATAAAGTACTACATAATAAATTATTATTATTGTTATTATATTTCTTCCAACAACACACACAAACTGACAAGAGTCGAAGACACTTGCACAACTACAATCGATAGGGTCGTTTGATATAGTACTAGGTTTTACTTAGATATCAAAATTTCTCGATGTTAAATCTTACCGTCTTTTTGCAATTCATATGTTTTAGCATTTTTATATATATTCTACGACCGAACAGAGGTGACTATGACAAATACTTTTAAATTGCGTGCCCACGCAAAATGTTATCGCCTACGAAAGCGAAAAATTATTACGTACTCACGTGAATGTTATGGCGTGCTTACGCGAAAAATATCACGTGCTCAAGTGGAAGTAATAGCGTGCTTACCGCAAAACCTTTTGATGCATGAAATCCTTTGTTTTGATTTATCTTTTAATTATTTTCACATTTTAAAATTATTTTAACGAAAAGTTTATCAAGTTTTTTTCATGAATTTCCAATATAATTCATTTAATAATGATCTAGAAAATTATTTTGTAAAGATACATTTTTTTCAGGTTGAATCAACCAGATCTAGCATGGAAGTTGATCACTTAAAATTTACCTGGCTTTAATAATGCCTGAGTTTACTGGTTAATTACATAATCCAAGGCTGGTAAGCTACATGTAAGTAAATAAGTCTAAGTCTGAAAAACAACATCACACCTACATACACACAAATAATTTAATCCGTGTCTTCATCTGATCAGAGCAGAAAGGTTTAAGGCATACAAGTATATGTTCTATGCTAAAAAGCATCTATACGGTTTGCAATTGCCAAGGGAGTTGCCATGGCAACAATGGCACCCCCAGTTAATCCGCAGATGGACGTTCACGCATTCTTGAATTTAAAGTGGTATGTTTGTTTATATTGACGTTAACACTGAAATATGACCATGCCTCTTCTTTCGTCTAATTTTATTTCAAACATTACATTGCAGGCTTCTTAATTTTTTTTTTCAAAATAGCAGTGTTTTGATATTTTCCATGTAAAACTATCTATATATCTTTTCTTAGATAACATTATTGCTTATATAATTAATATATAAAAATCATTAAAATGATGCGGAAAATCAGAAAATATATCTAAATAGAATTCAAAAAAAAAAAAAAAAAAAATAAAAAATAAAAATAGAAAAATGCAACTTTTCCAATGAATGTTCTATTATTGTATTTTCTACGCTGTGGTGTCAATTGTTAATTTCCTCACTAACAAGATTTTTAGTTTCACTTGTTCGTTGAAAAACAGTTTTTCCATAAAAAAAAGTTTAAATAGACATTGAATTTTTTTCATCTGCGAAATCACCAAAAATAAAACCTCACCAAAAATAAAATCGGTACTACTTTTGTATTTGAAATAACATTCAATAGGAAAAAAGATATTGCATTCGCCAGCATATGGTCTCTAAAAAAGGTGTAAGCCGTAAATGAGCCGTAATGTTCAATGATGTCAAAACGGTCATCAAGGTTCATTTGACCAGTAACAAAAATATGGTAGCTAGAGAATAGATATTTTTATACAATTGTTATACATTTCAATCATTTTTTTAAATTTTTGTTCCTTTGTATGACCTCATTAGAAGACGCTTTTAAATACTTTGAAATCATCAATTTTCGTGGTGGCTCAATTTTCGTTGTTTTCGTGGACACCTCGACCCAAGAATTTACATGTCAACGAAATAGTTTAATCTATGTTTATAACAGCTTACTTTATAGTCGACATTAGTGAAATAAGAAGAGTGATCCGGTAACAATGAACACATAAGACATTTTTTTTTACAAAATGCCGTTCATTTTATTAACTACGTTTAAAATCACGAATTCATCCCCAACGACATGATATTTTTTCTTAGAGACTAGTCTTGTTAAAACAGATAAGAAAAGTATCCATGATACGTGTTGCTCTATTAACATATTAAAGCGAAATTATTACGTAATTATTCGTTAAAAGCAAATGAGATTTTTAGAATAACACTGACCTTTGTGACCGATTTACTTGTACAAACTGTAGGTCACTAAGAATTCTTTTGAAGCTAGCTTCAGAGGAATGATGCGGTCAAACTGACTTTGACTGAGTGAACAGATGCAGTTTACCGAAGGTAAAGTTAATTTATTTATTTATTTATTTTTATTTATTTCATATAATTTAATTTTAATTTATATTTTTCATTTCATTTTTATTCAATTTTATTTCACCAATTTGAACTATAAGTTGTCAATATATATATATATATATACATGTATATATATTTCTCAATATCATCTTTTCATGTTTATCATGTTTATTGCATGCAAGTGTAAATCCGAATGCCCAAAAATTTAAAATGCTAAACGACTGATATATCCAGTTATTTATATCATAAATTTAACACGCGCATATATTTATTGAATTACATACTGAACGATCAAACCATTCTCTTTCTTGTAATTTTTTATTCATTTTTTTGGAATAATGCATCATCTTTCATTTTTTTTGAATTGTGCATCATTTACAACAGTTAATGATATATTGATTATTGATTATCAGTTAAATTAGCGGCAAGTTCGTTAGTTGAATGTTGTTTAATGTTACATTAGTTATCTTTTAGGATTAATTTAAGAACAAGGTCGTTTATGCGTGAGATGTGCGAGTGTGTTTTATGGTCTGCCTTATACCAGTGCGCACTCAGGGAGACTTCTACGGATCACAATGTCTCTCACCGCCTGGGTTCGAATCCCACTCGGGACAGACCCTAATGTGAGAAGTTTGAAAACCTTGAAAAACTAGTGCTACGGCAAACGTAAATCAGACAGTAATTAATTTATCATTTATTTACCAAATCAAACCGAAATAAGACAAAGTTTACACATTGCTTTCTTGCCTAACGCTTGACAATAACATGGACAAAGTATCCAATGCAAAAGGTTCACTCGATGCCAGGGTAATTTGAATGGTATGTTTGTCTGCGACATACTGGCTTGGTGAGCTAGAACCTTCACAAAAAGTCTCTTTGAGAGCGCATAAGTACAAGGTGTAGACCATAATACACATACGCAAATCTCACGTATACAGGAACTTATTTTTAGAATAATCCACAGATATGGGTATAACTGCTCTCGATGCAAATAGCTAAAAGCTTTTGATGAGGCGTTTAATAACATTTCAAACAACAAAAATTTTATTTTACGAATGAAAATTTGATAAAAATTTTGGAACATATGCTAGAACTTGATCGCAGAGACAACCCTATTTGTATCTTAGATAACCCTATCTATATCTTAGATAGTGCATTATCTGTGACATCCACCATGCATGACGGGGTATCTTTAATGAATAAGAAGTCATGGATTTAAGGTTTCAATTAGTTGATACACCGTAAACTGTTACTAAATTTAAAGCAGTATTTCAATGATATTTATGTAATAGGTCATAGTAACTAAATATAATCGGCAGCAAGACTCACATGTGCAGGAAATGGAAAATAATGCAGAGACTTCTCCAGAGGTGAATATTATATGATATATTTATATGAATTGGTGAGGTAAAAATGAATTGTCAAGATAGTTCCCCCCCCCCCAAAAAAAAAGAAAAAAAGAAGAAAAAACTTCTTAGTTAACATTCTGTTCACCTTTAAACTTAATATTAGTATCTGGTAGTTAAATATGCTTAATATTATAATCACCGGAGCTTATTATAAGTTTCCTACATCAAAATAGGAAAGAAGGGGGATAAAACAGGTACCGTGCATCTAAATCCGAAAGTAGAGGATATAACAAGTACCGCGCATCAATATCCGGAAGTAGAGGATAGAACAAGTACCGTGCATCTAAATCCGGAAGTAAATGATATAACAAGTACCGTGCATCTAAATCCGGAAGTAAAGGATATAACAAGTACCGCGCATCAATATCCGGAAGTAGAGGATATAACAAGTACCTTGCGTCTAAATCCGAAAGAAGAGGATAAAACATTTCCGTGCATCCGAATCTGAGAGTAGAAGATAAAACAATTCCGTGCACCCGAATCTGAAAGTAGGAGATAAAACAACTCCGTGCATCCTAATCTGAAAGTAGCAGATCAAACATTTCCGTGCATCCGAATCCGAAAGTAGGAGATGAAACAATTTCGTGCATCCAAATCCGAAATAAGGGGATAAAACGAGAAACTTGCATCCGAATCCGAAAGTAGGAGATAAAACAATTCCGTGCATCCAAATCCGAGAGTAGGGATAAAAGAAGTATCGTGCATCTGAATCCGAAAGTAGGAGATAAAACAATTTTGTGCATCCAAATCCGAGAGTAGGGATAAAAGAAGTACCGTTCATCTGAATCAGAAAATATGGGATAAAACCATTTCCGTTTAGCGAAATCCGAAAGTAGGGGATAAAACACTTTGTACTCTGACAGATACCAGACTCTTTCCAGATAGTGGTTTCCAGATGATAATTGGCTGCTTTCGTTTATATATATAAGTATCCCAGGCTTTATTAAAACTGTTAATATAATAATATTTGTTTACAAACACGGTTGCTTGCCGATGTGGGTTAAATATTTCTGATAATATGATTACAGAAAAAACGTACGCCTTACTTCAATGTATGTGCGGCAATGTGCAATAATAGAGGTATTGGTCTGAAGAATGGATTACCATGGCCACATTTGAAGTGAGTATTTACATATTGTATTTTCGTGTAAATAATTGCGGCATTTTATAAATTTTCGTGTAAACAATAATTTGTTAATTACTTACTTACTTTATTAGCATTCAGCAATACAGCTTATGGCATAGTATAAACAATAAACATAGATAGCGGCAGAATACAAAAACAGTTACAAAATAGTTAGAACTTTATGTACAAAGAGTTTCCCTTCGTTTCCAAGCGTAATACAAATACTTTGAAACATTGGACCACAGAGTTTTAGAACCAGAACCTACTATATAATATGGGGGCCTCGGTGGCCGAGCGGCCTAAAATGCGCGCTTACGGATCACAGCGCCTCTCACCGTCTGGGATCAAATCCCACTCGGGGCAGATCCTAGTGTGAGAAAGTTTGTCAGTTCGCTTGCCGAAAAGTCGGTAGTTTTCTCCGGGCACTCCGGTTTCCTCCACCATCACAGAACTGACCGCCTCGAAATAAGCGAAAGAATCTTCACTCGGGCGTAAAACACCATTACTCCACTCCAATCTACTATATAATACATTTTAGAAACAGTTGGCCAATGATGATAATATTTTGGTAGATATTGTAACCTGATATTTCTATATGCAGGACAAACTGGTAAAAAGTGAAATTCGTCTTCAGTCATGTTCATGTTGCAACAAATACACAATATTAACTGCGCCATACCACTTCTGTATGAACTGATCATGTTATCTATGTATTAATACATTACAATCAACATAACTAGAATTTTGGCTATACCAGAATTCTGGAAAACCTAAACTACACACAAGGTTTTTAACATCATATACCTAACACAAATTATACACTTTATTGACAACACTGTCATTATTAACCAATATTTTATACCAATACTTGATAATTCGTTCAAAACGTACTATATATAAAGGATACCGACCTAGGTCACCAAGCATGGCATCAATGGGTGTAGATTTACCTGTGTGTAGCACAGAATGACGATACGATAAATTACTTAACCAAAGTAATTTTTACTCAAAATACAAGAAATTTGTCTATTTCAAGACCACCTCGTGATAATTGATTCAATTGCTTTATTTCATGCAGGGAAGACTATGAATACTACACTACACTAACCACTACATCACGAACACCAGGTAGGCGGTAGTTGTTGTTTAGTCTGCAAACATTTTAATATCGCTAATCAAAATATTACTGTTAATCTATAGCATTTAACTTATCACCGCCTGTCCATAAAGGCACTCGTTTAAAGGATGCTTTTGCATCATATAAACAAACACACACAAACAAGAAACTGCACTTTACATTCACTATTTGAAAAATCAATAATTTAAGATTGTTAAAATAATGGTAAACTGATCGATATCAATACAGACAAGTGATAAATAAAACACTAGAAAACACCTTATAAAACAAGTTTATTTCCCGAAAGAAGTTAAAAAGTATGCTTTAATCAACATGATTGAAAAGACGCAACCCTTAACAGCTTTAAACTCTCTAATTTCAAAGAGACACAGACGTGTTGTGTCTTTCTCAACAAATTATATGTTTTTTTCATCAGATACAAATTCCCATTACTTAGCAAAATATTTATCTAGTTCTTTTACTGTTTATTATCATACGTCTGTGTGTGTTGACATTTTTGTATGTTTTAAATTAAAGGTCTGTTATAATAAAACACCAATCGTTAAACGTTTGTTTGTATCCAGAGTTTTTTACTCGAGATTCATTAATATGCGTTAGGTTAAAATTTTATGGTTTTCCAATTGAAAACATTTTTTTTTTTTTTTTTTTTTTTTTTTTTTTTTTTTTTTTTTTTTTTTGAAGAAAACATCATTGAAAGAAGTTTTGTTAAAATAATTCTCAGTTGGGGCCTCAGTTGTTGTTTTTTTTTTTTTTATTATTTTTTTATTTTTATTTTTATTTATTTATTTTTTTTTTTTTAATTTTTTTAAAATATTATTAATTAATTTCGAGGTTTTTACTACCCATGAAAATAGCGAAACTTTCTTTCCAAAGAACAATTTTGATTTTCCGGTAGTATAAATTACAGTGTATAGAATTTGTCAAGTATGGTCTACATATTTAAAGTTACCCAGTTTATGTTTAATTATTTGATGTTTACAGGTCGCAATGTATTTAAAATACAGGAAAACTATTTATTATAAAATACATTAAAAAAAAAGATAAAAGCTAATGCATTCAAGAGCATAAAACAAAACGGTTCATAAAAAGCTATGTACACATTCGTGCCACTAACTTTAAAAAAGCTAAGACGTACATACACTGAATTAAAACCTAAAGAAGCATCCAGTGGTAATATATATAGGGCTTTTAATTTAGGACATTGAGAAAAAAGATGATATATAATGTACGTGCGGAAATTTGTTCAATGTTACTGCCAAGCTAAACATGCTGTACTCTTGTGCGCTGTCAAATAAATCAACTTTGAGCTTTTTTAATTTCCTAAGATGTATCCTTTTCAAATTTAAAATACTGTAAATCTACTGTATCAAACCGTATGTCTTATTTAAATATTTTTTTCAAGGTAAAATGTGTGTTAGAATAATAGGAAGATTGACATGGATGTCTGTGGAAGCAAAAGAAAGATCAAAATTTAATGTTTTTAACATTATTATTTCAAAAGAAAACAGGTTTGTAAAACATCTTTAGCTTTATTATTATAGATGAAGTATTTTCTGTAATAAGAAACATGTTTGTTACAGAAAATCGTGTAGATAGCATTAGCGTAAACGGCCACTGACATGCCACTTCAATCAAAGACAAAAAAAATAAAGGAGACCAAAAAATGTTTTGATTTGAGTTTTTTTTTATATTTAAAGAAATGAATAACATAGATAGAATCAGCATAGGGGAAAGAATGAGAAATGTGTCTCCATGCCAAAAATAATTATTTACGTATTTTTTAATCAGATTATATTCGTCAAGTTTTAGTTAAATAGCCTTACAAACTTGCAAAGTTAAGTTTAGTTTTTCTTTAAAATCAAAAACGTTCTATAATGGACGACTTCTAAATAACCCAAAATGGCTGCAAAACAGAAACAAATTGAAATTAAAAAACTATTGAAATAAATTTTCAAAAAAGGGCTACACAAAAGTGGAATTCATTAATGACATTTACGCTGAAGAACATAATAAAAAGTTTGAAATAATTTCAGAATTTTACTTGAAAAAGAAGCAAACGTCCATGCAGTCGCTGGATCCTTTAAAGAAGCTCTGGATATAGCCAGAGAAAACATAGATACTATTGATCAGATTTGGATTTTAGGAGGACAACGCATTTACGAGGTAATACAATATATAAATGACGTTTCTTGTTATTGTTGGCTGGTTGAATGTTGTTTAAAGTCAAATCAGCAATTTTTCAACTATTCGTTGGGAGACAATTTATATTAATCTCGGAAATAATTTTAAACAAGTTAATGTGATGCGTGTGTGTGCAAAACTTTCTAAACTGTATTTTACTAGTGAGTTGTGCTAAAATAACCAACTGAACTAGCACTTACCGGCTATTCTGATCGCAGAACACTCACACCACTATACTGCTACAACAATTAAAGCTTTACGAGAAGAAAAAAGGTTTCTCACTTGCGTGCGACCGGGTTCGAATCCCCAGCCTCGAAATGCCATGAGTTTGAAAGCTAACGACATATTCACTCGTCCAACGTGGTCCCATTCATTAATTGATAATAATAATACTAATAATAATAATAATAATAATAATATGTAATTATGTAGTTATATTATATAATATTATACTTTAAAAGTAACACTAATATGTAATATATTTTTTAAATTCCATTATTTTATGAGTTTTTTGCCCGCGATTTAATGATTAAAATAGAACTACTAAGTAACTGTATGAGTATTGTTAACCAAAATCATTGAAATATTTAATATTAAACATATTTTTTATTTTATAGGAGGCCGTCGATCATCTGTTATGTCGGAGGATATACCTTACAAGGATTTATGCAGATTTTGAGAGCGATACATATTTTCCTGTCTTTGAACAAAATTACAGAGAAGTCGGGTAATATAATGGAATATTCAATTATTCATATTTAAATGACAAAAGAAGCAGCCAATGCAAACAAAAAATAAATAAATAAATAAATAATTGCAGTTAAAAAACAGAAAATAAGAACTAATCGTAAAATAAAAAAAGATATTTCTCTAAATTGTAAAGGTACAAGACTTTTCTATGCTCACAAAAGGATGTTATTTTTTCAAACGTATATACGGAACCTATCTGTTACAGATGTTTTGGTTTCATGACATTTAATCCTTTAATTAAAAAATATGTTAAAAATAAAAAAACATTTAATCAACACGAGAAAATCTTACAATACAAAAAATGAAAAAATGCCTTGCTTATACAGAGTCCGAATGTTCTCTGACCCTAACTCCATTTATGCCTTTTGTGTAGGGTCAAAACAATTTCTATATCATAAACCATGGGGCGCATCATTTCGCATCAGACTGAAAATTTTAGTAAAAATGTTAGAAAAGTTTCTTATATCCATCCTTTAGAAATAATTTGTCTTCAAAACTATCTATATATTTCAAGATGTCATCGACAAAGTTTTGACATTTCGTATCATTTTTTCAGTGTTGATGTTAGCTGCCCTTTTCTTTTACTTTTGAAACAAGACCGCGTGACCTTCCAAGCCTCATATTCAAAGATTTTGGAAGACAAATTATTTATCTATCGATCGAAGTTAATATCTTTTCAACAGTTCCAGCAGTATTTTCAGTCAGAGGCTGAATGAGGCAGCGCCACTTTCGACACCAGTTCACATCGAAAAATCTCGGGTTGATGATAAAGCAACTGTTTTGACGCTTCACGTCAGGCATGAAGTGTATAAGGGTCAGAGGAAATCGGACCAGCTTATAAACTTCCACATTCCGAATACCCAGTAATGTGACATTTAATATTGATGGTAAAAATTTAGAAGTCGTCAAAGACTTCAAGTACCTAGGTATTTTTTCCAGTAGATATGGTTCTTTTTATGTACAAAAAAATATTTAGCTGACAGATCAACAAAAGCTATGTATGCTGTTATTAAAAAGGCAAGAACCTTAAATCTCTCTATTGATTGCCAACTTGATATGTTTGATAAGATGGTTTTACCAATTTTACTCTATGGTTGCGAAATATGGGGATATGAAAAACTAGATGTATTAGAAAGAGTTCATCTTAAATTCTGTAAATTGATTTTAAAAGTTAGAAAATTAACACCAAATTTTATTGTGTATGGAGAATTGGGTAGATACCTATTATATGTTTATGTTAAAACTAGATTTAAAGCTATTGGTCAAATGTCATTGAGAGTAAAGAACAGAAATATACGTCTGTTATATATAAATTATTGTATATGTATTATTCAAATGGTATTAAAACCAAATGGATTAGCTCAGTTGAGTCGATTTTTCAAGAGTGTGGTATGTACAGTATTTGGTTATCCCATAATGTTAATAATTAAACTTGGCTTGTGAAAAGTATCAAACAAAAATTATGTGATCAAATTTTACAAAAATGACATTCTGATTGTTGCAACTCATCTAGAGGTATTTCTTTTTCATTATTCACAAATTTTGACTTTAAACTACAGGATTATTTAACTTCTGAACTTCCATTTAACAGTTTAGTAACTTTAACTAAATTTAAATGCAGTAACCATAGGTTACCAATTGAAACTGAACGTTGGGATAAAGTACTTAGAGATGAAAGAAAATGTAACCTATGTCATAATGATTTAGGTGATGAGTTCCACTATATTTTATGTTGCAAAGCTTAATCTAAAGAAAGAAATGTTATTATACCAAGCTATTTTTCAAGATATCCAAATACTTTAAAATTCTTTACACTGTTAATAGTAAACAAATATCTCTGCAAATAAAATTATGCAAATTTATTAAAGTCATTATGGAGAGAATCGGTCCTCCGGGTTGAAATGTATATACTGCTGTTTTTCATGCAATATTGTTTTTTTTTTTACAGTTTAATACACGATCTCTATTTGTATGTAATGCAATGAGAGAAATAAAGAGAAAAAAATTTGTGTACTAATTAAGAATAGAACTAGGTCGTCCCTGGTTACAACAAATATCCCATTTTTTTTCCCGCAGCGATAATATTAAATAAAAATATATATCACTATATACGAGAAAACATGTATTTTGCTAAACTAGCTCAGTTTCAATACATGTTGTTTTTTATTATTTATTATCCTTTTAGGGATCCTGAAGTTGACAGTGGTCTCAAGGAAGACAAAGGCATTCAATACCAGTTTAAAGTATACCAACGTATTCAAAAACAATTCTAACAAAATACTATTACAACTAGAAATGAATGATCAAATTCACATACAAATATAAATGTGTCGTTTCACGTTACGTTTTATAGCTTCTTCTGTATGCTGGAAAAAACTATAAATTTTTAAAAAGGTAAAAACGTGAAGAAAGACTTTAAGATATAAAACATTTGCACAGACATTAAATAATGTCGAGTATTTGGTGCCCTGAAGCGATCGCTTACCGACCGCAACACCCTTATTTTCTTGATTAAAACCACGTCAGGGCATATTAAAAATTGGCAAAGGTAGGGGATTTGGTGATTTTTAACAATGAACCTTGACAACTAAAATAATTTTTATCAAGCGACAGAATGTAACATTTTTTCAAATTATGTTTTTTGCCAAAAGCAACCAATAAGTAAATACAGTATATATAACTCTATTTGTATAATCAAGGGGGTCATTATTTCCCAGACAGTGAACATAAAGTTTGAAATGTCGGATAAAATACAGCATACACCTGTTCCTCTAAATATATTTTAATTTTATTAAAATAAAATAAATGTAGATCTTTTTTATGAAAACAAAAACGTTTATATATGTGTGTGTGTATGTGTGTGTGTGTGTGTGTGTTAATTTGGTAATTTGTTCAAAGCCTTTGTAATTAAGTGTGTTTTCGAAAATAAATGGCAAGTTTAAACCTAAATTATTGGTTATTTTACTATTATCGAACAATGAAATTAATCTCTTTTGAAATACCGGATATAATTCAGTCTCTAAACCTAGAAAGGCTTTAAATGGATATGTTGATATATGTTAATATGTATCTTTTTATAACACTAATTGTATGGTATATATGTCACGTAATTTTTTTTAAAAAAAAGTTTTAAATATATACATTTCAGTACTTTGTCGTTTGCTTCCAAGTATGTTTGATTTTATAAATAATTCTGAAACAAAGTTATCAAAATTGGTAAACGAGTCGGTCTTTCACAACAGTTAATTGTAATGGTGTGCCATTACATAGTACCGATACAGACACAACTTTTTATTTTATTTAGCTTCATCTCTTTAGAGAATGTAACCAAACGATTGTTAAACAATGTAAAAATTTAGCTTGTGATAATGCTTTTTTATATTTCTGTTACCAACAACTGTCATATTATAACTTACTTTTCAAGCAACATATCTAAAAATTTACCATCGCTACATCGCAAAAAAACAAAACAAAACATTTTTACCTATACAGATGCATTTTCCCCTACTATTGGTCCATAATTGTCTGTCACGCGGTTTTTTGTTAATATTACTTTTATTCAAAACTTTCCTCATAAAAATAACAGTAAGATTGAATTAGAAAACATTGACCTAAATAATTCCTATTTTTTAAATTAAAAAATCTTCTCTGAATTCTTTTGTACATAGAGCAGATTTTGGAAAAAATCTGAAATTTAATCTTTTCAATGATCCACTTTCGCCTCACCCAAGATTACATCAGGGTATTGTAAGATTAAAAAAGGTCAAATGAATAAATATGCAAATCACATTTCCTTACTATATGGTGTTTTATTTCAAGAGATATGAAAAAGAAATTTATGTCTGAAGATGCAAAGGATATAATTTAAAACGTTTTGAGAAAAATGTAGGAAAGAACTCTAAGTTTACTTTTGAGTGCTTATTGTTGTTCAGATTTTTCTAGGGTGATCATCATGAATATTCAAATCATGACAACATATATGGTAAACTAGGAAGGTGCACAAGGGATATTTTGGACATAGTAAATGTGTTATTTTGTTGAATTCTTTAAAAGATTGTTCTATACACAGAATTAAAGAAACTTTTGGAATAAGTCTGGCTATTTTTCCCAATAAGGTCAGTAATTTTTACATAGATATTTGATATTTTTCAAATGATTTTGTTTAAATGTGGAGTTTTGTTCTCCAAATATGCATATATGGACTGATGGTAGATTACCTTTTTTCTAAACTTCGTTTGTGTCCTTAGTTTTTTAAGTTTTTTACCCTTGTTAATTAAGTTAGAACATCTAAAGAATGTCAAGCTCTTTTGACTAGTTATTATTTTTTGTTCATATACTGTATTATCTCAAAGATTTTTAATTTTAATTGTAATCACCCGTTTAGTGTTAATTAACTTGCTCTTTTCTAGCTGGATTTTGATTCATATAATTTTGGAACTTTGGATTCATTCATTTTCAACTGTTTGACTTGTTTTTATCTAACAAACTTTTCGGCCCCCAGTGTCACTGATGAGGAATGTTCTTCCGAAATATGCCATGACACATCAAAATTGAACAGGTATTTTTTTTTTTTTTTTACAAATACTAATCTTTAATACATTTTACAAAACGTTCATCTTGCTTATTAATTGTAATAATATATATCACTCACGCATGTTACCTAAAAAACTTATTCGATTGTAAATTAAATACATAGATATCAATGTTCGATCAATAGTTTTTACATTATAAAACAGTAGTTCGACAACCGCTGAAATTGTTGGCTCGTCCTTATCTTAATATGTTTTTCTGACGGAGTTCTTTCAAATCTAGTTGTAAATCATTGACCTAAATTGGAGAATATATTTAAAATTATTGCACAAAAAGTCCAATTATTTATGGTGTAATTGTAATAAGTCCCGTTTTAAAAAAGAAAACTGCCAAATATTCCTATTTCAAAATGTATGGCAGTCGATTTCCCTTTAAGTCAAAAGTCTATAAAACAGCTGCAAAAACAATATTAAAATTAAGAAAATTCAGTGTAAACACATTCTATATTTTCTGCCACAGGACGAACTAACAATAAAATCAATATCCTTTATTGGAAATTCTTCAAAATATAAAGTTTGCCAGTAAAATATGTACTTTCAAACATTTAGCACATTCTAGTTCAGTGAACTAATGTTAATTTACGTCCTTCAAAATTATTTGACTTATATTGTGGTGTAGGTTCCGTGCTAGTTGAAAAATCCGGGGCGATCCGAGAAAATCATAGGTCTTGGGCAATTTAACCGATAAATTTTCTGTCTGATTAAGCGACAGGAGGCGCTCTTTATCCCACTCTGCCGTCGGGCCTCATACATAAAAATAACTAGTAAATAGAACACAGTCAAACATGTTTTTTCCCAATATTTCCAATTTTTAAATAGACAATACATAGCAACAAAACCTCATCTATGACACTCTAAAATTTTGGCCCCTATGCTACATAAACGTAAAAGTTCAGTTCTTTTTTTATTTGAAAAATCATTAGAAGTACACAGCTAATTGGTAAAACTTAAAATCAATGAAAAATATATACAGATAAGGTCATCAATCACTAGTTTAACGTAGTTAGTATTGCATTGTACTTTAATTACACATGAAAACTAGAAACCCGAGTTTTAATAGATAAATATATTTTTTAAGATTTTCTTCCTAATTAGAACTTTTATAGATTTTAGTAAACAACGATTTCACTACTATCCTTCACAAGAATCAATATTTAGGTCACGAACGCAAAAATGGCTTATTTAATGAAGTACAAAACAACCATAATCAAATTTAACGGAGAATTAAGCATTTTCTAAAACGAAAATAATATTATCCCTAGTTCAAGCAGTGCAAGCAAACGGCTATGTACATTATAATATTAAAGTTTTTGAAAGAAAACAGTGTGATAAATTTTGAAATACTTTCTAGTTATGATCCGTTTTCATAGCATTTCTCCTCATCTCTAACTTTGTTCATATGCTTTTTAGGTTTACTTCCCGTATGTGTTTAAGGAAATTCTTCCTCCTGACCAAATTGTATTTATAATATAGTGTCTTGACAAAATAACAATAAGTTTACAAGTTAAAATATATTATTTAATATCCGATTTCTGACATCAAGAAAATGCAGGTTTTTTTCGTACTGAAAATCTGTTCTTAAGTATTTCACTTTAGATGAAATGTGCAGATCTGGCACATCAAAATTTAAAAGGCATTTGTTTTATATATTTACTACCCCTGAGCGGGTACTGCTGCTGGTGGAGTAAAACTCCCCGAGGTTATCCATAACTCCGTAGGCAGTACTTTTTGCTGTCAGAAAATGTACCATTTAGCAAATTTTTTAGCCGTTTTCAATTTTGAAATTTATTTAAAACTAAGGTCTGTTTCCTTATTTAAAGCACTCCTTAGCTGGATTTGGATTTATATAATTATTGAACTTTAAAATTCGTTTATTTCCAACTGTTTGTCTTGTGTTTTTTATCTATCAAACTTTTTGGTCTTAGTGTTACTCATGAGGAATGAATTTCCGAAATGTGCACATCTGGCACATCAAAATTTAACTGGTATATATATTTATATATTTACATACTACAGTAGAACTTCGATATCTCAAATACCACGGGTACCTCGAAGTCTTTATTTTGTCCGGACCAGCTTTCTAAATAAATTATATTCGATAACTCTAACTTCTATGATTCAAATACCCCCGATAACTATAAGTAAAAATTTGGTCTGTAGTTTAAAAATTTATTAAAAATTAACTTCAAAAACTCGATTTTTTTTCTAACAATGTATGAATAATGGCCCGTTAAATAAAACAATCAGAGAAAGTATATATCGGTAATTAGGCTACCGTTGTATTAGAGAGTAGTTCTAGTGATCTACCGTATTAATTAGTATCAATTAACGGATTAACATTCAGTACCGTCACGAACATTCTAAGTCTAAGAGGTACGCCAATGCCCTGCTCTAACAAAAGCCGAGTAAGATGCCGCTGTCGGTAACCGTTCAACTTTCGACTTAATTACTCCAGGCTAATTTAAGCGACTAACCCTGTAGTACTGAGTACTGCATTCGAATCTTAGACTTAATGTACTGCTATGTAATTTTATTAATTTATTAACTATATGTTCGTTTTTTCTTACAAATGTAATAAATAAGTATTGCTGATAAACATGTACATATATTCACGATTCGTTGTTCGAATACATCTTGATTTTAAATAAAAGAATGCTTTTTGCATTTGCGGTCGGCATCAATTTCTTTAATAGATTATTATTATTATTATTATTACAAAAGTATCTATTAGTATTTATTGTTTTCTCTATTGCATTTCATTCGAGTAACGGTAACTGTTTATTACATCAATGATCTCTGTAGTAGAAAACGTATACTAGTATTAAGGTGATGACATCGTTAAACTTCGATTACTCGAACACCCCGATAACTCGAAGTCACCACCAAAGTCCCGTGCACCTCAAGTTATCGAAGTTCTACTGTATCTTCTTTCTTTCCTGGTGACTTGTACACAATTATTTTTTTTTAATTTTACATAATTATATAATATCTGTTTTGTACTTTGATAAATCTAATTGAATGACAATTTTGCATACGAAATTGCATAAACGTACGTAAAAAATATTTATAAGTTGGCGAGGTTCATTGGAGAAAATTTCCTTTAACGTAATTAATGCAGCTAATGCCAGGTGTAAAAGTTGATTAAATTTGGAAAAGGTTATTAAATGCACAACGGAATACCATGAATACTATGTTTAATAATAAATACCAGCGTTAAACTTGTACATTATTCTTAAAGAAAAACAGGTCAATGTTGAAACACACCAAACAACATTTTCTATTTACTAATTTAATGCGTAATAAGTCTTTTCTAATTCGTCAATTCTAAATCATTATCTGTTGCAAATAAGCTACCTTCTAAGTGGTCAGCTATTGCAAAAGCTTTAAAACTGTTCAGATATACAAATCAACAGGTTTTTTCATTCATTAAATTGTAAAAAGATATCCTGAGGAAATTTACAACAAACGTCTTTTGGCTTTTTATGTCTTTTTAAAATAAGTACAGTCATTTTACCTAAAGACGGAAGCTTATTTCTGTGGAAAGTATCAGCATGTCTAGTATTCAGCATTTGCTTATATAAAGTTACTGATAAACTGGCACTTTTTCTACATTGCTGCGTAAGACAAGATAAGATCTATTTAAGTTAAAACTGAGGACCGAACATAATTTTACAAGTTATTCAATACCTTCAATACCTTTTTGTAAAACATACAACTGAGATTATTTTCATAATTAGCATCTTATTCCTAAGTAATACATGGCTAATTAACAAAAAAAAGCTTACACGCTTATAAGTAAGTAAACGTACCACATCTTTTTTTACCATAAAATCTTGTACTTATATAAATACTGCAAAATTATTTAGGAATAATGAAAAAATTATGAAAGTGATAAAAAATTAATTAAAAAAATAGGTAATCTTTCGGTTAATGGTATATGCACAAAGAAAGAAAATGTGATTAAAGCAACAGATATAACTGTATTACATAAATTTAGTAACATATTCCATACACCAGTCAGTATTTCTATCACAAAGGGAATGATTTATATAGTTATCAAGATGTAGTCAAATTCAAAGACATTATTTATAGTTCACCTGACCATACGTTATGTGAGCTTATGGCAAAGTGCAGCGGGTGTATGCGCGTGCTTGCATGTGTGCGTACATGTGTGCGTGTATGCGTTGTTAACACCTATTTTCGACCTCTTCGACGAAACTGCTGGACAGAATTCAATGAAACCTGGCAAGGAGCATGTATAGGTCGTTGCAATTTAAATTTGTTTATTGCGTAGCCATGGAGACCGAAATTAGGTCAAGGTTACCTAGGGGTGCAAAAATCTTAAAAAATCTTCTTCTCCAAATTGTTGAAGAATCTGATGTGATATTTGGCTTCTCTAGATTAATCCTGTCGTATGTTGATTTCGTAAAATTAGGTGGAAAAATGGGTAACGCGTTGTTTGCATTGAAAGTTAAAGAAATTCGACCCTTACTTAAAATGCTTTATCTCGATTTCTAAAGACTTACAAAGACAAGGGGACTTCAGTTTTGATGTCAACTTTAAATGTTCTTCAAAATAATGCTAAGGTCAAGGTCACGACCTATTTTTAACCTTAAATTGAGTTTTAGTACCATATGGGATGTTTTTAAGATGTTTAATGCTAATTGTGTTTTAAAATTAATAAGCACGGTAAGATCTAATGATCTATTCGATTTTAAGAAATCAGAAAAAAAACTTTTCTAGTTTTTGCCCTAGAATATAGTAATTTTTAGCAAATTTTGCAGTTTTTAACGTCTTCTGAAATATAATATAAATGAATAATAAAAACAAATTGCAAAATTGTTCAGCATGACCAGATCTAACAGTTTAGAAAGTTCCGTATCTATGAAAAAGTGAAACCAGAAAAAACACGAAAAATAAAAAACAAATAAAAGATAAATTATTGCAGTTATTTCAGGATTGCTTTAAAACCTATTCACCATATTGATAACACCGGGAACAAGTTCAGTTGCTTATATAGATTATTCAACAATAGAACCGTAAGAATGGAAATGGAGAACCATTTGAGTAGTGATAACGTAAATAACATTTGTTTTCAGAAAGTACCAACTTATAGGCACTGGAAAGAAAATGATGATCGATGACAGGATGAGCTATCTTTTCTTTCTTATGTAGGTCTTGAAAAAAAAATACTTACAATATACAGTTGTCATAGCAAAATGTTAGTACATAAATAAAAATTTAATATTTGAAAAAACTTATGTGGTCAACAAAATTTAATTTTATTCTTAGCAAACAAAAGTATAAAATAAATAGTTATTGTTTTCGTCTAGTTATGAATTGATTAATGGAAAATCGTTGTTTTAAGTTTTAAGCAAGCACTTGTAAACTGTTATTTTGGAAAAATATGTATTTAAAACATTTTGTGGGGATTTTTTTTATTTTTCTTTAATTTTTTTTTATGTTTTTTTTTTTCATTTTTATTTTTTTTTATTTTTTATTATTATTATTATTTTTGGATGTAGATTTAAAAATGTGTCCTGCATGGCTAAAAAAACAACATTGCAGCTATTGCGCTAATCCATATTTATAAAAAAAATTTTAAAAACCAAGATAATTTGTTTTTAAATAAGTGTCTATCTTAGTGCAATTGCTGAATTTTAAGTACATCATAACATAAAGACCACTCAAAAGACTAGAAAAAATCGATTTAATAGATAAAAAGACTTTATATAGAGGATTCTTAAAGTAGTAGTAAACATTTACTGTTTAAATACCAAAAGTGTAACATATAAAGTTCATTCTAAAATACCTATGTGCTCAATTTTTATTATAATATTGTTAATAAAGAAGAATTATTATGAATAAAATTGAACTACTTTTAGAATTTTGGTGGACTTTATATCTGAAAGTATATAAAAGCTTGTTGACTTATCAGTATACGCAATTATTTCTTTTATTTCAAGTAGTAAGGTATCACTAACTAAAACAATAAACATATCAAAATATTTAACAAAAAAACCCGTTTAATTTTGATGTGCACTATGTGTACATTTCAAAACTTTATATCTCATCAGTGACACTATTGGCTAAACAGGTTTATATATAAAAGATAATAAAAAAATTCGCCAATTTATAAAGCCAAAGTTCCTAAATTATTCAAATCCAAAGATTTTAAAAAAAATCAAAAGGTATTTTAATTTCAGTTTTGACATAGGAATAGTGACATCATTTATGAATATCTCAGTGTTTAACTCTTTAGTCAAACTGTACTTATTGCAACATTAGATTGTAAAATTTTATAAGTCCTTTATTTATAAAAAAAACTTACAAGCTTGATTTATTAATTATTGGCTAAACTTTTTTTTCATATTTTTTTTCAATTTTAAGATATAACTTGTCTTTTAAGACAGAACAGGAATCATTTTAAACTAAAAATGGTGGTTTTTAATCACATTTGACAGCCGAATATTAGGTAAAATAGTAAATTCTATTTTTAACTCTTAAGATATAAATTGCTGTTAACAGGTTAATCGTCATTAGTTTAATATTATAACAGATTAAACTGTATACATAAAGTAACATATGAAACGGGTTTATTTGAGAATCTTCTATGACTCATATTTCCAGTATCATTCTAAAATAATTTCTTATTCCAATGAACCTAATAAAGTAAAAAAGTAGAAAAAGTCCTTCGTTTTTATCTAGAATAAGACAGTTAGATAAATATATATTTATCCGAAATCCCGAAATATTTTAATTATAGAAGGTAAGTGTTTAGCTATTAAGCAAATGTGATTTTTTTTGGTGAGGAAATTTTGGACCTAGTTATCAAAAGTAAATATATCCACAAATAAGTTCGTATGATCCATGCAGTTTGAAATAGTTGAATACCCGTTCAAGGCCAAGGAAAAGTGTTATATCATAAGTGCATTTGTCTTTTCTGTTGAAGTGTTTTTAAGTTTTGATGTTCTTACTATTTATTGTAGTGTTTTTGTTTTCGTTGGTTATTACCAAGCAGATTAAATCTATATAACATCAAGGTTAAATAAAAAGCGATCTGTACTTTTTACTTTTTTGGAGATAAATAAAGGTAATATTGCTGGTACAGCTTTAAATAGTATTCATTTCTCACACAAGCACTATAAATCAAATACAGATTTCTTCTTTACATAACAATATATGCGTTTTAAGCGACACTTCTAAGTCCAACCATAGAACATTTATCTTATTTATTTATATTTCTTGCCAAGTAAAAAAGATATATTAAGCAGTTGTTTGTGGTCTTATTCTTTACGCTTCGTATACACGATAACTACAATTTCCATAAATAAAATAATTTTACAAGTAGCTATTCAAATTTGTTTATTTGTCGTACGTTTGTGTTAGATTTGTATAGACATTTTACATAAAATATACAGACTGTGTTGATTAAATTATAAAAAATAAGCCACATCTATACTGGGAGCAACGAAATGCATATTACTTGTATAATGATAAATTTTGCATATAATCAAACATTTCTATAACATCATTCAAACAAATCTGTAAATCGATAGATAAACTATAAATACATCCCTTCCATTGGTAGATACACATGCTTGACTTTGCTTCTACAGGAGATATTTTGATTTAACGTCTTCAATTCAAGAATAAACACAAAACATGGGACATATAATTCTTCTAGCACTTTATTCCTAAAATATGTTTAATAAAATCTATTTATATGATTATATCAGTCAAGTATTTTTTTCTGATTTGTTTGTGGTAAAGGCATTTCTTATCCAAGTTTTAGCATTATGTTTTATTGCCTCAAATCTTAAAATTAACTTCATCGTCTCCATACTACTTAAACTGTTATTCTGTTAGGCATCTAGTCAAATTCCATGTGAAATTGCTTGTCTCATTATTTAAATTCATTAAAAACTAAGGTTTGTTTTCTCATGCAAAGCAAAGCTTGGTTTTATATAATATATCGTTACATAATTAAATTGGTCAGCTTTCGAAGTTTTTAATTTGTTTTTAAATTTGATTTTGACATGAACTGGTATGTTCCTGTTTTATTAGAAACTTAAGATTCAATAATTTTTAAATGATTCGTTATCTTAGCTTGTTGAATAACAACTTTTTTGGCTCCGAATTATTAATGAGGAATGAATTTCCGAAATGTGCTCATATTGCACATCACACGTAAATAGGTGTTTTCGGTAAATAATATCAACCAAGAACCAAGATGGAGTTTGAAAATATATTACATGTTTGCCTCACAATGACTTACCAGATAAGATTCTTGAATTACAATGACAAACCAGATAAGAATCTACGATTAAATCGAAAATTAAAAGAATAATATCGATATATTTTGTGGCACGTTCAGCTTTGATTCTATATAAAACAGTAACCTTTTTTTGTTTTAATTTTGTTAAATATTTATACTGATACAATTTATGACCACTATTTATCTTCAACATTTTCTTTGAAGCCGCAAAATAAAATTAGAAGTTAAGACTCCCTTTAATAACAATTCACTAATTCGCTTTGGATAAGAAAATATGAATAGAAAACTAAAGAAAAGTTTGTTTTTTTTTGAAAACAAATATGCCGCTCTCAAAAACTAACTGCATAATAGTTATGGTAGAATAACGAGTAGAAGATGAATTAGATAATATATAGTGTTCTTTTTTCAATTTAGTGCAAAGTATTATAAAATGGTGCAGAATTCGTGTATTTTAAATTGTTTCGAAAGTGCTATTATTTAGCAAAATTTTCAGTCGTCAAAGTCGAAAGTGCTATGATTTAGCAAAATTTTCAGTCGTCAAAAATTTGAAATTAATTTAAAACTAAGGTTTGTTCCCTCATGCACAGCATTTCTTAGCTGGATTTGTATTTGTAAAATTTTGAAACTTTAGATTCATTATATCCAACTGTTTGGCTTATATTTTTTGTCTGTCGGGCTTTTCGGTCTTAGTGTCACTGGTGGGGGTGGGTTTCCGGGGTGTGCACGTCTGGCGCATCGGAGTTTGACAGGTATTTGTATTGTATATTAACAATATCATTATAAGCGGCCAATAAAAACGTTAAATAATTTTAAGATAAACTCCTATCACATTTGATTTCGGGACATAATTTTTTTTTATTTACATTTCAACCATGAAGTTTCTAAATACTTTATCAAGATTAACATTTTGATGTTTGAAAAAAAACTTTTGTCTTTAAGAGCATAAACAAAAATGTTGACGCACTACTCATGAAGACAACGATAAATTTGTTGTTTAAAAAAGCCAAAAAGGAGAAATGGCAGCAACAGCGTTTCTGTTGGATCTGTATATATGCAGTTGTCTTATTAACCGAACATGCTTTCTCTATTTAAAGTGTAAAAAGCCTTACAATCAAAGATCCAATGTCGCAAACAATGTTATGAACCACTATTATTGTAACCGGATTGGTTGGATTTTGTCTGGTCGGCCATTAGTGTAATGAAGGAGTGAATTTCATAATACCGATAAACGAAAGAAGGATGCATCACAAAACCTGTTTACGAGACTTTGTTGTTATAATAGCTAATATCACTGTACTGTTTGAGGGCAATAACCTTACTGTTCGTATGTAAATAATAAAAATAATATTAATAATAATTTACCGAATAAAGTAACAACACATTTTATATGTGAATTAAAAGGCATAACAAAGGATATAAATACTATTTATGTCTATGATGATTGTAGAAGTGCATTTTTAGGTTTCTCTTCTTTAAAAACTTTTTACCGTGCAACGAAACATTCAACGCAGACACAAAGTGAACAAAATGTTACAAAGAATCAAATTATTGAAATATCTAGTAATCGTATTTTTTCTGTTTTAAATACACCGATCATAGCAGCAAAATCAAGATAAAACATTTTTAAACTGCTAGAGTATTTTGTGTTAAAAACCCCTGACTTTGGACAAATCTTTGACGCCTACATAATTTTGCCTTAATTACGAAAACAATGAAAGCATAATGAGAGTGTCAACGGGTACATCCACATGAACTCAAACTAATTACGTCAAACATGAACTTGTTTTACCTGATTTAAATTACAAGGTTTAATCACTTCTTTAAGACGTTTGTTATTCCACTGAAGAGAATTTACAAAGAAAAGAATAAAAAGAAAGAAAAAGTGGAGTTGATCGATTTTAAACAGGTATGTTTTTCGGTAAACCCTATATTGATTATGGGTTTTTATTTACTTATTTTTATCTTATTTATTAATTATTTTGCAAAACATAAATATGTTCACAGAAGCTGCAATAATCTTAAAAAGTTTCGTTTAAACTTAAGTAAACTAGGTCTTAGTTATACCTCCTATGCAACCATTATGTACATTAGACAGCATGGAACGTATATACAATGTAATTGCATTATATACAATGTAATTGAATTATGATTTAGTTTATTAAACTAATCAGCTCAAATGAAAGTTTTAATGTTTTAATTTTTTATCGTAAAATTTATTTCTTTCATTGTTACTTCAGATTTTTTGTCAAGTGTCATAACATTATTTTAACGTTACAATACTGCAATATATGTTATCATATTCCTTTTTTGTATTTTTAAGTTTATGTCTTCTTCACCTCTAATCCAAGACGTCCTTCCTTTCTCATTAGTCGTTGCCAATCTCGATACTTTCACCTCAAGAGGCAGATAATTCATGTTCTGTAATATGAGCATTGTTTAAACAGTTGGTTGTCTTTGCAAATAGTTACATTTTTATTTATGCAAATTTTGTTTATGTTTGATAGTATTTCATTGACAATACAAGTTTTAAGTCGCAATCCATGAACTTTGGATTCCTTTAGTCTATTAGAAAAAAGGACCTTTAAACATTTAAATTTTATATACTTTTCTCCTGCATCAAACGGAAAGTATCATTTGCTTTACAACTTGTAAAAGAAATGTGAAAGAGGTATGATTGTCTTAGTAGTGACTGTATCAGTAAAGTTGCCCCGACTGCCTACTAGTATTAGACATATAATAAAACATATTCGTTATCTTTCTGCATACAATAACTTGTTCTTAAATCCTTGGAGGCTCATTAATTTTATTTCTTTGCATATAGCTTTCAAATTACTGATGCAAAGTTAAACAACATTACAAAAACTTTCTCTTTAAGTCGTCCTCAATTATAGATATCACACTTAAAGCACTCCAGATAATCTGAAAATCACAGACTGCAAATAAATTAAATTTTTTAAGTAGTTAGTGGAAGAAATTAATAAATATAAACGACCTGCTAAATTGTTTGCAATTATCGTTATAAATCTTAATAAATCTGATAGTTTTTACAGTTTCCTTTTCCGTAAACCATTTATAGTAAGGATTTCACAAAAGGGTTGATTAATTACTTAAAAATCTTTGTGAAATCAATATAATTAAATACAATTGCGTCTTATTCAGTTCAAAAACGAATCATATCGCTAACCTCATGTTTTAAAAGCCAATTTTATTTTAATTTTTAGGAAATTCTACATTTGGATGCCTTATGTTAATACGGAATTACAGTTGAGGTGTCAAATAGACACTCTTTATGACTTCAACAAGATGCTAATAAAGTTCCATAGTCCTCCTTAATACCGACGTTGTATATTAAATTCCTAAATTAAAAATTTTATGATCCATATATTCAGCCTCAAAATTTTAACTATCAATAAAATGTCACTTCAAAGCAAGACAAGGCCATCGAAAGTTGTTTCTTGGTTTCTGACATACAAACAGCTTTTTGTATAGTTGTGCTTAAAACATACTTGTAAACAGTTGATGAGCTATATGTGCAAATGTTTCTAAATCATACCTCATGAGTAATACTAGGGACCGAAGAAGATGATGGATAAAAAACATAACAAACATTTTAAATATATAACACAAATACCATTGTGCACATTTCGGAAATTTATTCTTCATCAGTGACACTAAGACCGAAAAGTTTGACGGATAAAAATTTAAGCCAAAGAGTTGAAAATAATGAATCAAAAGTTCCAAAATTACATAAATCCAAATTTAGCTAAGGAATGCTTTGCATGAGGGAACAACCCTAAGTTTTAAATAAATTTCAGTGCTGTCTACTGAGTTATGGATACCCTCGGGGAGTTTTACTCCATCAGCAGCGGTACCCGCTCAGGGGTAGTAAATATTCAACACAAATACCAGTTAAATTTTGATGTGCCAGATGTGCACATTTCGGAAATTCATTCCTCATCAGTGACAATAAGACCTTAAAGTTTGACGGATAAAAAATTAAGCCAAAGAGTTGAAAATAATAAATCAAAAGTTCCAAAATTATATAAATCCAAATCCAGCTAAGGAATGCTTTGCATGAGGGAACGACCTTAGTTTTAAATAAATTTCAAATTTTAGACCGCTGAAAATTTTGCTAAATGGTACATTTTCTGACAGCACAAAGTACTGCCTATTGAGTTATGGATACCCTCGGGGAGTTTTACTCCACCGGCAGCGGTACACGCTCAGGGGTAGTAAATATGTAACAAAAATATCAGTTAAATTTTGATGTGCCAGATGTGCACATTTCGGAAATTCATTCCTCATCAGTGACACTAAGACCGAAAAGTTTGACGGATAAAATCCAAAATTCCAAAATAACATCAATCTAAATCTAGTGAAGGAGAAAACTTTAGTTAAAAATACATTTCAAAAATTGAGGCGCTGACAAATTTTGCTACATGGTTCATGTAAATTTTTCACTTTATCCTTTAGAAAAATGCTAATGGAAGAAACTGCGTGCCATACGCAAAACTTAACCATTTCTTTCTCTCTAAATACTTTCTTTCAAATTCGAGAGCTTTAAAATCGTTGCAATTCTGTAAATACGTTAACCCTTGAATTTGGCAGTTAAAAAGTGGTTGATGAGGAATGACTTTTCACGATGTGCGTATATGGCATCAATTTAAAAAATTTTAATAGATATTTTGTTTAATAGTTTCCTTTTTGAGCGGGTACCGCAACTAATTAAGTAGAGCTACTCAAGGGAATCCTTAACTCAGTAAGCAGTACTTTGTGCTGACAAAAATGTGCACTTATGACACACCACAATAAAACTGGAATGTCTAGATCTGTCAGATATTACAGGTAATTCTTGTATATTAAAAATAAATTACATAAAAATGTGTCGTATAAGTATTATTTATTGATAATACTAAAAATAAATATGAATTGATTATTGGTTGAATGCCTCGCATCATATTGTTTTCTAGTCGCGAAAGGATGCAAATGCTGATGATGCAGCTTCAATAAAACAATAATTAACTCTCGTTCTGTGTCCACGAACACACGAAATGATGCTGATTACTTTTTATATATAGCATTCTTTATTCGTTTATCATATAAAGACAATTACGAGTGAAAAGATAACTTATATATAAATTGTAGTTAACACTGCAAAATGTAAAATAAGACGTCAATATCCTGCGATTGTGATTATAAATATCTCGTTCGAGAAATTAAACCATAATAACTTGATTTAATCGTGATGTACACCATTGTTAGTTATATAACTTATTTTCATCGTTGCTACAATTAAGACCATACATCCTGCCAATTATATTAATATAAATTGTTAACCTTGTACAATACTAAAATGCATTATATTTTTCTTTTGCTTTCAAATAAAAAGGTAAAATGTGTTAATATTTATAACAAAAAATAACATAACGTGACCTTTTATTTTTGTTGTACAAATCAAATTGTTCAACATTAGAAAAGATGAATGTCTTTTAGATTTTCTTGTACTAAGACCTTATTCACAGAAAATTATATGGATTGCAAATAACCATATTATTGGCATGTTTTCTCAAGTTGTTTGCATATATTTTTATTTATTGTTTTTGTTAGCGATTTTATTGTTTTTTTTATGTTTTAAATTGCCGCTACAAATGATAATCATCCTTTATAGGGTCAAAAGTAAAGACGAGGGATAGTTAAACCCTTCACAGTAAATTTGCTATCCGAGACAAATATTTCTGTTGGTGCCATTATTTTGATAAATAATTATAGAAAACAATTTTTGCATAGTGTGTTAACGTTACACCGAATACTAATAAATTGTATAAACCTGTTTTAATCATGGGTATGAAGAAATGATAATGTATTTCATTTTTCAGTTTGTTGTGATAAATTTAGTTGCAAGAGTACGCGATGAACAGTTCTACCTTTATAATTCTGTATTGTAGATACTTGCAATTTCCTTAACTATTATAACGGTTAGTTGGGTTTCGTGATCTCGCGTTACATTATCAATGATGCTTTGCAAAAACAATTTTGTGAACTGTAATTTTGTTCCTAAAGTAAGAAACCAATTCAATTTTAATTTCTTTTTTTTACAAATAAATGAAGAATAATCAGCTTGACATACTAACCGAAGCTAAAAAATAACATTTCCACAGTTACATTGAACATTTAATATATTATGAAAAGTTGCATGAATTGCACTGTAGATAACGAACGGAAACATCAATTAAAACCTGTTAAGTAGGTTTTAATTTCAAATGTGTTAATTAATTAATTAATTTATTATTATAATTACTTCATACAAAATCAAACTGCTATGAAACTGCAATACCTAATTGTTTCGGAAATATTTATAGAATGAATATAAGAGAAGTTGCCATTCCTTTCATGTAGAACTTCTTGTTATTTAAGTCTTTTATGTCAATAATGCTTTTACTGGAAATGTTCATTAATTGGTCAATAAAAAAAAACCTTTGTACTTTAGTACATTCTATTTCGAATGACTAGATGTAACATATGTAACATATGTAGAAACTAAATTAGTTACCTAAATCTTTTTGAATGTTCATGTTTTCAAATGCTGTTTTTGTATGGCAATTTAAAAATTACAGTTTTTCTAGTTTTTTCTAACTTTCTTTTTCAAAACGACGAACAAAAACGTAGACACTCACCCTCAACAGCAGAAAGCTCGTTAGTTCGATCCCCAGCCGATTCAAACTTGGCATTAAAATTTAACAAGCTGCTGTCTTGCCTTCGCCTGACATAAAATAAAAAAGGATAGTCTGGTTAACCCAGTGTCAGATGACTAGAATCGTGCCGAGCTTGTAGAAGCAAGCAAGTAAAGGACCAGTTAACAGGTCGCTACTAAGGCAAATTATAAAATCCATTCGCACATAAACAAGTTTAATCCTTAGGGATTCAGGGACATAATAATTTGCTTTCAATGCCAATAAAAGTAAAATTGCTGATGCAACATCAAACGATACAATAAAAACTTTCTGCTATAGTCGATGTCTTTAATAAATCTCATGCACTCAAAGCACTCCTGATAATCTGTTAATCACACTTTCAATCAATTCATATTTTTTCTTTAGCTAGTAGAACGTTTTTTCTAGATATAAATGACCTAAATTAATCGATATTAATCTGAATAAAAGTGATATTTTGTTTTCCTTTTCTCTCTTAACGATTCAAAGTGACGACTGAGATTAGATTTAGATTTCACATTCAGATTAATATCTTGAGTAATGATCTAAATTAACTTTATTAACACAATAAGAGTAATCGCACATTTAGTATTTTCATTTCCAAATATTTGCTTAAAGCTGCATAAAGTGTTTAAATTTTCTGAATTTTTTTGATTTTCTAAAAATATATTTTTTAAAAATAATAACCTCGAATCACGATCCGTGAGATTTATTTTCGAAAATTTCATTTCTTTTAGCTGAAAATAAACGGAATCCTCTGACCGGTTGGTCAATGTTTAACGATGGTAATCATGAGCTAGGAGCATGCGCAATGATGTACGGAAAAACCCATGAATCGAAGGTGAAACATGACAAATTGCATTAATTGTCCTTAATTAATATCCAGATGTATTTAAAATGGTGTTATGTATCCCTTACTAAGTCACAAATGAAAACTTCAACGAAGTTCTGTGTTTAATTTATCTTATTTCACCGTTTTTAAAGTTGTGTTTAAATGACCCGTGTTTTGATGACGTAACCATGTTCTAATACTAGATCCCAAATGCTGCATCTCACTTGATAATTACTGTAATTTCTTTATTTATTCTAGCTTTTATCGTTGAACCAAATGTAACATTTTTTTAATAGGAACATCATTAATTAGATTAGCACCGTTTTAATATTTTTTTCTTTGGAAAACTTAATTTAGCTTTTAGTTGTTTCATCTTTTAGTAGGAAACTTTATAACCCTTAACTTAAGGGTTGACAGAGTCATAGTGTTTTATGTATTGTAGACATTGTATATGACTTTCAAATAATTAATTTTCATAGTCGTCTCAAAATATCTAAAATTTTGATAGTGTTAAATCGATTGCTAAATAACAATATTCTTAATGATCAGATTCATAATCTTTATCTTTGTTTGCTTTAATGGAATGGAATTTATTCTACGACTGATCAAACAGTTACTAACTGCCAGCTTTAAGCCTAAATCAACCTGGGATTTTGTGTAGTTTTTTTCCAGATGGTATCTGCAATATCAGTAGCCATTTCAGACCAATTCACTGCTTAATTTTACTTTGAATCACTTGTGCTTTAGAAACAAAATGTGAAATATTGAAGACAGTATTATGTTCTTATCTCATAGAAATGTTTGAGTTTAACTTTCTCTTTAATTTGGTGGTGTTATAAAAATATGGAATTTTGAAAACTTTTAATTGTTATTTGCTATGACAGAAAAAACCAACCCTTAATATATATATATATATATATATATATATATATATAT
The DNA here is from genome assembly GCA_029721355.1 of Tegillarca granosa. NCBI lineage: Eukaryota > Metazoa > Mollusca > Bivalvia > Arcoida > Arcidae > Tegillarca > Tegillarca granosa. Next base: position 26,835,308 of record CM056597.1, read on the forward strand.
ATATATATATATATATATATATATATATATATATATATATATATATATTAAATTCTCTGTTCGGTAACAATGTTTTCCTACCGCGAATACTTAAAAAGGCTGGTGTGATGCGACGGAATTATAAAAAATCATACACTTTCCCATTTTGTCGATAAACACATGGAATAATATAAAGCATTGTTACAAAATAATTTTTATTAATATTTTATTAAACACTACGGAATGTAAATCAAGAAGCCAATACCGTGCGATATCTCGTTCGATAAATAAAACCATCATAATTGAATTAAATCGTGATGTACAACATTGTAAAGTATATAACTTCTTTTCACAAACATAACTGCTGCAATTAAGACCATGTATCCTGGAAATTATAAAAATGTAAATTGTTAAAACATCGTACAAAATTGCATAATATTTTATCTTTTGCTTTCAAACAATTTGATTGATTAACAAGTAAATGTTGTATAAGAAATATGTTTTTTCTATATTCAGTGTCATACGTGACTATATCAACATTGCCACTACTATATTTAAAAAATAGTTGCTAATTAAAGAATATTAAAAATATAATGATTGAAATGGAACAATTATGAACAAATATGTATATTTAAAACTAACAATATATTAATACTATGAAATGATTATAAGTCCATAACCTGCTATAAACAATAACAAGTTATATTAATGAACATGTGTTATTTCAACAGAATCTATTGACAATAGCGGTGTATAACAACCTTTGAATTCTTGAGTGAAGTGGAATGATATTGAACGCCCTAGGCAAGTTCTACCTTTTTTAGGCAGTCAGTTTATTGATGGTGAACAAAATAGGAGTACCCGAGGACAACCACTGAATTTTAGCAAGCAACTGTCAGAATTTTTTCAACACTGAAATCTTCCAGAGAAGGATAAACTCAGGCAGTAAAATAAAGACTGTGATTAGTAACCGCGCGCTTTGGACCGCACAGCTACCGATGCTCAAATTAAGAAACTCAAGAAAAGAAACAGAAGGAAATGAACGAAATTAAAACTAGACATGAATAAATAAATACATAAATAAATTAAAATATTGATATCAGTTACATATTTGTCGATATAAATATATATAGCTTTTAAGACATTTTTTTGTATTAAAATAAACTTGTTTATCTATGGCATTTATTTATTTATTTGTTTATTTATTATTTATTATTTATTTATTTATTTATTTATTTATTTATTTAAATCATTAGTAGAAGACAAGTGATAAAAAGGTATATAATGGTTAACTCCTTTACAAAAACAGCACGTATACAAAACAGACATATTACTTTTCGATATACATATCTAAACAATGGTGATGTTCGTTTATCAAAGTCAAAATTATACAGTTGTCATTAATCCGCCTTCGATGCGTTGTGTATGTGTGTGAAGATAGAAAAAAAGAAATAAATTGCTGATACTCTTAGAAAAAAGACGTAGTGTCCCCATTCCAATATCTCATTATTGACACCAATATCCTGATTCAGTCCTTAATACAACACTTTAAAGTAGATCATCAGAGTAATCTGTAAAATGGTACTTCTAAAAACGTCCGCATTTAATGTCATTAGTCTGTTTACGCCAGGCTAGTTAGAGCTTAATGGAAGCCTGCAGAAAGAATATAAAGACTTCAACATTATATTGGTGGTATGTTTAGAAGGCAATACTTTTATCGTTGCTCGTGATTAAATAATGTCTAACAATGTGGAAGAATCCCATCCAATATTGCATTGATAAGCATTATTACATGTAAGAATAACTATACACAAGATTAACCGGAATAGATTTAAAATGCTGGGGTGTGACAGACAGGCATCCACTTAGCTGTTCTGTTATAATTTTGTCTTGTATAACATGCTTAAAAAGTTAGTGTCAACATTATATCGACGTCAAGAAGATTTATTCAACTTTTTCAGGCTTGAAAAAAAAAACACACACATATATATATAGACATTTACGCATGTATGTCTCATAACCAATCCTTGGTCAAAAATTGTTTATTTTAGGTTCTCAATTCAAAACCCATTTTAGTTAAAATATTTACGCAGTTTTATTATCTTACTGATGATGCATTGTCACGAAAAATTCATACTGACAAATAGAGTGCAGTAGCTTGAAAGCTTCTGTATTTGAATAATTGAACATTTTACAAGATGATAAAAAAGTGAACAATTTCTAAAGGACAGAAGCAATACTTCAAGCTATCCTAAGAACAAAAAATTAATTGAAAAAATAACGCTAGCTCGATTGTTACACACACTGTCAATAACAGTAAGTGAGTGATTGAGTTCTGTTTAAAGCCGCATCAGCAGCTTTACAGCTATTCGAAGCTACTGATGAAAAAAACCTGTAATATACCAGACATATTTTGTTTTTAACACTAGAAAATAGAAAATAAACAATTAGATTTTATTTAACAGTTTATCTCCAAAGAGTGTTTAAAATTTGAAATTCAATGAAAAAAAAGAGATTTTGCGTCGATGATACTGAAGAAAAAGGTATCCCTTGTAGGTGCAAAGTCAAAACAATCGAGCAAAATAAGCTGAATGAATTGCAAACTTTGACATGTAAACATTTGGAAGGTTGTTTTCATTTTAACCATTTTGGTGTTCGTTCTCCCTTTAAAGTAAATGACAAGAGAAAAATTTTGGAGGTTGTTCTGCCTTCAGAATAAATGGCATGAGAAAAATTTTTGAGGTTGTTCTCCCTTTAGAATAAATGACATGAGAAAAATTTTTGAAGTTGTTCTCCCTTTAGAATAAATGATATATGAATTTATTACTTTGGCCGATACTAAAAACAATAACGTCACGCCTACTCTACCAGAATAAAGGTATAAAAATAAACAGCGCCGTTCTTGTGTTCTGTCATTGCTGCTTTAGTAGCTGAATAGGCTCTTATGTTGCCGGTTAAGCACCATGACATGACATCAAAGAATAATAACAATAGGAGTTTGGAAGTAATTGATATTTGTATTTAGAAATCATTATAAAATGTTTTTCCGGTGCGATGTTGACTTTAAAACAGACGCCAGTTTTCTGAATAAACATGTAAATTAATTCACTCAATCCTGCAGCGCTTCATTTTGTATTATTTTTAAACATTATTGTTATGACGTATCAGCAATATATGCAAAAAAATTGTCAGTGACATAAATCCCCACCTGATTCAATCATTTATTTTTTAAACTTTTAATTCTGGTTTAATAATTGATTAAAAATTCTAATTGCAGTTTAAATCACTTACGTTTATCAAATATATTTCAGATTTTGACAATTTTGCTTTCCAAAACTCAGGAAATTACGTAATAAATAATTACACTATCAATCAAATTGACTACTTTGGCATATTAATTGCTTGCAAAAAACATATGGCAATGCCAATCTTTTATTTTTATGTTTGATGTATTTTCCGTCATTATAAAAATATGTTTGTTTCAATTCTGTAGGTGTGCCTAATCAAAATTTTTTTATTTTTTTTTTATTTATTTTTACCTGTGATGGTAACTGTTTTCCATACTCACCTTTTAGTGGAACTTTTTATTTGTCAAGTGTATATTTTAAGCTACACATTTCATATAAATTTTATTTCAATAACATATAGCTACCTTCGTTGCTAGTTTCTATACTTTCTATGCCTCTAGTTTTAAAACTCTAATTATCATAAACTAGCATTGATGCATGTATTCTTTTAGGTGTTCTAATCAGTAAAAAACCCTTAAAGAGACGTAGCATGTCTTGCCAAGATGCATTAATATATTATTTGACCATTTCTGTAGTTTTGCAATGCAACGGATACCGGTGACTTTAATTTGTGACCAGTATTTAAGTACTTTGACCACAACACTGTTTTTTCCTTAGATACATTATCTACAGCAAAGTTCATAATTTTCAGCTAAAACACTTTGCTATCAGTCCCTCAATATTATGATATCTCTTTTTCAAATTATGAATAAAAGTCCCAAAATTTCTATCATGTTTCTATTTATTGATAATTTTTCTCTATATTTCACATACCAATTTTCAGTTTAATAACAAAAGTTAAAACAAAAAGTGTCGGCACAGAAGTGAGTTTTTACTGTGTGTTTTACGGTGTATAATTACTTAGCAAATAGTGGCGCTGAATCGAGGTTTCATTGTACAAAATGAAGATTTTCTTGCCAAAAATCTGACTGAACATATGATGGAAATGAATCGAGTTTTTAATGTTACAAGGTGTACCTGCTATACTAATATTTTTAATTATATGAAATAAACTGAAAAATATAAATCAATTATAATCAGGGTAGCCATAACTCAGTAGGCAGTACTTTGGACTGTCAGAAAATATACCATTTAGCAAAATTTTCAGCCGTCTAAAATTTGAAATTTATTTAAAACTAAGGTTTCTTCCCTCATGCAAAGCATTCCTTAGTGTCACTGATGAGGAATGAATTTCCGAAATATGCACATCTTGCACATCAAAATTTAAATGGTATTTGTGTTATATATTTACTACCCCTGAGCGGGTACCGCTGCTGGTGGAGATAAAATCCCCGAGGGTATCCATAACTCAGTAGGCAGCAATTTGTGCTGTCAGAAAAAGTACCATTTAGCAAAATTTTCAGCCCTCTAAAATTTGAAATTTATCTAAAACTAAGGTTTGTAAAGCAAAGCATTCTTTAGCTGGATTATATTTATATTATTTTGGAACTTTAGATTCATTTTTTTAAACTGTTTGGCTTATGTTTTTTTATCTATCAAACTTTTCGGTCTTAGTGTCACTGATGAGGAATGAATTTCCGAAATACGCACATCTGGCATATCAAAATTCATATATTTATACAAAAAAAGTTCTAAAATTAAATAAAGGAACTTGTATTAGTAAAAAGAAAATTTGGCAATAAGTAATGTAAATAAAAAATACTAAAGACCAACAAAGGGAAATAAAGAAGAAAATTCCAAGGAAAAAACAGGTACTATGCGATAGTAAATGCAAAATCAACACAACCCATTTACAAATCCATCTTGCGAGTGAAAAAACGAACTTACTCGTATCAGTATTACTACAAATAAATATCCGACAAATGGCACATATATATAAACGTGTTGCTTCCTGCAAAGGTAAATATTGTCACGCCTGAACATAATGTCACGGGCGACATTATGCGCCAAAAGTTGAGATACATTTTGTTACCTAGTCTGCAGAAAAAAAAACTATGGGTTATATCGGTACATAATGTCGCTGGAATAGAAATATAAAATTTGGTGACGATATGTACAGGGACGACAATATGTACCATTACACTTTCTACAATTTAACTATAAACGTTTGAAAACATCTTCAAACTTTAATATCGAACTTTTTATCGAATATGTAATCTTTTTGTTTTTCTTCGTTAGGCTTTAAGCAATCAACAAATGAATATAATTTCAGATATTACAAACTACCATGAGTGCAATAAGGCAAAAATGTAATTAAAGTGAGACTTTAGTTGTTTTATTATTTTAAAGACAATTATAACGCATGGAATATACAGCATAGATTGTTCCTAATTGCGAAAAATATTCAAATTGATTAGTTTTTATCAGATTGGTGTGCTTACGTAAATATTAATTGTTAAGGACATTTCTAAAAAGCTTTAATAAAGCCATAAATGTTAAAGGTATTGATCTTAATAAAAAAAATGGCACTCACAGTTAACTTGTAAGAACAGAGTCTTTTCTTTGTCTTTCATTTCATACTCAAGGTATAAAGGACTAAAATAATATCAAGGTTCTGAATTATTGATTTCTTAAGTAGTTATCGCTATCCAAAAAAACCTGAAGTCCCGATTATATATATATATATATATATATATATATATATATATATATATATATATATATATATATGATATTTGGTACGACCAAATAATTCGATGAAATGTGACAAGGTAATTTATTTTCAAGTGAAGTCGGAAAAAATTTCAATCTAACATTGTTGAACATGAGTACATAGCTCGTGCCATTTTCGATTTTATTTTGTCCACCAGTCAATTTTCCCTCGAGTTTGTCACTAATTTACAAACGACGGCTTTTAATAAATCTCCAAGAGTTTACATTTACCATACTATGTCCTGATATAAGCTGAAGCGGAAGTGAATTCTTTTTAGCCCAAAGCAAACTGATATAAAAATGGTAATCCCAGAACAAAAGTCAATCATTGTTTTATTATTTGTGGACGAGATTGCATGTATCACTCTCCTGAAAACCCTTTTCCATTTTTTCTGGCGGAAAATTATAAATGGCGCTCCGTCGACATTTACATTTTGCACTTTTTTCACCGATGTTTTATTTATTTGGGATTTCAGATTTTTTATTATTGTAAAATAAATATGGCTTCATTGTTAGAGTGTAATGATTTCAGTTACAGGAGTTTATCCAATTTTCTGAATATTTGCCTTTCTTGTTAATAATTTTGTTTTCATAAACTATTTTTTTTATTTAGAAACATAAAGCTTAAACGACTGTTGGGATATAAAAACAGTATTAAGACAAAATCGATTGAATATTATGTTTTGTTTGATGCATTGTAGCCAGGCCACAGAGCCAAAAATTAATATACAGATTATTTTTGTAAATTACTCGCCTTTCATATTGGAAATCTGTACCTAGCAGAAACCATTGACACATAGAACACAAAACAGACTAAGTTTAAATTAGTAAAATAATTGAATAGGAGGAAATTTGCAACAAACAACCGCTAACTTTGCAGCCGCCAACGCGGCAATACGAAGAAAGTTCACCGAAACAGCACGAGAAAAGACACCACCTTTGGAATATTGGACCACTAATTTAAAATAAATGACCAAACCATTACAACATTAATTATAAACCGCCACTTTTTTCGGGTACTGGATATTTGTCTAGTAATGTGGTGATAGAATTGTTGAAGGACACTAACCACCTCACTAACTTTATAATCTTGTTTGTTTCAGGTTACTCTTCCTCTGTGTGTGTGTGAGTGTGTGTGTGTGTGTGTTTAATGATAAACCGAATCTATAAATTGTTAACGCACTTGCTTTCTATCTTGTAAGTTTAAGATCAAGTTAATTAAGCATTAATGGGGGAAGGAAAAATAAATTAAAACAATTCGTTATTTTTCAATATTTTGAAAGCAGATAAAATTCATATGCCTATATATTTTTTAACAAAATATTAAATCTACGAAGAAACTTACTCGAAACCGCAAGTCAGATAATCATTTTATAAAGAAACAAATGAAAATGCATTTCTTTTTGTAATTTTAATTTTAGAAATTAATACAATTTAGAAAATATTGCAATTATATTGCATTATTATAGCTGCTAGCGTTGTGTTACATTTAAAATTCCTATAATTCTCTCCGGTCATCGAGTTTTTAATTTTATGAATCAAATTTATTTTAATACCTGCACATTACTAATTAACAATTATTACCTTAAATAGAAAATGCTATCTCCGTTATGTATTATTTCCTCTGAACTCTTTGCAGCCAGAAGCTTCAATCAAGTCTTTTAATAACGTCTAATTAGAAATGTAAATCTAACTAATCTTATTCTAGTCATACCTTATTAAAATTAGGTTTCCAATTTTCAATTAACAAGCTTTAAATTTTGATTCCAAAAATATTCAACCAGTTAGGCTCTACATTTTAACTATCACAGACTCCTGAATTGCTTCATTTGGTTTCAATTGCATAAAAAAGAAAGTACATGTTATTCGGAAGAACGAAAACACATTGGTTTTAGTTTCAAATATAAAAAGCTAAACCTGATTTCTCTTACATTTGGTCCTAAAAAGGTTTGGTTATTATTTTTTTCCAACCAAATATGTTTGTGGTTTATGTCGACTTTAAATAAAAAAAAACAACGTTTACATAGAGTAATATATAATACAAATACCTGTTTAACTTCGTTGCGCCATTTTGGCACATTTCGGGAAATCAATTCTCATCAGTGACAATCTCTTTGTGTAACAAGAACCATGATCAGTTTATTAATCAAATTTTATGTAGAAAGAACCTTGAACTGCGACTTGTCTAAGATTGATTTTAATACTGTTATTTTTTGTCATATTGTTGATACTTATTCCGAATTAAACTGATTTTAGATTTTTAATGACTATTTTTAACTTTTTAAAATTACAGTAAATAATCAAGTTGAGTTGAAATAAATAAAGATTTAACAAAAACCCCATATGAAGCTTGAATGTATCCACTTAAATTCTATATAATAAAATTATTTAAGAGCACTCAGTGACAATAAATAAAAAGTCTGTTTAAAAATTAATCGATAAGGATGAAAGTTTTTAAAATTCTCGGAAATTTTTGTTCAAACTTTAAATTCATAATAAATTACTTTTAAAATGTTTTGTGCTACTTAAACTGAACGGAAAAGTCAAAGTGCATGACGTTAAGAAAGCTTTATGCTATACAATTAAAGCGGAAAAGATGTTTAAAATGATAAATAAAATTTGCTATTTCAATCTAAAAAATGATTTGAATTCAGTATTTATGGAAAATAGAAAAAGTCTCAATATTGTAGTATAATGGTATTTAAATCAAAGTGCAATATTATATTACATTAGCATTGTCAAAAGTTACTGAATATTGCTTTTAAAACACATCATTTAAGAAAATGAATTTTAAATTTTAGGATGATATTAAACTCAATTTAAAATAACCATAGAAATTTTGTACTGGCATGGTCGACATATTGAATTAAACTTTCTTTGGCATATACTTTCGCACTTTTTGGCGAGACAAAAATATGTTTTTATGTGCATTGTGAAAATAATAGCTTGAAAAAATAAAGTATTGTTACAGTCTTAAATCATTATCAAACGCTACCAAAATATAAAACAGATAATTATCATTTCCGAGAAACCTTTTTATAAAAGTGGTTTTGCAATGCTTACGTGTGTAGCTAACTAGACAGGAAGAGCTTACCCTCCTGCCAACCCAGACTCAGTTCCTTGATGAAAGTTTGCGCGTGTACCTGAACTGGCGTTTTAAAAGTTAAATTTTATTTCCTTTTTTCTTTTATTTCCTTTTTTATTTTAACGACTAAATATGATTTTCTTAATCCGCAAAATATTTCAATATTTTATGTGAATAAATTTCTTTTTTAAATAAATATTATTTACAAAAATTCTATTATAGTTTTTGAGAAAAATATTTTTCTTAGCAGATGTCATAAAAAGATTATTCTGAACAAGAACCTATAATATAATGTTGACAAGACAGAACCTTGAAATTAATGAGTATAACGTAGTTTTTTTCCTGGTGAGTATATCTCAATTATATACCAGTAATCTGAATCCATATGTCCTTTACAAGATCATTAAGTAGTTACTTATATAACGTATAACCTACACAAAGCTATGTGAATGAGAAGGAAAATGAGTTCAGCTGAACGTGCTACAAAAAATAATGTATTATCTATGTGTATAATCATTACAGAATCCGTGTATAGAAGTCAAACGGAAGGTGGCATGTATTTCGTGTCAAAATTAGTCTAATTGTCCTCAAAACTCTTCAGGTAAGATAAAGATACAGTGATTAATTTTATATATTATCAAGTGGACAGATCATGATATTCATTCTTGAGTATATCTTTCAGAATAGCTTATATAAGGAAGAAAATTCTGGTTGTGATTAATATTGGTCAAAAGCTTGGCTTCAGTGTTTACAAGATTTATTTTCATTATAAGAGCCACTGATAAAAGTGAAATAACATAACATATCTATAAACTTAATCAGGATAATAAGGCTGTGCAATTTTAGATAAACATGCGGACTCTACAGTGTTTCAAGGATTTTGTTTGACATTGGTTATGTATCTAGTTTGTTACTAATAGTTACTCGTAAGCTCGAACATTTTGTCAAGATAGTCATTTTAGTCAAATTTGAAGAAAGTTCTGCTTCTATAATGATTTCTGTATTGTTAAGGTTTTTGTATGCATACGATCTTGTTACCTACATGTTTTGAACGAACAGTTTTTTAAAAGCCCTTGACCTAGCTTTTCGTAAGGTTAATAACCTTGTGTATGTTTGATTTTCCCTAGAGTATTAAAATAAAAAGGTGACGTTAGATGCACAAAAAACTAGTTAGACAAAAACTAGCATAATTAAGCTCCGTGATTAAAGAATACAAATCCATTTTAAATTAATTTTTATGCACAAGATTTGATGTTGATAATTTCACATATGTATGTTCGTCCTTCAATATGGCAATTAAATACTAAGTCGGATCATTAAATTGATGTAATAATCATAGCACGAATCATTAATTTTGTAGACTGTATTATTAGTGACAAATCAAAACAGCAGGTGAAAGAAGTTTAAATGGCACGTTCTGCTCAATCTCCAGACAAATCTTTGTTGATTTCAATTCTATACCATTAGTCAATTTTCTTTTTTATTTTATTTTAATAAGACTTATTACTCATGCGTTTTGCGTCGTATTTTTTTTAATTTAAATATATATATACTAGTAAATATATGAGCATCTGATTTGTTTCCATCTTATTTACAACTAAGTATGTTTATTTTTATGTTTACTGAATACAATACTGTTCATACTATGCTGAATATTTCTGTAATAAGATATTTGACCTGCAATCCGTATTTTACATCCTTGTTATATAAAATATTGTTAATGTGTGTATTTATTGATTTTAAAAAGTGAAACAATTATGTTCCTCATTAACTCCTAGACCATTTTACTGACCTTTTTATTTTACTTTTCCAGTTCGTGAACTTCTGAGAAATATATATATATATATATATATATATAATTCCCTTGACAGACTTTAATTCTGTTTTCTTTTTTGTAAATTTTGTTACTTTAATGTTTTTTTATGTTAACGATCTGGCTTGAATTCGCTTGAATTCAATGTGGATGACCTAGTAATCTATTCTTCATTTTATCCATCTTTGTGATATCTACCCCATCCTAAATAAAATATCGTGTTTATCTGACCTAATTAAACAATGTGTAGTAAGGACTTTTTTTTAAATCATAAACAACGACATTGTTTAAGCACTTTTAAAAGACCCAAACAATGTTATTTCTTTTAGCATATACAAAAATTAATTAACCATATAAAAAACATTGACCCCAACGACATTTCAACATGTCTTGTAAATATAACCGGTATTTTATTTATGTAGGTTTTTTATGTATTCCTTGCTGTCCGCTGGGAAGTGGATCAGGTGTGTAACTTAATATAATGACAATTCCAGTCGGAACCTACAGGCATTCGATAAAGAAAACAACAACACACTTCAAAAATAGACCATTTTCAAAACAATTATTTTTTTTAATACGCCTTGTACTTGCATCAGGTTAAATTATGCGCACTTTGAAAATCATAAAACATTAGAAAAGGTTGATATTGATTTCTTTTAGTCTTAAAAAACTTTTTATTAAAACTTTCGCAGTCGGAAAAAACGTATTTTAAATTGAAGGTAAGTACCGACACCAAGGGAAGTAATTCTCTTCAACAGGAAAAGAATAACCGATCACTAATAAAAATTGAACAAAAACAATTCCCTTCGTCTACAATCGACATGCCACTATTTAAATAGTTTCTGTTTTTAATTATTATTGAGTGTTATTTGATCCAATAAAATCATATAAGATCGTGAAAATATTTTTAATTTATCGTTTTAGAAAAAGGTAATGCTACGCGATCTTTCGCTAATTTTGGGCGTCATACATATTCTTTGAAAATCAAGATCAATGTCTTCCTTAAAATATCGGCATGTATTCTGAATAAAAAATTCAATAAATTATATTGCTTTTGTGCAAAAAATTATAATTTGATAAACAGCAAAAAAGATTTACTGAAAAACATGTATTTGGTAAATCACGGTTTCCAAATACATATATAACATTATATGGGTGTATGCATGTTACACCCGTTGTAACATAGACATAATACTGTTATTTTGTTACATTAACCTTTTTTTGTTTTATTTTTTGCTGTCAGAAAAAGTACCATTTAGTAAAATTTTCAGCCGTCTTAATTGGAACTTTGGATAAATTGATTTTCAACAGTTTGGCTAATTTTTTTTAATTTATCAAACCTTTTGTCCCTAGTGTTACTGATGAGAAATGATTTTCTGAAATGTGAACACAGGGCACAGTAAAATTTAGCATGTATTTGTTATATATTTACTACCACTCAGCGGATACCGCTGCTGGCGGAGTTAAACTCACCAAAGGTATCCAAAACTCAGTAGGCTGTACTTTGTGCTGTCAGAAAATGTACCATTTAGCAAAATTATCAGCCGTCTTAATTTTGAAATTTATTTAAACTAAGGATTGTTCGCTCATGCAAAGCATTCCTCAGCTGGATTTGGATTCATATAATTATGGAACTTTTGATTCATTATTTTCAACTGTTTGGCTTATTGTTTTATTTGTTTTATTGATCAAACCTTTTGGCTCTTAGTTTCACTCATGATGAATGATTTCCCTAATTGTGCACATATGGCACAGCAAAATTTAGCAGGTATTTGTTATATATTTAACAATGATTTTAATTCTGTTTGAGATTATGTTTAAATTTTGTTTTAGAAATTTTTCAATTGTTAATTTTGCATTTTATTGTAATCAATAAACCGTCTTTATTCATTAAATGAAAAATAAAATGGAAAAAATTTGTATGACGCAACCTCCCGAGGACACTGCACTCATGTAACAAAAATATTCTGAATTTGTTAGATTCAGCGTCCCCTGTAGCGAATTGTTCCTCAAAACAATCAGACTTATGAAATCTTTATTGTTATGTTCAATAAAGATGTTGGAAAATACCAATGCAATATGACATTTCTTTAAGATATCGATTAACTTATCGGATACAAGGCGATTTGAAAGACTAAATCCAATTTACAACTAAATAGTTTCAAACATTTTAGTTAACATGTTCATTTCATTTAGCTTTTGAGTTCGTCATTATTGACAAGGACATGTCATAACTTGCCCTTTTCATTTCAGTTGTGTCTATTTATCCTTCTGTGAAAATACTAAATTAAACTTCATTTTCAAAGATTAGGTAAGTAGAAAGACAAATGAAAAGAATTTAGATGCAGGCATATTTCTTTGATTTACCTGTCAATGTTAAACTTCAATGATAGAAAATTTGATCGGAAATTTAATATTTTTATGACTGATATATTTCATTTGATTTTTATCTATATCAAAAATAAAATATACAGATTTTAGACATAGAAAACAAAGGGCCAAGGCTGATAAATAGATATGCGAAGTGTGAAACTTTTGCACATGCAGCGTTCTTGTTTTCTGTAGATTGTAAGTATTATAATGATGTTTCACATTTTATTTAACGCATTGTGTTCTATGTTTTATTTGCAAATGCCAATCAACTTTAATCTGAGATAAAACAATTTGAACTATATATCATATACTAGATAAATTTGAAAAAATATTAACAAATTAAGAAAAAACATTAAGAATGAAGAAAACAAGCTAAGAAAATGAAATTTCAAAGCCACAACAAAGTATCAAACTTCTTATATGTTTCATCCTTAAAAAGATACACCATTAAACAGTTGTGCTATTTTCCCTGTCTGGAACCTTAAGTGCAAGATAATCTACAACTTCAGATTTTATCGTTTAAGCATCACGGCACACACGTGCTTCTTGACGTCATAAGAATATTTAGTTTGTAATGTCATTTTTTGATGATGGCACACTTTTGGAAAAAAAAACGCTTTCAAGGTAAAATGTCAAACTATCCTTCATTAGCATAACTTGTTTTTCTTTCTACAATGGTACTTATATCTACGCAGAAATCGAGGACAGTTTTTATTTTTTGAAAAAAGAGAACAGTAGTTGTTTTCTCTTTTGCCGACACCTAAACTAGTTAAAGTTTAAATAAAGAACCAAAAGAGGCACACAACCAATAACATTCATTGGTGATATCAGTCATAATAAGGTCTCCATTTGTCTTTAAAATGTGATTAAGCGTCGAAGTACTTTAGTTTTAGCGGAAATAAATAAAGCTTTAAAAAAGAATGTCTTCAAGGTCTTAAATATTATTTAAAATTATCTACGAATACTCTTAAAATACAAGTACACATTTGGACTGTTACGCCAGGACTTTGAAAATTTTCTTAAAAATGAAAATGGAGAATGATATGGAACTGTATTATTGTACGATTTATATCGAAAAGCTGTTCAGTTTGGTGCTTCTATTGATTTCGAACTGTCGTTGGTTTTTCATGTTATTTTCTGTGCTCCTGTTATTATATAAATACCCCCAAAGAGAATAATTATTTACCTTACTTTGATTTTCAAACTCTGATAACAGAAAAGCTGCAGCGAGGCTCAAAATCTACGTTTAAAGTAGTTGAGCAATAGATTCTTGTATTCTACGAAAAAAAATTTTTATAAAGACGAAAATATTGGCTAGAAAAATGATAAATAAAGGTTTACAAAAGTACTTAAAGTGTAACATGTTTCTTTATTATTACTTTTATTATTATTATTATTATTATTATTATTATTATTATTATTATTATTATTATTATTATTATTAAAGTAACCGTACAGATAACAAACGTTTATATTCGGTGTTTTTAAAACACTTGCTTTTTAGGGGTTAAATAAGAGTTGTACTTTTGCATTTATGGCACATCAAAATTAAACAGGTATTTGTTAGGCTTTTCTTAGTGTATATATACTAACAACAATTTCTTATATACATTGTTTATGCTCTTACTAATATAACAGCTATATTCTCTTTGTTTATATTGTATAGGAACAATTGTGATATAAGCCTCGGCTTGCCTAGTATAAGGCATTGTACCAGACAGATATACAATAGCCTAGCATTTTGTTATAAACACACAATACTGAAACACAGTAAACAGGACATATTTATCTGTAATCCAGCAAGTTAGAAAGCATTTTTTATATCATAAACAGCATATTGTATTGATTTTTGTGCTTCAGCTTTTATGACGTTTATGATTAATTTTTTCATAAAATTTTCAGGTAGTTATTAAACATTGAAGATATATCAGTTTTATATCCGCTGTATGCAAGCACAAATTACCATACGTTTTATTCCCTATAAAACATTCTGCATTATTTCAATGAAAAATGTGATCCGATAAATGTATAATAAACTGTGATAAAATTGTCTTTTATATTGCTTTTATATTGCTTAATCATACACAGTGTACACATTTACTATCCAAAACACCTGATATGAGCGTGAAAGACAATTTTATTTATTTTTTATATATTTGTTTTATAGATTTTGTTTCTATAAATCTTTATGCTATGTTCGATGAATAATCATCAAATAGGAAAAATGTGTTATTTTATAAATCTTTTACTGTTTTATAGAAGTTAAATAATGGATTTACAACGCCTAACTTTCTTTATCATGAATACATTATTAGTCGTAATCTCGTTGGCATTGTATTCACACGTAAGTTAAGATAATGGTTTTAGTAAAACGCGATTTCATATTATCATACTTTAAATTTTTCCCAAATCAAATTAATTTGACATTACATTTATGGGAAAGTCTGCTTTTATCTTTTACTATTTTTTTTAGTTATCTAGAGAAAACTCGCTCAAACTTAAATGTAGTACTGTGGAGACTAAATTGTCAAAATTAAAGAAAAAACGTTCTATAAAATGCTCTGAGCAGAATTAAGGGATTTGAAAGAACAATTTTTGATGTGATAGATTTTTCAAAAGCCTCCTATTAAACACGTGGATGTTTTTACCCAATCAACAACCCATACGGAAACTGAAAAGAGTTTACATTTGAAGTATAAAAAAAAAATAAAAATGAAATGAAATGTGCTGCAAAAAACAAACAAACAAACAAAAACAAACAAAACAAAAACAAAACTTTGCAAACATATCATTAAAAATTAGATCGAGATTTTCTATTTTAAGTTTGATTTGGTAATTAATAAATTAATTAGTGTTAAAGTTAAACACGGTTAGGTACACACCCTATCACTTCATTTTAAACGTGTAATAAAGAAAAAAAATATAATGAAATTTATATGGCCTTATAGTGTGCTTACAAGATATAATCAATTTCATAAGATTCAGTACTGCACCCAAGACAGTTACAGACAGCAGGTTGTAAATGGTAAGGGTAGGGTCGATTATTTTTTTAAAGGATACCGTATAAAACGGCGAATAACAATTAGATTAGAAGACTTCAGTATTAGGAAGTCTAATGGTATAATTAAGAAATTTATAAGTAACAATGGCAAATAGCCAGGCATTTTTTTTTTACAAATCTTTAATACAACTATGCACAGCTATGCACGTTTGGTGTTAAACCACACTGCAATAAGAAATAATGGTGTGTATTAAATGAGAGGAAAAGGGTCAATAAGGAAAGGGTTAGAAGAACATGCAACCAAAATATCTATGAAATTTTTTGTCATCCCCAGTTTAATTGGAAACCAAAGACTACACATTCTGACACCTGAGCCTTTTGTTAAACAGGAAAAGGGATGCTTAACAAAATTATTTTAAAAGATCATAAAAATTTGATTTATTAGACAAAATATGTTTAGCTCAATTTAAACATGAATTAAGGCATAAAACAGATTTCTAAATTTAAAACTTTAAAATTTAAAATTCTATATGTAATACGACGTTTTGATTTACAACATGGCATAAAAACTGTGTTTTTATAGTTTTTTAGCTCACCTGACTAAACGTCATGTGAGCTTATGGCATAGCGCAGCGTGTATATGCGCGTGCGTGCGTGCGTGTTTGCGTCGTTAACACACATTGTTTGACTTCTTCTCTGAAAGTACTGGGAAGATTTCAATGAGACTTGGTCAGAAGTATTGCTGGGTCGGTGCTAATTCAGATTTGATCGTGGCGTTGCCATGGCTGCCAAAAGTAGGTCAAGGTCACCTAGGGGTGCAAAAATCTTTCAAAATCTTCTTCTCCGAAACCTATGAATAGAAAAAAATCTGATGTATATTTGGCTTCTCTAGGGTCTTAAGCCTATAGTTTATTCATTTCGAAGAAGTTTGGTCGAAAATGGGTTAGGTTACACTTTTTTGCGTTTAATTTAAAAAAATTTGTAAAATGACTTCAAATTATTATAACTTAATATTTGAACAGATAGTGACAAGAGGGGTTTTCAGATTTCACTTTTTCATGAAATGACCTTTAAAATAGGATCATGGTCATAAATCAAGGCCATGACCTAATTTGTGATTTCTGCAGTTTTACGCACTTTTCTTGCAAATATTTAAAGATATATGAATTCAAAACGTTTGAAATATGTTCAGCATGACATAATTTAATAACGTACCCATTTTTGTAACTATATTATAATCCATGTAGGAGTTGTTGCCACTGGAACGTTATTTTTTGCTAATAAATACTAAAATTGTGCATTAGCTTGAAAACAATAAGCTTTTTGTAAAGGCATGTATATTAGTAAACTGCAGGTATTGATATGACAATCATTTTGATGTATGGTTAAAGGTCATATGTTGAAAGATTAAGGTCATATCTGCACACGTGTACTTAAATTGTGAATTACTGTAAATCAGGAAATAAATGCGAATTGCCGATTTTGAAGTAAAATGCGTATTGAAATTAATGCGATTTTTTAAATTTCAGTTTTTAAAATTTTTGCCTATTTTTTATCTTACAATTACAAACATTAAATTATGGACTCAGAAATCTTAAAATTATGTCTTCCTTAATTTAAAAACACGTTATAAACAAACTTTCGTTAGACATTATTAAAATAAACAGTGAGGTGTGCCGAGGGTAAATTCTTAAGCGCCGATGACCCATTGTTTTAAATTAACCAGGGTGGTAAAGGATTATCAGAACAAAGAAACGCGTGTTTTTAAATAAACAAACATACTCAAATATAACGCTTGCAGTTTTTATTAAAATAAAGCATTCAAAATTAGGACGTCCATGTTGGCATGTGTACAACTGATGTTCTTCTTCAACTCACGAGTTTAGAATGTAAGATTACTTATAATCACAAATCTTTCAATCTTTCCAGTTATGGTTCAAAATGATGTATCAGTCACGATTCCACCCGTAGAAAAATTCCCAGTAGGAAAGAAACAGCAAAAAATTACCACTAAATGAGAATGTGCTCTAATTAATCAGTTACGATAACAACTTCCGGTTAAGGGAGGTAACTCAATTTACAAAAAAATATACAGAATACAGACATCGGAAAATAAATGCGACAAGAAATTAATGCGATTAAACGGGCCTCGCATTTAATTTCTTGCTCGCATTAATTTCCTGATTTACAGTATCTTGAAAACTATTAACTTTTTGTACAAGCATGTATATTAGAATATTGTAGGTAGGTATTGACATGACAATCATTTTGATATATGGTTCAAGGTCATATATTGAAAGTCAAAGGTCATAGCTGCAGGAGAAGACTGAAATTGTGAATTATCTTGAAAACCATTAACCTTTTGTACAAGCATGTATATTAGAATATTGTAGGTATTGATGACAATAATTTTGATATGAGGTTCAAGTTCATATGTTCAAAGGTCAAAATCATGGCTGCAAAACCATGGTTTATGATTTGAAAATTATTCATTGTACTATTTAAATCATGCTTTTCAACTATTTATAGATGAAATGTAACTAGATTTCTGATTAATTATTACCGGCTTTCCAAACTTGAGGAATTTTGTAATTAAGTTTTTTTGAAAGTTTTTGGACATTTCTCAGGTGAGCGTTAAGGCCCATGGGCCTTTTGTTTAATTGCCTACCACTGATTTGAATCATACAAATATTTTACGTAATCTTCGAATATTCTCCACAGATCCACAGATCATGATTCTTTTTAACTTTGATCACATATGAAAGCCTAATATTTATTGAATTATACATATAGAACTATCATATTGAATAATATTTATGGGTTTTATATAACGTCACGTGTTTGGACCTTGATGTTGTAAATCACAATGCCTTAGAATCGTGCCGGATTTATTGAAAAGTGTCAACATAAATCGCATATTTGCATGTTTTCAATCTCCTTAGACAGGTGACATTGACAATAAAACTTGAAATCAACAGATTACTTGCATAATATTAAACGGCTTTTAACGACGTTTTATATAAATTATGAATACATTTCTGAAAATCTTCAGAATATTTCAATAAATCATTAGAAATTCTGTGTTATTGTGATTCATTTGATGATATTGGTATTGACAATCCAAAAATAAAATATAATTACAAGTTGTTCGGTGGAATGAGTCCATCCTAATGTACTATAAATTCATCATTTATCTCAAACAAAGATGCTCAAAATTAAAAACAAAAAGAGGATCAAAATTGTAAGGTATGTTTTATATAATAGTTTTAAGACAGACACTGCTTATGTATAATTGCAGAGAACTTTTCAACTATAGATGATTTTATCTTTACACTGCTAATAATCAGTTGTATTCATTCAAAATCAATTAAACCAAATAGAAACACCAAACAATTGTAGGCAGGCAGAACATTTGAAATAGCGCTACATGGAAGAACCTAATAAACCTAATCAATAAATTTAATCCATCAAAAAGATCATGTAAAATGAGAGAAAAATATTGGGACAAAAAATTTGAATCTATAAAACTAATGAATCTAAACGCCGATAAAAAGCGTTTAATTGATACTTAGCAATCGAACGAAATAAAGTTATTAGGTGCTTAATTCACATGAACCCGTAAAGTGAATCCACAAAAAAATCGAAGAATATGCGAAAAAATTAAGTGAATCAGAATAATTTTGCAAGGAAGGTGATCGAAAAAGACACTGAGAAGGAAACACCAATAGAAAACTTATGGACTTTTAACTGAATTTATGAATTTTTTTATAATGGAGATAAGAAATAAACACTAGAAATTGTATGTGACACACTTTAAAATATGTTTCTATATACTGACCAGTAATGAAACACAAAAGCATAAAAAACTAAGTAAGATGAAGCATAAGCCAAAATATCATTATCAGACAATGATCACGTAATTATAAAGGAACCCGACAAAGGCGGTACTATTAATGTGATGGATTTTCAGTTTGATGAAATTGAATTACCAAAATGCAGACGAATGATGAGTTTTACAAAACACACACGGCAACCTTAATAAATTTACAATTCAAAAAAAAAAAAAATCAATAAACTAATTAACAAGCATAACAGAAAATCTAATATAAGGGTAAAAGAAATTTATTATCCTGTGCATTTTGATTTCAAAGAAAATAATTTATACGGTCTACCCAAAATCTATAAATCAGAAAAGAATACATAAATTCATTTAATAACAAAATGTAGACAATGTTCTGTGTAGCAATAAAGGATACCTTGAATTTATACCTATAGGAGGTCGCCTCGATGTATTTATCCAAACACTTAGCAATTGATTAGATATTCTTTAAAATCATAATTTCACAAAAAATTTAGGTGAGAGACTATTTAAATAACCTAAAACCTTAATCTAAAAATAATAAATACCAATACAAATTTAATAACATAAAATATTGTCTGAAATTATATAACGTATGAGCCAGAATCACAATAGCTAGATAAATGGACTACAAAATTTCCGGTCGGAATTTTATACCAGAATTGGAACCAATTAAATGATGAGCATATGTACTACGACTGACACTTACATGGTGGTCAACATAAAAAAAACTAACACTTGCTTATCAGCAATAGAAAATTGGCACATAGAATTTATCCAAAAAAATCTAGACGAATGGTTAATCATTTGAGGTTGTCCAACTGACCTTTTTTCACACAATTCTGGGTTATCGAGGTAACGACGTTCGAACGATCGAAGTTCTACTGTATATTATATATATATATAGAGAGAGAGAGAGAGAGAGAGAGAGAGAGAGAGAGCAAGCTCTTAAAATTCAGAGAAACAAGATATTTATTTTTAAATCAAAATCACTGAAAAGTATTTCACTTATAACGGATGAAACTTTGGAACATAGAGAAATAAAAGAACAAA
This sequence comes from Tegillarca granosa, assembly GCA_029721355.1. Lineage (NCBI taxonomy): Eukaryota > Metazoa > Mollusca > Bivalvia > Arcoida > Arcidae > Tegillarca > Tegillarca granosa. The sequence continues at coordinate 26,856,371 of CM056597.1, forward strand.
AAAGCCAGTGACAACTTTTCTTAAAAACAAACCTCAGTACTATTTGCATTTGAGCATGAGATAGATAATTGAACACTACAGACAAATTTCAAACCAAAAAATCAGATATAATTTAAAAACTTTTTTTCTTTTCACAAATATCGAATGAAATAATTTGTACCTGACTGTATAAAACGCCAACAGAAGTAGTAGGTTGATTACATCAAAAACGGAGTTGGGGGCGCTGTGGAATTTCTAAAACTAGTGTAGCAGCGTTATATATATATATATATATAGAGAGAGAGAGAGAGAGAGAGAGAGAGAGAGAGAGAGAGAGAGAGAGAGAGAGGAGTAATGGTGTTTTACGCCCAAGTCAAAATTCTTTCACTTATTTCGAGGCGGTCAGTTCTGGGTTGGTGGAGGAGAGAAACATCGCCCTTTGGCAAGCAAACTGACAAACTTTTTCACACTAGGATCTGTCCCGAGTGGGATTTGAACCAAGGCGGTGAGGGGCGCTGTGATCCGTAAGCGCGCGCTTTAGACCACTCTGCCACCGAGGCCCCGAGAGAGAGAGAGAGAGAGAGAGAGAGAGAGAGAGAGAGAGAGAGAGAGAGAGAGCTTAATTTCCAAACACTGGTCAGGGAAACTCTAAGAACGTTGAAGCAAGTGTTTAGAATTGGACCCCCTCTAGTGGCTGTATAGATAAACAAATTCTTTAATAATTACAAAAACATTTTAGTCATACAATATGAGTAGTTAAAAATGTTTCATTTTATTTCATTTTGATTTTTATTTTTTAATTTTTGGTATTCTAAATATGACTGATAAGATTTATTTATATGACAAAAAAATATTACATTGACTATACTTTTCTTTTTTTATTTCTTTTTAACTTAATTTTTTTTTCATTTATTTATTGATTTATTTTATTTTTTAACATATTTTATATGAATTTTTTTTCTTCAGTCAATATTTTAAACTTATATTAGCAATTTGGATGTGAGACTCCGATACTTACTCTTTAATTTTAAAATAAAAACTCTTTAAAATATTATATTTCTTTGCATTATACTCAGTTTTGTAATATACTCATTATTGCTCTTGTTAAATCTGTAATTTAAATATACAGTGTTGAAATATTATCCAAGTTTGTCCGTTTAATCTGCTTTGTGATAGAAGAATCACTGTCATAACTTTCTAATCTTTCACAGGATTGGTAGTATGACGGAAACAGTAGGCGTTTTAGCTCATATAGCAGTCGTGATATCCCACAAAGGCAGTAAACATTTTTAATGTCTATAGCAAGCTAAGTGTTTGTTTCACTGAGTATAGATAGTTTAAAGTCGTTTGTTTAGTCCCATGATATCAATGTACCATTAATGGCGGGCTTCATAACGCTTTAACATATCTACAGCCAAATTCCATCGGGCACATACATCTTGTAATAGCTTTAGAAGTAAGCTTCATCTTTCTTTTAAGCTGCTGTACTACGATGAAAAAAGGAGAGAATACTAGTATTATGTTGCTTGTTTTCCAAGTATTCATGACATAATGTTAATTTTCAAGGCTTTTGAGTAGGTAGATTCAAACTGTGCACAAAAAACAATATAAAGGTCACCATTCAGTTCTTGATCAACAACAACCATATTAGCCGCAGTATTTGTAACAAAACGAGGAAAAGCTATGTAAATCTAATTCAACTATAGATTTATTAAATGCACTTGCAATATTGGGACTTTTGTGGATGTCAGGAATTTACCTGTTTTAAGAAACAATTACAGGTAACGTCACATATGACACTGTAGCCCTATTGGTTCATCCATCCGTAGTAAGTGCTCCTGTGCTAGCAGTACAAAGATAGATATGTCAAAATGCTTACAGATGGCAGTTTTTTTTTAGGATTAATTGATGCTGCTTTTGTTCTGTCATACTTAGTTACTTAGTTGCTTTTACTTGAAGACATCACATAAACGTTTTGTATATTTGATTTACTATTTCTTACAAACGCCTGTGTGACGGATACTTACAATTAAACATGAATGAATTAGGTTTTGAACTTGTCTATCATAGAAAAAGATAAGAAAATAGAAATCAAACAAGCTGTGAAATATAGTAAAATACCGGCACGGCAATCGAATCGTGGTGGTACAATACAAATTTCATTGAAATCGCAACATACCGGTGTAACGAAGAATTATGACCCGGGTTGAAAATTGACCCGGGGGTTCATTTTTTAACGTTGAATAATGAGACTGAAGATGTTGAATTTAGACCCTAGTCCGTTGAAAATTGAACCGCGTCGTTGAATTTTGATCGGAAAACCGGTTTAGAATATTATATTGCTATGTGGCAAGTCCATTTAACTTTTTTAAGTCGAATGAGTTGAATGTCATGATGTTGTCTAGTCGGATAATTATGACCCCTGTCGTTAATAATGCTGTCAGATATATATTTTCGAGAATGTCTACTATTTTACCAGTTAAAATACATGTATGTTGGACTCGTATATCGACTTGTTATTTATACTGACAAGTTGATTTTAATTAGGGGACAATCATTTGACTCAGAGGAAGGGAGGGGTATTCGAAGCGGCTTTCTGTTTATATAAAAGAAAAAAAATCAGTTACAAAGAGCCATGAATTCATTCGATGAGCAAAGATTACGCTGCAAATCCTAATAGACGTGTCATGTGCGGGTCCAAAAATCCCATAAATTTTGTTTTATTTAATAAAGAATCATTATTTAAACGCAAAAATCAAACCAATAAATGCCGTAAAATTAAAAACACTGTCGTTGTTATTGACATCATGTGGCCTCAAGCATGAAAATAAGTTAACCGTGTATTGCTGGACATTGGGTGATAACAGACGAAATTTTACTTATTATTCTGGAAAAATTAACTTTTAAATTTAATATTTGATAAGTAGTGCCGTAACGTTTTATTTGTATTTACAAACATCCAGTAAATTCAAAATTTGCAACATGACAGTAGATATAGATCAGTCTCATAGAGCAAATTTCAATGAAAGAGATATAAACAAAAATAATTTGTAGTTTGGGTCAATTTTCAACAGGGTCAATTTTCCACGTGTTGAAGTCTACAGCAACTTAAAAAAATATATCAAACCGTTGAAAAATGACCCCGGGTATAAATTTCACGACTTTTGGTCTCAGTTTTCAACGTTGAAAAAGCACCCGCGGGTCAGTATTCAACGATGAAAAATTAACCCCGTGTCAATTTTCAACCCGGGTCAATATTCTTCGTTACACCGGCATAGTGTAACACTTAATATATAGGACATCAAATATAAGATAAAGGTCGAAATATACTCAGACTTAAACCGAATTTTTAATTACAAGATTTTTATTGTACAGATTTCAAGCTGTAAACACCATGTTTTAATGCGCATGTAATTATGTAAAAAACAACTTTACTTTTCTTAACGTCATAGCAAATGCAGACACAAACTTATAACGTATTAATAAGTCATACCATAAAATACCGAAACAGAAAGCAAACGACATAACTTGTACATAACATGCGACATAATTAAAGAATAATAAACTAACATAGGAAAACATTAAAACAGACGTAGTATAAAAACACCGAAAACGTAACAAGAAGACACCAGAAACCGTACACAAAAACTCAAGAAAACGGACGAAGACACACTGGAAAACGGGGACAATGACAGTAGAAAACGGAACAAGGCACAAGAAATAACGTTTGAAGACACATGTCATAATTCAAAGGCAAATGATCCAACGTACAAAGTCATAAGATTTAACCTAAGAACATTTACAAGCCTAGCAAAAAGACAAATAGCATAATAAAACAAACATACCAGTCTACTTAAAGACTCACTTAATACTGTACAAATACACATAACATTAACACACACAGCTCATCGTTTGATGATACAAGACCCTTTATTGAAAGAGAAAGACATTACGTACGACTACACATGATACATGGAAAGTAGATAAATTCGATGCGACATGACGAACTAAGGTGTTTTCAGACCCATAAACACAAGTATGGTACAATTCAACTTCGCTTAACTCATGATATAAAAAACATAAACATGTACTAATTGTATTTCATAGACGAAGTACTGAGATCTGTTAGCATGGAGATCCTTTGTTTTATATCTTTATTAATAGCTTCACTACAGTAATTACTGCTATTACTTACACCCATTAGTAGCGTTACTCTCATAGTCACAACTTTATCAAAGAATCAATACACACTTTATGATGTATGAATATATACATTAAGATTTAAGCTAAACTTATTATTAATTTATACCTTCATAAATTAGAAGAATAAGTGAACTTGTACTCTGCAAGCAGTGACTTGATTTAAATGCGTATGCAAAATAATTCTTAAAAGCCAATTTGACACATAACAGGAAAAAACATAGCGAGAGAAAAATAGTTGGCCTACATAATAGTGTTTGTTTTGATTTACATCATTTACCCACCTGATTCAATTGAAACGTGAATATCGCAGCACGTTGAGTTAAAACAATGTTTCGTAGATCTAATAAAAGCGAATAAATAACTGTGAAACGTAAATTTAGATTAACTGACAAGACGTTATAAGAAAAGAATGCAAAATGTAGTTTAAAAAAAGCCCGCAGAATATGTAAACTAAGGACATGTCCATTTTTGTATATTCAATTGTATATACTAATTGAAAGAAAACAAGTATTTAGGTCGGTCATTACAAGTGTGAAACACTTTTTACAGACCGGAATTTCAGTAAGTTATCCAGTAAGTTAAGTTTATAACACACACACACACACACACACACACACACTGTTTTTCTCTTTATGACATTCTGTAATCTTTAACTGAGTGGAGTGGAGTAATCGAGTTTGAACCCCATGTCAATAATATAATAATAATAATAATAATTTTTATTTTAAAGTGCAACTCGGTTTACCGGTATAATTATATAATTTCTAATAATATTACAAATGAAAAGTATTATTGTATCGGCCAGCCTAAGTAGGCTTACGATGCACTACCTCCAATGTTCCTATGTAGAGAGAGAACTATTACGTTGAATTTTTGAAGAAGAATGACATAGTATATTCTTCACAAGGTCCTCATCAGGTAAAGCAATATCAATATCCAATTTAGCGATGAAATCAGTCCGTAATTCGTTATAATTGCTGCAGTATAAAATAAATGTTTCTCGTTCTCAGTTGATTTAGTGTCACAGAAGTTATAGGGTCTATTGTCCATTGGTATGTTGCTATATCGCCATTTCTCCAGTTCCAGTCAATATACTTGCAATTATATTAAGGCGGTTAGTTTTCGGGTTTGTAAATGAAACCGGAATGGCCGGCAAAAATAAACCTTCGGAAATCAATCTGGAACTTTTTCACATAAGGATTACCCAGTCGGGAACTAAGAGGCATTGGCAGTCTGCGATTCGTTAAAAGTGCGCTTTAGATCACTTGGCCGTCTGAACCTGAGAAGGAACTTATTAGCATTTTTATATATTCTACATCACACAAAACTATGTATATATTAAATTTAAAAAAAAGTAAAAAACAAAATAGTTTAGGATTTCAAACACTTTTTATTTTTTTTAATTTATTTTTTTTTATTTAATTTTTTTTTTAATTGGCTGTTGCCTAAAGCAAGTATGTGTCAGTTGAAATTATTATTTCTGTTTTAAATATAAAGAAAATGTTTTAACATAAAAGATATTCAATAGATCGCAAAAAATGTCATTGTTACACTTCTGAATTTCAAATAAGAAATATGGATAAAATTAAAATTCCCGAAATAAATTTAAAAAGACGAACATCTGCAGCTAAAATAATGTTACACACACAAAATATAGCATTTCACGGGGGAAATTTAAAACGTCTTTAATGACTTTAGAAAATTAAGGGACATTCTTGAAGATGCTTACGGACAATTAAGTTTGACACATAATTTCTGAAATTTACATGGTAAGAGTCCTGTGAATATTCCTTGTATTGCCTGACCCGCATATAAAATTTTGAAATCAAAACATTAAAATTATTAAGAACAGAACATAAGAAAGAGGATAAAATCCTAGAATTTTACTTTTGGTGTAAATACCTAATATGAATTTAAAAATTGTCTTTAACCGAAAGAAGTTTTTCATTGGCGGCGGAATTTGTGGGATGGTGGTGGGGTTTCTCTCCTTCTACTCTTTCTTTACTTAAACTTCTATTCAGGCACTCTAAATCAATTAAGTGAGTTTATGTTAAAAGGCGCATCAGCACTTTTGCAGCTTTTGGATGCTAAAAAGTAAAAAATACAAAATTATTAATCAAAAACTAAAAGTAAGTATTTTAAAATAAAAAAAAAACCAATTCATGTTTAATGTTACAAAATATGCATTTGTGGAACAGTTTTTTTTTTGTTTGTATGTTTGGTTTGTATCAAAAAGAAAAAAGCATTTAATGTGATTGCAATCGGATTCTGTTCTTAAAGTCGATACGCAGTTGCAAAAATATTTTTCAGCTGTATCAACGATGATGGAATTTGACTTTACCCTATGTCTAGCGGATTATCATAAATCTGAGCTTCGCGTTTCGCTCGGTACATAGGTGTGACTTTGAATATAACAAGTGAAATAGCTAGATGCATTTAGTCCGTTTAGTTCATCCAATTTAAATTTATTTATTCTTTAAAATCAATAAAAACTAGCTTCCTATATTTTATGTCGTTCTTGTCGTGAAATTCAATTACGACAATTTTCAGCTACCTGTGGGAAACTTATCAAGAAAACTTATATTTAGCTAAAACAAATATGTTATTAAGTAGACGTTGTTATTGGTTTAAACGACTTTTAAAACCTTTCTTTTAATAACATCTTTCCATGCTAAATAACTGATAAAAGGAAAATCAATTGATGACCATCTTAAGTTCTAAGTCAGTTTGATGGACCTTGAGTTTTACCGCCTCTGTATTTTATAACAGTTTTTTAAAACGATTTTTTTCAAATCTTTTTTCTCTTTCCAATCCTAACACAATTATTCAGCACATTCCATAAAGTGAAACGCGAACATTTCATGCGTCTTTTTTCATTGAACAGATTTTTTTTCATGCAGATAAATCAAAAACTTAATAATGCATTTTTGCCTATATTCTAGACCAAATAATTACTTTATTTTAAAAAATTTAATTATTTAATAATTGATTGGATAAAAACTGTATATTATTTTTTCCATAACGTTAACTTCATCACGTGATTTAATTGCGTTTGTCGGAACTCCTTTTTTTAAACATTGTTTACAAATACACAGACTTGTTCTACATTATAACCATCCTTAGTTACCACAAATAGGACACTAAATCAATAAATAAATAACTTTTCAATTTCTGAATTTAGATAAACGACAAATAAAACCTTTTACTTTTCAATGTTTTTTATCTCTTGTTTCTGTGAAAAATTAAAATTTATCGTCTGCAAGTCACGTTTCAGTATGATTAACATATCCCGAGATGACCAAAAAAGATGTGAATTTTGTATAACTTGTTGTTAATCAACTGACAATGTTAAAAATAGGAAATATATAACAACCGTTCAGGTAGAGAATTCCTCGCATTAAAAATGCCAAGGTCAGCATTGGGAGAAATAACAACTGCAATGGATCCCAATTGTCAAAAGGTCGGCATTGTAAGAAATGGCAACCGCAATGGATTTCAACATTAATCTGCCGTTAGGACTAGATTCAAAAACAGGACAAAAACAGATTAATACCTTTAATGGAAGATAAAATCTATAATTAGAATCCACAAAACAAATAAAGACACAGCTTGGAGCGTTGGAGCATTTCAAGGTAAAATTAAATAAAAAGTACATGTATATAAAAATAGAGTTAAATACAAGCAAAATTTTAAAAGTTTAACAATTAAACTGAACATATCTGTAAATGCTTTTGTTTTCGGGTATCGTGTATGTAAGCATACACTTTATTTCTAGAGGCCTCGAGTGTACATCATCATTACTTGCAGATACATAAGATTTTTGTTAGGACGAAAATGGCGTTGTGTGTGTGTGTGTGTGTGTGTGTGTGTGTGTGTGTGTGTGTGTTTTTTTTTTTTTTTTTTTTTTTTTTTTTTTTTGGGGGGGGGGGGGGTTTTAACAAGATTATGTTGACTAAGAATGAATGCCGATACAATAGATCCCTTTAACATCCCGTTAACTCTCTTAGGATTTTTTTCAAAAACAAACACCTATTCCAAATAATTATTCATTCACTGCTACAAACCAGTTTTAATATCAAGGAATACATAGGCTTTTTGGTATACTAACAAATCAGTAAAAGAATACCAATAACTAAATTCTTATCCCGAAATTCCCGTCGTTCAGTCTTATACGGTTCACTGTCTCTCAGCTACTGGCAAAATAAAATGAACGACTCTGGTATAGAACATGTACATAAGTGGTTAAAGGAATGGAAGTTCTGTGCGCAGACACTATATAACAGACACCACTCCTCATCTCAAAATCAACACTTTGCTATATTTTCTCAAGAGCAATGCATCCCGCACTCTAAATGCACTTCAATCTATACAGTCACAGAACAGCCGCGCTGGAGCCAGAGCTCTACAATCAATGTTTATTTCGTGTTCCACCTATCTATTACCGCTTAATAGTAGCAACTTTATGTAGCGTCATTTCTAACTTAAGTTTCATTAACTGCGCATGCGTCTTCAATTCAAAAATTAAAAACCTTTTGTGGAACTGATGCAATATGGCGCCATGTCTGTCGGTGGTACCTATGTAGCTGCCTGCACATCGGGTTTTACGTTTTACGTCGATAATCATAAAAAATTATTCATTTTTTAAATAAATAATTTATAATTTTAATTCAATATACTGCATTTATCGATATTTCCTGGTACATTTAGTTAAATAAAGGACAATTTGGTATTAGTCGGTTAAAGATAAACAGTATATTATTTTACGTAAAAGTTTATCTTAAAAACGAAAATTAAATTTCCGTAAAATGTGATCTCGCTTACTCAGTTTGAAATATAACAGAAGTTCGAATTAATAAAAATTTCCTCGTGTTTATTTTCATGTTCTATATTTCCAATTAATTTTCCCGTGTTTAAAAATATGACACTGTCGAGTACGTATTCATAGGTCGATTCATTATCCAGTTCAAAATTTATGGAACTTGGCGTTTTTATTTAACAATTGAACTGTTTTAAAATGGTATTCATTGTCAGTATGAAGGTAACAACTTTGCAAGCAAACGGAATAACGCGCGTTAGCGCGTTATGACAAGTTTGCTTGCTAAGTTGTTGCCTTCATACTGACAATGAATACCATTTTAAAACAGTTCAATTGTTATATTTTCGTTTAATATTTTTTTTTAAAAAAATTATTCATTTATTGTAAGAAAAAAATTCCCATCTATAACACATGCACATCGGGGGAGTCCAGTAGACGCAACAGCTGAATTTAAGACCGAGAACGACACATTATTAATCCGCAATATTTTTAATGTGGGGTAACAACGGGGAGTTTTGGTTTGAAAAATTATATTGTTATCAGGTATTTTGATGGTATTTTCTCGATTTTTCATTAACATAATGAATTTTTTAGAATATTGGATATAAATAATATATATAAAAAATTGAATATCAACGATAAATGTGTTGTTATTTGTGGGCTATATTTCAGTCGAAAATCAGGTGCACCTGTGTGGCCCCACTTCAATTTGCAAAAAAGTTTGGAGTAAAAAATTGCTGGCTAAATGTTGGAAGTGAAATTTGTGAATCTGAAACGGAAAGGGCGGAACTGTAGCTGAGGGATAATTTACAATGGCCAAGCATGTGGGTTTCGAATCTGTGATATGCGAGTAGACAGGGATTTACCGAGAGATTTCTTCTGGAATGTCGACATTGTTAGGTTGAGATTCACTCTAACATTATGTGCCGAGCTTCATACTCGGTATCATTCAAATGTAGACAGCAAAGCAGTGAGAAGTATACTTATTCTTTACGCCTGGTGTGGTGCAAATATCTCTCAAAGTTTAGAAAATTATTGTTTTAAGGTTAGCAAGGAGTTGTGTAGTACTTAAACCATGTATTGTACTTTTGAGGAGTTCCTATTGGATCCCTTGTAAATTGATTAAAAGCATGTAGATGATTTTTCAGTTTTTCCGATCAACAAACACAGCATGTGAAACGGACAATTTTCACTGGATGTGGCATACATGCGTGAATCTAATTCCAATTGAAATTTACATCCCGCGAGACACAAAATTGATTGACAAGTTGTACCATTACACATTGTATCATATAGCAGCTTTGTCAAGGTAGGAAGAAATTTTTAAAGATCCGATTGTTCAAAAATTTTTTGTGGTTTGATGGTTTTGACTGATCTGTTGTTGTCTGTTCTTTCAACAGGCCATCAAAAACACCACTCTGTCTCTCACAATGTCAATATTACGGTGAATATCAGCCAGGTGCCTATATGTATATATGTTAACAAAATAATATTTTATTAATTTCTTTGATTTTACTTTGTAATATCTCGTAAATGTGTTTTTTTTTTCAGTCTCGTCTCGAATGTAAACAAATGTGACGTGACAGTCATGTTTGTTTACCTACGATAATGTAGTTCCAGATCGTGTATTGCATTTTATATGTATTCATACACGGAGTGACAAAATTTTTTGGCATTCATTGTCAGTAGTAATTACAACGGCTCTCAAGCTTGCAGCTATAGGAATTTCAAAAGGCAAATGAAAATATTTTACAATAAGAGACGCTTTTTTACCTTTTAATTGAAAAATAAATAATCATGTATCATAATAGTTCCCACTATCCCGTTATCCGACTTTAAACCCGTTTTTATGTTTGTATTAAGATTTTACAAAAACGTTGTTACAACTTTTATAACTTTTACATCATGTAACATGCAGAAATGATTTGTGATTCCTTTTTTTAAAAAAAAGGAACAACACCTTTTTGGTCAATATGTACATAGTATACATACTTCGATATGTTTAAGATGTTTCAATCAACATTTTTTCTTTTTGAAGAATTCATTCAAGAGTACATCTATATGTATTTTTTCCAAATTTTTCAAACTTGATCAAATATTCCTAACGTGAGTGACACTTGGTTTTCAGCTGTATCAGTATATTTTGAGGTTGTCAGGTTTTGGTCAAGAATACATTGAAAGGGTTAGTTTAGAAAAAAATTTAAAAAATTTTCAAAAATAACTATTATTACAAAAAAGTGAGATAGACTGGTAGGGAAAAATCGAAAATTCACAAAAGGGAGAACGGAGTGTTCAAAGCTGGCAATATAGCTGGCTGATATAATCAATGGTCAAGGGTCATGAATCATCTTGTTGCCCGGCTGAAAGACCTACAATGTGACTGGTAAAAGGTCTAAGGTCATTAAGTACAAATTTCAGAAGCTTCATAACATGTAATTACATTACCAGGCAAATGTATTTGTTTTGTAGAGAAAAAATAACTCTTAAGTGTTTGTAACACAGTATACTGTCTTTTAATTCAAAATTTAAAAAAAAATTAAAAGTACTGACAGTCTTGAAGTCCTTCTTGAAAACAAATGGACCATACTCTTCAAAATTAAAGCTTTTAAGTTATATAAGTAGCTAAGGTTCAGAATTCTATATCAGAGTCAAAGCCGATGTTAGGTGCAAAACAAAGTCCATTAATCAACATCAATTCCGGTGTCTTCATTCATGGGATTCAAGCATACACCAGCAGTACTGCAGCTGCAAGCACTGACACATTTCAATTCATTTGTTCTACATGTGCATCTGGTGGTTGCACATGACTTACATCTGCATGTAAAAAGTTCAATGTATGCTTTTGGGACAAGATCTTTCCTCATTAGTTCGGACTCGAACCATCCTTTTCCTATAGGTGACGGAAGAATCGGAGGTGGAACTAGCGAGAGATACCAAACAGAAGCCTGGTAATGAGCACCCTGAATGTGCAGTTTTGCCGCATCTGATGTTGGGGGGAGATTTTCGAGTGTCCATCTTCCTGAGAGAAACATCTGGCATCGCAAGCATCTGTATATAAGTAATTATCTCCTGGTGCATACAACGTGCATATAAACGTTTCTGCATCTCTCAGCATACCTACAGATAAGTCTTCTCTCCAAAGTCTCGCTAGAAGACCTGCGTTCTCCTTAACAACACGAAATGCAGTTTTTTAGTGTCCAGACAGTTTGCTCACTGTATCACACGAGTAATTGCTTGAAATGTAGGAAGTATTTCTGTTTCGGAAATAGACAGCCTAGTATTGTGAACAGGGATAAATTTCCTCCGTTTAGAAGTTCCAGTCTGGAACCATACTTCTATGGTAAGTTTCTGTAGGGAATGCAGAAGAAGAACAAGAACATCTTTGTCACGACATACTACAACAGTTCGTTCATATCCTTGCAAACAGGCTTCATAAGTATGCAGCACAATCCTGGTATTGGCTTCTTCATGTGTTGCTTTAAGAAGGTATACATCTCGTTTATTTGATGACTCAGCATAGACTCTATCCAAAAATCCTCCAGCTGTAACAATTTTAGTATCAAAAGTCTCAGCTGACCTTAAAAGTTCATAAGACAAGAAACACGAGAGGTTAGATTTATTTTCAGGATGACTAATAAAATCTGACCAATTTGGTGGGAGGGGACATCTCCGTTGTCAATGATTCGCGTTATTGGTCGAGGACCTGTACCTCTCTCTCTTGTACCTGTACCTTGTCTCTCGTACCACCTTTAATGGATAGATTGTCATACCTATCAAAGACAACATCAATACGTGTGCGGTTATCTTTGGCGTGATTAAAAACAGTATCCACATAAACCTTTGCTATATAACCAATGTTTTAGTTCCTCTTGGTTTTCCAAGTGCGACCACCAATGCTTGTCAATTATTGTGCAAGTTGACTTACCATTTGATGATGGCAATTTATCAGTACAATTTATCAGATGTATCGGCAAGTGAAAGGGGTACTGGAAACAGTTCATGTTTCAACAATTCGTTAACGTCGATACTACGACCGGACATTTGGGCTCGAAATAATCGGTGCAATAGAGACCTGTCTGCCTTTAAGACTTTAGTTGCCTCTGAAGATTTTGAAATCGCTTTTGTATGTAAAAAGGGATTTTAAGAAAAGGGAATTTGACTTTGTTAAAATATCATGAAAGTTAACGGTTTTTGTTTCCAATCGTTTTTCAACAAAGTCACTCAATTTATCAATTCCCTTTGCTTCAGCAGCAAGAAGAGATGTTGTAATTTCTTCTGTTGCAACATCACGTGTGGCTAACGATACCAATTTGGGCATACTCTGGTGAAATACTTCAAACCTTTTCAGCTGTTCTTCAATCTTCTGTACATCTTTCTCATCCCTAAACATTCTTGCAGTTCCTGTTTCCTTTATGACCCAAGTCATCTATATCTTGGTTATCAGTTTGAAATTCATACATCAGACATGTTTTCTCCGCAATCCTACTTCTTTCATGAATGTTAAACACCATCGATCCCTCGCACTATTAGAACGTGTAATCCCAATCAACTACCTGCACACTTTATTCACACTATAACTCTTGGTAAACACTTTGGTGGCATTCACTCAGCTGTTTCATGTCGGCAAGATAAAACAATTCCCCACCTGGTATAGTTGGTATGGTCATATATAGCAAACCAGGGGGACATGTCTGCAAATGAGGATAAATTGAGGTTCCAGTTGCCCTCTCGTTCAGCTCTGATAAACTGTAAAAAGTATAGAAACAATTTTCATATACTGATACCAGTATTTAGACATTGGGGACTGCTCTTCAAAACATTCGCTAATAACGGTTTCTAAATGTGCGTCATTTATTGCCTGAACTAGCAGACTGACTTGTTCACAAAAGTCGGCTCTATTATCTGTATTATTATTTGATGCGTTTACTACAGACGGAGCTCTTGCCATTATGTTGTCATCAATCGGATTGCCCTGCTCCTCTGCCCAATTTACAACTTCTGGCCATAGCATTCTCCAAAGTGCTTCATATGTTAGTTTGTCGGCACTCACTGTCTTGTTGTAGGACTTTGCAGAGATGTTGTTTTGTGCTGTGTTTTCTCCAAACACTGAACTTTCAACCCGTACATCAGCTAAACCGGAATCAGTATAATGCTGACTAATAACACGCATAATGTTCAAAGCAATATGAAAACCACCCAGTCGAACTACAAAAGATGAACATATTTCGGAATTAGCCCGCTGAAGTTCTTTTGCTTTGCAATAGAGCTGCTGATCCAGGGTGAGCACAGTGGATTGTCCAAGGTTAAGCAGATATCTTAAGACGGCGATCGATAACAGTCCATAGGGTGTCATCTTCATGTACTGGTGCATTAATAATAGGTAGATACCCAACAGAGGTTTTTTTTCAGGATTAATGGTTGATGTCATGCTGTTGAAGCCTGTCCAAGAAGGAATCTTCTTTTCATCATAATAAGCAATCCGGGATAGAAACCAAGCCAAATCGATTGATTTACTAGTTGTGAATGCCGACATTTCCGGTTAATATTCTGCGATGGTTACTTAATTTGTAAATAGAGGTGTAGGCTGTGTTGGATATTTCGGAGGTTGGTTTAATTCGTGAAGATGTCTTACTTCCTGTAAAGACCTCGATTTACCTATAGCTATTTCTTCTTGTAGCTCCGTATCGTCCTGTTGTCGACGCTGAAAAGCTACCATCTGAGTTGCGTGAAATGTTCCTTTACCATCCAATGTCTCTTCCGATATGTCAATATTATCAGCTGCAAACTGGAAAAAGCGACCGGCTTGAATGTTAGTAGGAAGAAGAAATGTTGCCATTTGCTGTCCTCTACAGCCTTGTGTCCCAAACTTGTATCAACTCGGCGTACTGTGTCATAACTGATACAATGTCCAGCAGAATTTAACAAGGACTTTTAATCTTGTTGCTTGATGAATAGTCATACCTAGACCAAAATGCTTTGGATAAGTTTGCGCCCGTTTGACACAGAAAATACTATATCCTGTGTTAAACTGAGTACTTTTCTATGAAGTGGACTGCATTCTACTACAGTAATATCTTCCCTCCCTGTGAATAACAAACGTAGAAATAAGTACAGACTCTCAGGGACCACCTTTCCTGCATTATCTAAATTGATTGCTGTACAGCTGTTAAACCAAGACACCTCCTTTATATCATTTCTAATCTTCAAAGCTGTATAAAACATTGCAGTCATAATATCTGTCTCTTCTTCTGACAACTTAAAAGGCTTTATCATTTACTCTATTTTCAAATCCTTCAACTCATCTGTCTGTGGTTTCAAAATCTGCATAAGGTTTTTTGCTGGTTTTGCACCAAAAATAAAATGAGGTTTGTTCTGGGCCAGCTATGGAACAAATTCAATATCTTCCCCCAAATGTGTAACTAATTTCTGTTTGAAACTAGTCTTGTTATCTCTATATGAACCAACATTAGTTTCAAACTCTGTATCAAAAAGCTGACTGCATCTTTGCTATACGTCATGCAACGTTTGCGCCTCACCTCGAGAGACGCGCCACTGCGGTAGCTCAGTTGGTAGAGTGCTCGCTCCGTAAGTGGAAGGTCGTGGGTTCGAACCCCGGCCGGGTCTGACCCAAAACTTTAAAGTGGGTAGTGACTGTTCTTTCGCCAAGCACTCGGCATTACGAAATGAAAGTCACGGTTCTTTCGGATGGGAACTTAAAATAAACGAGGTCCCGTGTCATAGCAGGCATGGCACGATCAAGAACCCTGCTGTAAAATGCCATCAGCGCAACGCACAGGCAAAATTTCTGCACTTTCGTCTATAGCTGGCGACGTCTCGATATAAGTGAAATATTCTTGACTGGGACGTTAAACACCATTACTCAACTCAACTCAACTCGAGAGACGCCAACCTGTATTTCATCTACGAATTCATTCAGGCAAATGCTTTAAGGGTTTGAGGCATCTTCTGACTTATTCTTCTCCATTTACGTAAAAATGTAATCTTACAAATTTGGTGTCACCTTGCATCTGCAGCAACTAAGTCTATTACACCAGCAAGTCTACTGCGGATAATAAAATCCATTTGGGCCGCACCTAGAATTACATCTGAAACACTAATAGTCATAACTAGGCTTGTAGACTTTCCAGTGTCCATCTGACAAAAAATACAAAGATTACTATCTAACTTTGGTACAATACTAAGTCTAGAAAGCCCATATGGCTCACTACTAGATCCCGCAACTTCATCAGAGGACTTATTTAAACTTTCTTCGGGGTCGATCCTATTTTTCAACCGCTTAATGTGTGAAGTGCTGGTAAAATCCCCATAGAATTTGTTGTGATACACTACTTTCAGTTTTCCTTGGTCCACATCATCCAAATTGATTGTTTGAAGACGATCTATCTTTTCAATATTCTCAAAGTGACGTGACTGCCATCAGTTATAGCCTTTTTACAGTGAAACAATGCCTCGTTTTCCTAATGTACATGTGCGAACATTTCAATCATCTCTTTGGCAAAATACACACAAGTAGAAGTTTACAGATTTGTCACTGCCTCTTTTTCCAGTTACATTAATTGACGAGAACATGGTTGTAAACTAAAACACAATCAAGTTATACATATAAGTAAGCAATATATGAAGCGTGCAGTTTGTATATATAACATTAAGAAAAACAGAATATCCGACTCAGCTTCACCAAATCCTGAAAGAAAAAAATAAAAACAGAAATTTGTTGGTATCGAACTATAGTTGTGGCTATAACTCTGTGTAACATATACTGTACCGAATTAAGTTTTAAGTAATAGTAAAACTTTAAGACTTGTATCCATTTATATACTTATTTTACCTTACAATTCTGCGTATTTTGCAATGCTAGAGTATATCTAGTTACTTGTAGTAATTAGTATGTAAGTGCCATATTGAAAACCCTTCCCATGACTGACTGGATAAACATCTCCAATAAAACCAGAGATGGTAAGTTTTGGCGTAAACAAACTAATGTTTCTGGTCAACTCATATTTCAAATCATTTACTTTTTACTAGAGTCATCCGTACCATCAGTACTTTGATTGATTTTTGGCTTTTTAATATTTTAAAGCATCATACTGTAAAAGAATGTTTATCCCATTTTTTCATTTTAATAAACAATTACAGTAAATTACAAGGTAACCATTTGTATATGTACACACTGCCAGAATTCTTCAAAGACCGACTGACACAAATATAATTGTCTGAATGTGCTCATTCACCCGATTTTTTTTTTTTGAGTAAAACTAAACAAAAATGTGACAGAATGGTGTAACTACTATTTTTTTATCTAATGACCATACAAATATATCAGAAGTATCTTCACTCTAGATATGAAGCAAAAAATACGACTTGCTTTTAGTGAATATTAAATTTAAAACAATTTTCTTTTAAAAAATGCACCTATTGACCTTAAATTACTCCCAAATAGGCCCAGGGGCAGAAAACAGTCTGGCAACAAGAAGTTTCATAAAAAGTAAAGTTCAATAAAGGTTATGACATAAGTTGCCAGCTTGAACACGCTGTCCTCCCCACATCGAAAAATAAGCCACTTTTGAAATTTCGCTTCTAGTCGAAGCTTACTAGAATGTAGATAAATTTTTTTTGACATAAATAAAACAGTGTCACTAAATATGTAAATAGTGTTAAAATCTAATCTTGTCTAATTTGTAACATGTTGCTTATACAGTTATAGAAACTAATAAACCAATAAGTCCATGGGCCTTAACGCTCACTTGTGAATATTTAAAATTGTTTGCTAAAAAACTGCAATTGCAAAAACTTTTTTAGTTTATATTAGTTCGGAACTGCAATAATACTTAATCAACAACTGCCATATATAATACTTAATCAGCAATATCTAGTCACTATTCATTTAAAATTAGCCTTATTGCATGTAAAAACAAATGAAATGGATAATTTCCAGATGATTAACGATTTGAGTATACTTATGTTAAGTATCTATGACCTTGACCTTTGAACCTATGACCTTAAATCATATATCAATATGATCGTCATATCAATACCCCCCTATTCTAATATAAATGACTATAAAAAGGTTTTCAAGACACTTAACAAACTCAGTTTCCTTTTACAGTTTTGACCTTGACCTTTGAAGATACGATATATATATATATATATATATATATATATATGTATATATATATAAGACCACCATGTCAATACCTACAAAATTTTTTTATATACATGCCCATACAAAAATTAATATTTATACGATACATGTAATTAACTCTTTCAGCATTCTTATGCAGCTGGTATCTTAAACCTTTAACGTACGACCTTGAACTACATATCAAAATGTTCCTCATATCAATACCTACAATATCCAAATATACATGCATGAAGGAAAAAGTGACAGTTTTCCAGATATGTTAACAAATGTGCTATTTTTAGCAATGTCCCCAACAAGTGCTTTGCCATTTCACCGTTTTGAGCCCGATTGCTACCATATGTGCAAATCTGAACAAGGTGACCTAAGATTATTAAACTTAAAATATCCTAAATTCTCTGTACATTTATGTGAGAAGATTTTATTCTTTTTTCACTTTTCCCCTTTTGTCCCTCCAAGGGGACAGAATCTCTAATTTATGAAAATCTGAAAGAATTTCACCTGGGCATGATGATACCCAAGAAGTTTGGAGGAGAAGATAAAATGTTTAAAGTTTACGCACAACGGACGAAGATTAATCACAACAGCTCAAATGAAGTTTTAGCTCAGGGGAGCTAAAATTATCATTAATTTTTTTTAAAATTTTCATGAATGTGTTCCTTATGTATTTTTTTCAAATAACTACTTTTTTCTTTTTTCTTTAAAATCAGAATCAAAATAATACCATCTCTACAATACCGTTCGCGTCCCTTCTGTCGGGAATTCAAAGTGATTTGGATCTCAGCCAATGCATTAGTGATTAGTACTTTAATATGAGCTTCGTGTTTTAAACATTTGCGGTCAATACTTTTTTATGCATGTCAGAAAATCAACATAAACATGTAATATTTTTTATATCCTTAAGATAATTATAACGTCGGATAAGATTTGACATACCTGTATTAGGATATTAAGATATAAAATCGGATTCTTGTTTTTGCGTGGTCATCCTGGTTTTGACTTTCAAGCGTTTCACTGTCCTAGATTGTCTGACCTACTTATGTTAACAGATCTTTACATTGACAACAGTCGAGCATGAAGTCCGTCGAGCAAGAAAATGTAATGTTTGTAAAAAGTATAAAAAAACAAAAAACTTGCAAACCGTTCTTAAGCTTTACAGACAATATTAAAGAGAAGAAAAAAAATGAAAAAAGCTAGATTACTTACCTTAAACGTGTAAGGAAACATCGATAAATAAATAGAAACCGAAACACAAAAAAATACATATCAAAATTTTGGACAAGAAATGAGTATAAAAAGAAAAAAAACAAAAGAAATGGCAAGAAGATAAACGCCGCTATTATCAAAAGAGAAAAAAGAAGAAGAAAATACCATGAAAAGAAAAACTCTTACTATTAAATTGCAGAAATTTACTATAAAGATTCATGATAGTAAAGTGAATGAGCAAAGTAGCAGTAATAGAGATGAACGGTCACATGCAGCAACAAGAAAATCACTTTCAACTTATGACACTGTATTCATTGGTTTCATTTAAATACTTTATGAAGTGTTTTTTTCTCATCTTGAATTTTATTTTCATTTGCTAAGATCTTTTCTGCTTTACTATTTATCATGTTGTATTATACATGTACAAGTTCTATGTGACATCTTTGTGTTCATATTTTCGACTTGCATATACATTTATCGTCTTTTTTAATATTCTTTTGCAAACATTGTATTAAAGATGTCTTTGATTGTTAAAACTGACTCAGTCTATGATGACTAGCTACAACACATACACACACACGCACGCGCGCAATACTGTCCTTCGTGTGCCATGAATGAATACATTACTCTACTGAGGTCACATAATTCAAATTATATATGATGTGTGTTAAACATTTATAAAACTACCAAGCTTAAAAATGTTACTTTTTAATGTAGTCTGAAGAGAGGTCTTTTTCAGACTCTATATCGCAGCATGTTTCCAAGTAAAAAGATTCTAAAGGCAACATTTCTGGTGTACGTCATTAATTAGATGACAGTACAGCGGTTCAACTAAAACTTAGATAGATGGTTTTGGTGAGTTGAACATGTATAACTGAGATAGTAGCGATAGAATTTACAAAAAGAGTTTACTCTTTATCATATTAAATAATGTTAACACTTTGTGTCCTTCAATTTAGACCCTTCAAGGCTTTGAGTTAAATTTATGAAAAACTTAATTTTATCATCAATGACTTACAACTGTTGAACTGTTGAAGAAGTGTTATACAAAATACAAACATCATCGGATCAGTAGACAATTTATGGAAAAAATGAATGATTGGCCAAAACCTATAGATAGTATATTATAAACAAGAGGCCCATGGGCCTTAACGCTCACCTGAAGATATGTCCAATATTGTTTGCAAAGTGCAATAGACAATATATTACGTACATAAACTTTAAATGTTTTCTCAAGTTTAGAACTCCCACAAAACTTAATCAGAAATATATCCATTCACATTTCATTCATAAGTAGCTTATATAATATTGAAGATATAACCTTGAACCATATATCAAAATGATCGTTTTCGTAATACCTACAATATTCTAATATACATACCTATACAAAAAGTTATTAGTTTTCAAGAAAATTAGTAATTTAAGTCTTCTTTTGCAGCTGTGACCTTGACCTTTCAACAAATGACCTTGAACCATATGTCAAAATGATCGTTGTTGCAATACCTTCAATATTCTAATATACATGCCTATACAAAAAATTAATAGTTTTCAAGATAATAAGCAATTTGTCTTCTTTTGCAGCTGTTACCTTGACCTTTAAACATATGACCTTGAACCTTATATTAAAATGATCGTCATGTCAATACGTACAATATTCTAATATACATACCTATATAAAAACTTAATGGTTTTCAAGATAATTAGCTATTTAATTCTTTTTTTGCAGCTGTGACCTTGAGTTTTCAACAAATGACCTTGAACCATATATCAAAATGATCGTTGTCACAATATCTACAATATTCCAAAATACATGCCTATACAAAAACAAAAAGTTAAAAGATTTCAAGAAAATTAGCAATTTAAGTCTTTTTATGCAGCTGTGACCTTGAGTTTTCACTATATGACCTTGAACCATATATCAAAATGATGGTCATGTCAAAACCTACAATATTCTAATATACATGCCTATATAAAAAGTTAATAGTTTTCAAGATAATTAGCAATTTAAGTTATTTTTTGCAACTGTGACCTTGACCTTTCAACATATGACCTTGAACCATGTATCAAAATCATCATCATGTCAATACCTACAATATTCTAATATACATGTCCATACAAAATGTTAAAAGTTTTTAAGATAATTAGCAATTTCAATCTTTTTTTGCAGAGGTCACCTTGACCTTTCAATATATTATCTTGAACCATATATCTAAATGATTGTTGTCGCAATACCTACAATATTCTAATATATATGCCATGCCTATACAAAAAGTTATTAGTTTTCAAGATTATAAGCAATTTAATTCTTTTTTTGCAGCTTTGACCTTGACCTTTCAACATATAACCTTATACCATATATCATAATGATCGTTGTTGCAATACCTACAATATTCTAGTATACATGCCTATACAAAAAATTAATAATTTTCAAGATAGTTAGCAATTTAAGTCTTCTTTTGCAGTTGTGACCTCGACCTTTCAACATATGACCTTGAACCATGTATCAAAATGATCGTTGTCGCAATACTTACAATATTCTAATATACATGCCTATACAAAAAGTTAATAGTTTTCAAGATTATTAGCAATTTAAGTCTTTTTTTGCAGCTGTGACCTTGACCTTTGATCATATGACCTTGAACCATACATCAAAATGATCGTTGTCACAATGCCTACAATGTTCTGATATACATGCCTATACAAAAAGTTAATAGTTTTAAAGATAATAAGCAATTTAAGTCTTTTTTGCAGCTGTGAACTTGACCTTTCACCATATGACCTTGAACCATGTATCAAAATGATCGTTGTTGCAATACCTACAATATTCTAATATACATGCCTATACAAAAAGTTAATAGTTTTCAAGATAATTAGTAATTTAAGTCTTTTTTGCAGCTGTGAACTTGACCTTTCAACATATGACCTTGAACCATGTATCAAAATGATCGTTGTCGCAATACTTATAATATTCATATATACATGCCTATACAAAAAGTTAATAGTTTTAAAGATAATAAGCAATTAAAGTCTTTTTTTGCAGCTGTGACCTTGACCTTTGATCATATGACCTTACACCATACATCAAAATGATCGTTGTCGTAATACCTACAATATTCTAATATACATGCCTATACAAAAAGTTAATAGTTTTCAAGATAATTAGCAATTCAAGTCTTCTTTTGCAGCTGTGACCTTGACCTTTCAGCATATGACCTTGAACTATATATCAAAATGATCGTTGTCGCAATACCTACAATATTCTAAAATACATGCCTATACAAAAAATTAATAGTTTTCAAGGTAATTAGCAATTTAAGTCTTCTTTTGCAGCTGTGACCTTGACCTTTCAGCATATGACCTTGAACCATATATCAAAATGATCGTTGTCACAATATCTACAATATTCTAATATACATGCCTATACAAAAACAAAAAGTTAAAAGATTTCAAGATAATTAGCAATTTAAGTCTTTTTATGCAGCTGTGACCTTGACCTTTCAACATATGACCTTGAACTATACATCAAAATGATCGTTGTCACAATGCCTACAATGTTCTAATAAACATGCCTATACAAAAACAAAAAGTTAAAAGATTTGAAGATAACTAGAAATTTAAGTCTTTTTTGCAGCTGTGAACTTGACCTTTCAACATATGACCTTGAGCCATGTATCAAAATGATCGATGTCGCAATACTTACAATATTCATATATACATGCCTATACAAAAAGTTAATAGTTTTAAAGATAATAAGCAATTTAAATCTTTTTTTGCAGCTGTGACCTTGACCTTTGATCATATGACCTTACACCATACATCAAAATGATCGTTGTCGTAATACCTACAATATTCTAATATACATGCCTATACAAAAAGTTAATAGTTTTCAATATAATTAGCAACTTAAGTCTTCTTTTGCAGCTGTGACCTTGACCTTTCAGCATATGACCTTGAACTATATATCAAAATGATCGTTGTCGCAATACCTACAATATTCTAATGTACATGCCTATACAAGAAATTAATAGTTTACAAGGTATTTAGCTATTTAAGTCTTCTTTTGCAGCTGTGTCCTTGACCTTTTAGCATATGACCTTGAACCATATATCAAAATGATCGTTGTCACAATATCTACAATATTCTAATATACATGCCTATACAAAAACAAAAAGTTAAAATATTTCAAGATAATTAGCAACTTAAGTCTTTTTTGCAGCTGTGAACTTGACCTTTCAACATATGACCTTGAACCATACATCAAAATGATCGTTGTCACAATGCCTACAATGTTCTAATAAACATGCCTATACAAAAACAAAAAGTTTAAAGATTTGAAGATAATTAGCAATTTAAGTCTTTTTTGCAGCTGTGAACTTGACTTTTCAACATATGACCTTGAGCCATGTATCAAAATGATCGATGTCGCAATACTTACAATATTCATATATACATGCCTATACAAAAAGTTAATAGTTTTAAAGATAATAAGCAATTTAAGTTTTTTTTTGCAGCTGTGACCTTGACCTTTGATCATATGACCTTACACCATACATCAAAATGATCGTTGTCGCAATACCTACAATATTCTAATATACATGCCTATACAAAAAATTAATAGTTTTCAAGGTAATTAGCAATTTAAGTCTTCTTTTGCAGCTGTGACCTTGACCTTTCAGCATATGACCTTGAACCATATATCAAAATGATCGTTGTCACAATATCTACAATATTCTAATATACATGCCTATACAAAAACAAAAAGTTAAAAGATTTCAAGATAATTAGCAATTTAAGTCTTTTTATGCAACTGTGACCTTGAGTTTTCAACATATGACCTTGAACCATATATCAAAATGATGGTCATGTCAAAACCTACAATATTCATATATACATGCCTATACAAAAAGTTAATAGTTTTCAAGATAATTAGCAATTTAAGTTATTTTTTGCAGCTGTGACCTTGACCTTTCAACATATGACCTTGAACCATGTATCAAAATCATCATCATGTCAATACCTACAATATTCTAATATACATGTCCATACAAAATGTTAAAAGTTTTAAAGATAATTAGCAATTTCAATCTTTTTTTGCAGCTGTCACCTTGACCTTTCAATATATTATCTTGAACCATATATCTAAATGATTGTTGTCGCAATACCTACAATATTCTAATAAACATGCCATGCCTATACAAAAAGTTATTAGTTTTCAAGATTATAAGCAATTTAATTCTTTTTTTGCAGCTTTGACCTTGACCTTTCAACGTATAACCTTGTACCATATATCATAATGATCGTTGTTGCAATACCTACAATATTCTAGTATACATGCCTATACAAAAAATTAATAGTTTTCAAGATAATTAGCAATTTAAGTCTTCTTTTGCAGTTGTGACCTCGACCTTTCAACATATGACCTTGAACCATGTATCAAAATGATCGTTGTCGCAATACTTACAATATTCATATATACATGCCTATACAAAAAATTAATAGTTTTCAAGGTAATTAGCAATTTAAGTCTTCTTTTGCAGCTGTGACCTTGACCTTTCAGCATATGACCTTGAACCATATATCAAAATGATCGTTGTCACAATATCTACAATATTCTAATATACATGCCTATACAAAAACAAAAAGTTAAAAGATTTCAAGATAATTAGCAACTTAAGTCTTTTTTGCAGCTGTGAACTTGACCTTTCAACATATGACCTTGAACCATACATCAAAATGATCGTTGTCACAATGCCTACAATGTTCTAATAAACATGCCTATACAAAAACAAAAAGTTTAAAGATTTGAAGATAATTAGCAATTTAAGTCTTTTTTGCAGCTGTGAACTTGACCTTTCAACATATGACCTTGAGCCATGTATCAAAATGATCGATGTCGCAATACTTACAATATTCATATATACATGCCTATACAAAAAGTTAATAGTTTTAAAGATAATAAGCAATTTAAGTCTTTTTTTGCAGCTGTGACCTTGACCTTTGATCATATGACCTTACACCATACATCAAAATGATCGTTGTCGCAATACCTACAATATTCTAATATACATGCCTATACAAAAAATTAATAGTTTTCAAGGTAATTAGCAATTTAAGTCTTCTTTTGCAGCTGTGACCTTGACCTTTCAGCATATGACCTTGAACCATATATCAAAATGATCGTTGTCACAATATCTACAATATTCTAATATACATGCCTATACAAAAACAAAAAGTTAAAAGATTTCAAGATAATTAGCAATTTAAGTCTTTTTATGCAACTGTGACCTTGAGTTTTCAACATATGACCTTGAACCATATATCAAAATGATGGTCATGTCAAAACCTACAATATTCATATATACATGCCTATACAAAAAGTTAATAGTTTTCAAGATAATTAGCAATTTAAGTTATTTTTTGCAGCTGTGACCTTGACCTTTCAACATATGACCTTGAACCATGTATCAAAATCATCATCATGTCAATACCTACAATATTCTAATATACATGTCCATACAAAATGTTAAAAGTTTTAAAGATAATTAGCAATTTCAATCTTTTTTTGCAGCTGTCACCTTGACCTTTCAATATATTATCTTGAACCATATATCTAAATGATTGTTGTCGCAATACCTACAATATTCTAATAAACATGCCATGCCTATACAAAAAGTTATTAGTTTTCAAGATTATAAGCAATTTAATTCTTTTTTTGCAGCTTTGACCTTGACCTTTCAACGTATAACCTTGTACCATATATCATAATGATCGTTGTTGCAATACCTACAATATTCTAGTATACATGCCTATACAAAAAATTAATAGTTTTCAAGATAATTAGCAATTTAAGTCTTCTTTTGCAGTTGTGACCTCGACCTTTCAACATATGACCTTGAACCATGTATCAAAATGATCGTTGTCGCAATACTTCAATATTCATATATACATGCCTATACAAAAAGTTAATAGTTTTAAAGATAATAAGCAATTCAAGTCTTTTTTTGCAGCTGTGACCTTGACCTTTGATCATATGACCTTACACCATACATCAAAATGATCGTTGTCGCAATACCTACAATATTCTAATATACATGCCTATACAAAAAATTAATAGTTTTCAAGGTAATTAGCAATTTAAGTCGTCTTTTGCAGCTGTGACCTTGACCTTTCAGCATATGACCTTGAACCATATATCAAAATGATCGTTGTCACAATATCTACAATATTCTAATATACATGCCTATACAAAAACAAAAAGTTAAAAGATTTCAAGATAATTAGCAATTTAAGTCTTTTTATGCAGCTGTGACCTTGAGTTTTCAACATATGACCTTGAACCATATATCAAAATGATGGTCATGTCAAAACCTACAATATTCTAATATACATGCCTATACAAAAAGTTATAAGTTTTCAAGATAATTAGCATTTTAAGTCTTTTTTGCAGCTGTGAACTTGACCTTTCAACATATGACCTTGAACCATGTATCAATGATCGTTGTTGCAATACCTACAATATTCTAATATACATGCCTATACAAAAAGTTAATAGTTTCAAGATAATTAGCAATTTAAGTCTTTTTTTCAGCTGTGAACTTGACCTTTCAACATATGACCTTGAACCATGTATCAAAATGATCGTTGTCGCAATACCTACAATATTCTAATATACATGCCTATACAAAAAGTTAATAGTTTTCAAGATAATTAGCAACTTAAGTCTCCTTTTGCAGCTGTGACCTTGACCTTTCAATATATGACCTTGAACTATATATCAAAATGATCGTTGTCGCAATACCTACAATATTCTAATATACATGCCTATACAAATATTAATAGTTTTCAAGGTAATTAGCAATTTAAGTCTTCTTTTGCAGCTGTGACCTTGACCTTTCAGCATATGACCTTGAACCATATATCAAAATGATCGTTTTCGCAATGCCTACAATGTTTTAATATACATGCCTATACAAAAAGTTAAAAGATTTCAAGATAATTAACAATTTAAGTCTTCTTTTGCAGCTGTGACCTTGACCTTTCAATATATGACCTTGAACTATATATCAAAATGATCATCATGTCAATATCTACAACATTCTAATATTCATGCCTATACAAAAAGTTAATAGTTTTCAAGATATAGTGACAAATATATAATTTTTAGCAATTTCCCCACTCAGTGCCTTACAATTTCCCCATTTTGAGCCCCATGGCTACCATTTGTGCAAATATGAAAAAAGATGACCTAAGGATGTTATAAATGAAATAACTAAGGTATATCTCTTGTAGATTCAGAGGAGAAGATTTCAAATTTTTTACTCTTTCCACCCTTATGGGGCCCCAAGGGGACATAACTCCTTCATTTGTGCAAATCTAAAAGGGCGTCACCCAGGCATGATGGTTACCAAGTTTCCTTAAATTTGGCTCAGTGGTTTTGGAGGAGAAGATTAAAATGTAAAAAGTTAACGCACGACGCACGACAGACGATGGACGGTGAACCATCGCAATAGCTCATCTGAGCTTTCAGCTCAGGTGAGCTAAAAAGTTGATCAGATAAATCCAAATTTACAAAACAGATTGTTCAGTAGATTCTAGGCAATTTTGTGAAGTTTTATCAAATTTTTTTCAAGTACTTAAAAAGGAAAAAAAGACTCATAATTATTAACTTTCAAATGTTATGCTATACTTTTACAAAGAGTTCATTTTGAAAAATCATCATTAAACACTTTTTACCGTCTCATATGTAGGTCAACATCGAGACTGGACGACAAAATGTTAATGAAGCAATGTACTTAAAGAAACATCATGAAATCATATGGTTGTCCTCTAAAATAGCTGATATTACCACGCTTCTACAGTATCCGTCACACGTAGTTTTAAATCTCGACAAATTCCACCATACTCACGTTGCTAATTGTATCCAAGTCACATTATTTTTATCTTGACAGCTTTTAACATAAATTCTATATATGTCACAAAGAACACTCAAAATACGCACAGACTTCGCAGAAAATACAGCTGAGTAAAGAGGCCATTTCATATCCACATAATGGTTAAGTGTCTCTTCAAAGATAAGACTCAGCTATTCGTAGAAAATTATCTATTTCCTTATGTAAAAAGTTTCAGTTAGAATGATTAAAACGTAACAAGTAAAACAGATTCAAAATTGGTTAATCTCTCCAACATCTTTTAACATGTTTTGGATAATGATTACTAGTACTTGCTCGATTTTGGTAAAATCTTCTAGGCTTCGGTTGGTTGATTTATCACTTATATGGTTTAGCGTGATCAATGTTATTTTATTCTTGTTCCTTGCCATATTATCTTTTCACTCTGATTTTTTGTCAGTTTTATTTAGAAATAAATATGGACATTTTCATGGGCAATTCGTTTCTTTTTTTTTTTTTTTTTATTTTTTTTTTTTTTTTTTTTTTTTTTTTTAGTTTTTCTTTTTCATAGTAAAGATTGGTGGTTTTCAAGTATTGTTATGAAACAAGAGCAATAAACTATTATTACTTTTTGTAAGTATAAATCTCTGTTTTGTCAATTACTTTTAGATTACATACGGCATCTAATAACTGGCCATGTACTTTCAGAAGAGATTTTTTTTTAAAGTTGTAGCTAAAAATATGCATTTCTTGCATATAAACAAATATTGCCAAAATGAATAAAATGTAAACAAATACCGTTCCAGATACCCCCGGCATCTATTTTTCTATATAAATCGCAAATAAGGCCAAAATTGTTTTTTATAGGTTTTTGTTATTTATAGTAACGGCAGCCACGTTGAATTTCGGATGGACATGTAAAAGATAAATTTTAATCTTTACTACCAGCCTTCAACACTAAAATTCCTTTCAATTGACAATGTACTTTTATCAGAGGAGAAGATCTTCTAAGATGTAGACTAAAACGCATTATATGTATTTGCAAACGAAAAATTGTACCAAAATTCATTATTTATGTTTTATACCTAGGCATCTATAGGATATGTTTCAAACTTCAACAAAATTGGTACCGACATCCATTTTAGATTTCGGACGGACATGTCGGATACAATTTTTAAACAAAAACAACATTCCATACTAAAATTCATTTGAATTGGCAAATTAGTTTCAGATACAAAGATTGGATAGTACGCACGCACGCCTGCTTTACGATGCCATAAGCTCACCCTGGCTTCGCGATAACAATACGTTAATAACTTATAAACATTCCATGTAAAATATACTGGAAATGTCTTCTTTATCTTTAATGTGAAAAAGCGTTAGCCATAGACTTTAATCATTATGTTTTCAAACTCCTAATATCAATTGTATTGATTTTTTTTAAAACTAAGGTCATATAAATTTTAAACTAAGGTTTATTCCCCAAGCAAAGCATTCATTGGCTTGTTTTGAATTCATATTATTTTGGAACTATTCATTTCGTAAATTCTTAAATGTTTGATTTATCTTTTTTATTTTTCAACTTTTTCGGCCTCTAGTGTCACTGATGAGGAACGAATTTCCTAAACGTGCACATATGACAAATTAATACTAAACAGACGTTTTTGTTAAATATTTAGTTAGGTAAGCTAGCCCGCGGTTTCAATCAGTGTGTAAATTTTATTAAAAAACTCTCGAACCAAATTCTTAAAATACTATATATTATATTATAAGAACTTTTTTCAAAATTTACGGACACGTTCGAAAAGTTTAGTTTAGCAATACCTGCCTCAAATACCATTTTTTTCACTTTTTGTCTCTATCATACCTATTAGGTAATAAAAGGGTGTTTAATTTAATATGGCACAGTGTCCTTCATTACAACTTACTCGAGACAACCTAACAATGAAGTTTCAGTCATATCAAATGGTCACAAAAAACTTAACAGGCAAATAACAAATGTTAAGTAGGTGAACGATTTATTGTTTTAGCCCCCTCACCATTAATTTAACTATTTGTGGACAGATAATGTAAAAGACACAATATTATCGGTATACATTCAAATAATGTCAAACTGTATACAATAAGGGATTCAAAAACTTACTTTTAACCGAGACGTATCCCAAATAAGTTAGATATTTGATAGAATATGATATACATAATGTATTTATCAAACAAGTTCTTTACCTGAGGTTTAAAAAATTTAAAATTTGATGCCCACTAACACTGGTGAAACTATTTTGCATTTATGGTGCTAAAAAGTTAACTGGATTTGGAATAACATTGATTGATAAACTATGGAGGAACAGAAATCAAACTTAATAGGATCGGTATGAAATTAGAGGGTGTAAAAAGGCAGTCGAATCGTAAGACAGATACCACATTTATGATCAAATAGAAATGTCTCAGAATACTAAGTTATAAGATTTTAAAATAATATTAGTGAAATTATAAAATACTGTGCTGATAAGCAAACGATTTCTAAGGACTAAAAGTTATACTTTAACAGAATTATTTTTTTTAAACAAAAAAGAAAGATCTATATCAATACGTTAATGTTAAAGATTTTAATATGATTTACGTTGGCTCTTTTCTACCAGTGACTAGATTCTTATAACATAACAAAAACGTTGAGGGGATTGAAACATTTTATTAGAGACCGTTTTTGTTAATTCACCATCTGAATGCTTTAAAATTGAACATTGTTCTTTATTATATGTGACAATGTTCAGACTGTATAATTTGGATTTTTAGAAGATAGGGACATAATGTCTGTATTTCCATTTACGTTACCGGTTGAAAATTACCACTTGTAATTGGTAGGAGTAATGCTTTCTTGGTTATATGTGACAGTCTTCAGACTGCGTAATTCAGAAAAATATACTCATTTTATTTGTACTTTTACTATTTTTATATACCATTATATATTTTTGGTGTTGTCAAATACCGTTTTTGACGTTCAATGCACAAATTAAATGCGTGACTTTTCATCGACACAATAGATCTGTTGATTAATGTTATTCTTTGCGACTTTTGACATTTACAGCACGATGTATGAGGAGTTGTAATTTAGTATCTAATTAATTGCAGTATAACTTGTAATATTTGGATTGATTTTAAAAGGTTTATTTTTATATATATAATCTAAGACTCCACAAGAGAATGTATCTAGTTTTATTTCCGTAAATATTTTAGTCTCATATTTTCTTTAAAATACATTCCACAAAGTGATTTATACACTGTGCATCTCATGTACTTTTGCAATTTATGTTATCAGCAATAAGCATAATCATGAACCTTAACATTGTTAAACCTCATAGGGTTAGACTTTGACTTGCAGCAGTTTCACAAAGATTGCTTTGAAATATGTTGATTTACTGATTTTCTTGTCACCAGAGCTATCCATTTGTTTTAAATAATTGAGCCCATTTTCATCTTTTATTCAACATTTAAATATCTTTACTATAAAAATGGCCTTATTAAGATGCTTATAGTTTGAAATAATTTTAAGATGTAGAAGTGAATGTCCGAAAAATTCTTATTTCCTAAAAATTATGGACCCAAGATTCCAAAATAAGTAAGTTTAAAGAATATGCAGTTACATTCCGTATCTATTTATCGGTTAATGTATTACACTAGTTCTTAAATCTAAAGGAATGAATAGTTATTGTTTCGCTTATTAGGTAAAAAACGTGAAAGTAATTATTTATCTTTCTTTTTACTTTAAATCAGTTCATTTTAAAAACTGTCTTTTCAAGAAGAGAACGGTATATTTTTGTAATTTTTCTCGAGCCGCTAATGTTAATTTTATTCACATGATGATAATAATGAAATTATTCCATAGGCACAACCAGTTTATGTAATAATAATAAAAAAAAACATGCCAGTCTGTGTCCACACCACAATCTCAAAAACAAAGTAAAAACTTTGCAAACTAACAAAATATGTTATACACGAGAACTTCCATCAAGGAAATGAGGCCGTGTGCTCCGGAAGGGTAAGCACCTCCTGTCTAGCTAGCTACACCCGTCACGTGCAAGTCAATTTTGAGAATGAAAGGAACAAAGAACTATGGTTAGTCAATTATATCCAGTATAAGTTGGGATACAGTGACTACATACTTATCATCAATATTGTGATGACGGCCATAAAACTTTTTTAGGGCCCTGATTAGCCTAGACTTGCAATATCCTTGTGTCAACAATTTAATTGTAAGTAATTTGCTTCGTTGCAGAAAGTCCCCATAGTGGGAACAAGCTCTACCGTACCGTATTAAATGTGAAACATATACACCATACGCAGGAGAAGCAGGGATATTACTGCAAAGAAACGCAAAGTTTACAATAGAAAAATTGAAGTCATCACGTTTTCGTAAAGCATCAGATGTAACCTTTCATGGGTGTCATAATTGAGGTATAAGTCCAAATATGAAGCAGAACATGGAGAATCTGTTGTGTCTTTTATTTCAAGCTCACTTTGATAGATGACATTCACATATTCTCCAAATTTGTGATTATTTAGAGAAAGAACGTCATCTATATATCTGTATGTGTAGTTGAATGATTTAGCGACAGCCTTTTCTCCAGATTTGACAAAGTTCTGTAAAAATTCAGATTCATATGAATAAAGAAACAAATCAGCAAGCAAAGGTGCACAGTTTGTGCCCATTGGTATACCGATTGTTTGTTGAAAGATTACAATGCCAAACACAACAAATATGTTGTCTATCAAAAACTCTAACATTTTGTTGATGGTATCTTCAGTTTATTTTTGTTTGCAGTCTGTATGGTGTTTTACAAAATAACCAGAATCCCTGTTGAGCACTAGATATTTATATCTTGGTTTACCGTTTTTGTAAAGAATGAAAAGTGAATGATTTGTTTTAGAAGTTCTTTCAATTTAGTATGAGGGATAGTGGTGTAAAGGGTAGAAAAATCAAAAGCTTTTATACTTTTTACCGAAGATAGAGTATTAGAAACAAAATGGTCAAGTAGTTCTTTAGAATTTTTGAGAATCCACATTTGGTTGATGCCAGATGTAGAATAGACTTTATCTGAATAAGTCTGAAGGCCATCTTTGACAACTGTCAAAATTTGTGTTAGAATTACTGATAATGATTTAGTAGTACATTTAGAGGAACCTGCTATATATCTTTCTTTGTATGGATTTTTGTGAAGTTTAGGAATCCAATACAAGTAAGGCAGGTCAAGTTCTTCCTGTTTTAAATTGATATCAAAAGACTCAAGGACTCCCCTATGATTTTCTATGCCATTTTATATGACATCAGTGATGACGAATTTGTTGCATCCTGTGAACAAGTAGAGATACAGGTGCCGTTACTGTGAATATAAATTTGAAATGATTTCGTGGCAACCGGGTTATTACACACGTTTAATGTATTGTTTTTAAGAGGATTTAATCAAAAAGCAATTTTATCATGATTAATTGGATTATTCGTGACTTGTTAGTGAATTATTACTTTTACAAGCCATTGTTGTCAGAAGGAATATTCATTAAGCGTTGTTCAAAATTAATAAATTTTGTCTAAAATAATGTTGTTACGTTATTTTTGGATGTGTTAATTAATGTCAGAATACTTCAGGAACTGAAAGTAATTTATGTTAACTGTTTATTACTGAAATAAATTGAAGTCTTAAGACAAAAAATGGCCAGTGATAAAGATACACCAGAAAATAATGCTATTCAATCTTTTTGGTATATTTCGTATTTTCAAGTGAGAGTTATTCTACATGTAAGTCCATTGCGTGTTTATGCTTACAAGCAAAATCTACCGTCTGCTCAGTTTTGAAGACATGGGCTATCATTGTCTTATCGGCTAAAATGTTGATTTTACATTTCTTAAAAGGTACTAGTATTAACTTACATGTTATCGATGGGACAATTTCTATTTTAAAAATACCACTGCAGTAGCTCAGTTGGTAGAGTTGGTTGGTGAAAGTGGGTAGTGACTGTACTTTCGCCAAGCACTCGGCATTACGAAATGAAAGTTACGTTTCTTTCGGATGGAAGTTTAAAATAAACGAGGTCCCGTGTCACGGCCTGGCACGATAAAGAACCCTGCTGTATAATGCCATCAGCGCAACGCACATGCAAAATTTCTGCACTTTCACCTATAGCTGGCGACATCTCGATATAAGTGAAATACTCTTGACTGGGACGTTAAACACCATTACTCAACTCAACTCAACTCTATTTTAAAAGTTTTATGCAGAAAATTAATGTGTTCGTATTACTGTCAAATATTTTAAAAATCTGTGTTGGAATTGAACATTGGTTTATTTTCCAATACATTTATCTTGATATGTCCACCGACATTTAGTTTTTTCCAAATTCCAGTTCTTAGTTCCGGTTAAAGTAATAATGCCTTCAATTCTTTCTCCTATGTATAATCTTTGTAACAAGTAGATAAACGTTTGCGATAATATTACGTTTAATGGGTATTTCAATATCAGCAGTTGCAATAACAGTTGTATAAACTATGATTATTTATGAATAATTAGCCGTGTTAATGGGCTTATCTAGCTTTAAGATCTATCTTATATCATCACACACAATATGTAATTCAACTCCAATTTAAAAAAAATGTTGGCGAAACTTTGTTAGCAGTTACTATTTCGAACATTAGTGATAGCATAGCAACTTGTTAAAAACGTGGTCATTTGGCAATATTTGTCATTCTCGACTGGCTGTCTTCCCTATATCTATCTTAGTATTAACTCTGAACACTTAAATCAGTGACATTCGTTTATTTGTGTCTACCTTTTTATTTCACGTGTTGTTTGTGTCGTAATCTTGGTTTGAATTAAAAAAATAAAACCATAAAATAAAAAATAAAAATAAAATAAAATTTCTTGAGGAAAGAGGTGTACGGATTTTTGTGACTGCCTGTTATTATAACCTCATTTATAAACACTAAAGCTGTATATATAACATAGTTTTCTGAAAGTCTGTCAAAAGATTTTTTTATTCATAGACCTTATAATTCGACTGAATTTATCCTTTGAGAATATGACGAATTTTATTTTTACATTTATTTTTGCAGACGTTTTGCGATTGTGTTTCAGCAACAATTAACATCTACTGTTTTTAAAGGTTTTTTTTTTTTTTTTTTTTTTTTTTTTGTTTCCTATTTTATTCGCAATATCAATTGGTTTTTAATAAACGTACATATTCTGCAGCTATTCCAAGTTGATTCTTAATATTTTGTACTAAAAGCAATTATTAGTGACAAAAACACTAGACACGAATATTTTATTGCATTTTTCTGTTATTATGCACATAATTTCGATTCAGCAGTGAATAATTTAAGCAAAGTAATAATTTCAAAGGTTTAATTCAACTATTTGTTGACCAGTTGTAGGTAAGTCAAAAAAGCAAACTAAAGTCAATGCCCTAAGATTCTTGTATAAGTATTGGTATTATGATACTATCTTGCATATGAAACTTCATGTCATTTGACTCGACTAAACGTCAATGTTAGACTATTTTAGTTAACGATATTATTAAAATCACAGTTCCCATCTGATGCTCTTTGGACTAAATGGAGGCACTTATTTAGCTGTATGAAAAGTGTCTGTGCTTCCTAAGAAGATAATCAATGATTAGACGACGATTGTTGTATTATACGGTGATCCACAGCTTGTCGTAAGCCAGTGATCAATAAGCATTGACAGAGTGCAGTACTACAAGATACCTTTCATTGCCTTTTACAGTTCGAATTTAAATTTTATCTTGTAGTAATATCACATAAAGGTGGATTTTCAACATGCTTATTTGTGTCTAATTCAAGGTAAGTCGATAAAAATTTGAAATACATTTCATTTTAAAACTCATTTTAGAAAGATTTTTGAAACAATTCAGAATCAAATCTTTTAAAGCTATTATGATATTGTTTTTGCGTAAGATATGTGCTTGATTTTTTATTAGTATTTATTTTAAAATTATTTTAATTATTTATTTCTATTTTCTTTTAATTATTATTGTCACAAATTGAAAAAAAAATTACTTAAAATATTTTAATTTTCTCATTAACCAAACTTCTTTTTATTTTTTAATGTTCAAGATAATGATGCAAATCCTGTGTTAGAGATAACAGCAAATAATGCATTTTGCCTATATTACTTACAACACTTCAATAAGTTTAAAGTGATCAAATTTTTACGTTTTTTAAAGATGTATATCACAAATAATGTTTGGTTAATACATGTATAATAGTGCAGAAATTATTCATGTCAAAAAGTGTTGTATAAATGATGTTTGTATGTGTACAACGAATATGTATACCTTTTAGCAAAATTTGCAATCGTGTTATTTTGTTTAAGCGTGTTTAAAACTAAAATTTGTTCCCTAAGCAAAGCATTCCATAACTGGATTTAGATTAATATAATTTTGGAACTTTTGATTTATTACCTTTTAACCTTTTGTCTTATCAAAATCTTTGGTTCCTAATGTCAGTGACGAGGAATGATTTTCCAAAATGAACATATATGGAACATCAACATTTAACAGGTATTTTTGTTAGATATCTTATAATTATTCTGCTTAGGTTTAATGATGGACAAACGATTATTTTCTTAAAGGCAATTTGATATTTGATAGTGTAAAATGATTATCTGATTTAAATATTTGTAAAGTAACTTTGACGATGATTATCTCTCAAAGAAACAGCTGTCAAACTAAATTTATATTATGTCTAATCATTTAAGAGAATTACAAAGAAGAAAAATTGCTAAATCACATTTGGAAGTTTTTATTTTTAGGCAAAAATAACGATCCTTAAAACTTGATGCAAAAAATAAGAAAACTATTTTTCCCTCGTGTTGCTTAATGTCAAATTAACAATTTAATCATATTTGTCAATCAGCAAAACGACAATAATTATATCACCATGTTTCTCGATCAAACGACAACAATTATAAATTCTTTTTAAATAGACAAAACGAAAGAAAATTCTTGCTTAACGGCCAAACGGAAACAGTTAAATCATCTTTGCATGATACCAATTATAAAAGTCTTGTTAATCGAAAATACAACAACAATTAGTATAGCCTTGTTCATCGATAAAACGACACTTAATATATCATCTTTGTTAACAACAGCTAAGCATCGTTGTAAATCGGTCAAACGACAACAACAGTGCCATTCTTGTTAATCGAATAAACGACAACTATTATACCACCCTTTGATAATCGATTAAACGAAAACGATTAATAAATTCTTGTTTATGGATCAAATGACAACAACGATTTCAGCCTTGTTGATCAGCCAAACGGCAACAATTATTCAACCCTTTGTTAATCAACTGAAAACAGTTAATTGAATCCTCTCGATCTAACGACTACAATTAAAATCCTTCTTAATCAATCAATTTAAACAATTGTTTCATCCTTTTTATTCTATCAAACAAAACATTTTTGTCAACCTTTTTATTCTATCAAACAAAACAGTTTTGTCAACCTTTTATTCTATCAAACAAAACATTTTTGTCAACCTTTTATTCTATCAAACAAAACATTTTTGTCAACCTTTTATTCTATCAAACAAAACATTTTTGTCAACCTTTTATTCTATCAAACAAAACAGTTTTGTCAACCTTTTTTCTATCAAACAAAACATTTTTGTCAACCTTTTTTATTCTATCAAACAAAACATTTTTGTCAACCTTTTATTCTATCAAACAAAACATTTTTGTCAACCTTTTATTCTATCAAACAAAACAGTTTTGTCAACCTTTTATTCTATCAAACAAAACATTTTTGTCAACCTTTTATTCTATCAACAAAACATTTTTGTCAACCTTTTTATTCTATCAAACAAAACAGTTTTGTCAACCTTTTATTCTATCAAACAAAACATTTTTGTCAACCAATTATTCTATCAAAGGCAACAACGTTTTCATCCTTTTTATTAATCAAATTTTTATTTTGAATTTTTGTTTTGAATGATATGGCGAAAATTATTTTATTGATCCCCCAAAAATTGTCTTATGTTAGAGTAATTATTTCTGTTCACGTCATATATATATATATATATATATATATATATATATATATATATATATATATATTATATATATATATATATATATATATTCTCATGTGGTTTTTTATTTGGTACTCAAATTATACGATAAAATAAGGTAAAGTTCAAACCTATTCATATAAATTAGCGTACCGTCGAAATGCTGCGATTTAAATTAAATGAACAATTACATATTTTCTAGATATTAATTAAGCAGAACTTCACAAACGGGACACAATTAAATTATCGCAACATTATAAATACCATGTTTTAGAATATGAAAATGGATATAATTGTTACGTTTGTATACAGTTCCGGACGGACGCAATCATTATAAGAGAATCGTCATATTCATACACATTTTTTAATTAATATATTCATTCTAGAAAGATTAGATAATTGGATTTCACGATAATTTCAGGAAATGGATTCTTGTTACGTAAGATTAATGATAGTGTCATTGTTTCTTGACCTGACATAGTAACGATTCAATTAAAACTAAACAAATGTATTTTTCCAAAAGAAATTTCACTTTCGGAACCAACTATCATTTACTCTAATGACTAAATGAAGAAATATTGTAACGTAAGTTTGATATCAGACCGATCGGGAAAAAAGATTCAATCTGGCATTTTGTGGTAAACTAAAAAAGCTTAAAGGCAGATATTTGATTCTCTTATATTCAGTGACCATTAATTGCATATAAATAGAATCATTTTGGTGAATTGGTATGCATATTTATCATCAGTGACAAAAATCTAAATAATGTCAAATGGCATTTGCGTTTTTGTCATTCATCTACACCAGACGACGTCAATAAAAAAAATTGATAAGTCTGCAATCAAACAAAACATATAACGACAGATATAAAATAAGCTTATACAGTTGTCTTGAAATGTATAATTTTGGCATTTAATCTTCTACTATTGTTTTTGCAGTCCCTTTGACACTCTTCTCCTTCAATTTTCCTGAAGAAACAAATAAGTCATAAAAGGATATAAATGTAGTTTGTTTTTGTCATTTTCAGACTTTTTTGTAATTTTCAGACACCCCCTTAATTATTCCTCTAGTTTAAAATTAAATCGAAAATTCACCTCCTAAGTTAATAAACAAATAGCATCTACCATTGTTCATGCGTAATATAAATCCATTTCCTGAAAATATCGTAAAAGTAATGTTGAACTTCCGAAAGTCCATTATAGATTTAAACTATTATCAGACTTCTTGCAAGTATTATAAAAGCTTTAAAATCACTTGACCTATAAAACATGTTTTTATTTTCGTGATATACATATGTGTGAATAGCCGTATTCGACTGGTCGTTTTCCGTTTAGCAAGAGGCTCTTCCATTAAACGATATTTTCCCACCTTTATTTTTGTCCAATCAGACTAAAGACATCAACTTTACGTTTCTTATTCGACTGGTAATTTGTTCTCAACTCGACCTTCGTGAACAACAGTGTTTTAGAAGTGAAAAGTGTGTTGAGCACTTTACCAGTCGAATGACAAATACAAAACTATATTCTGTGATCTGATTGGTCAAAAATAAAGGTGGGAAAATATCGTTTAATGGAAGAGCCTCTTGCTAAACGGAAAACGGCCAGTCGAATACGGCTAATGTCTAATAAAATTTGAAATTTGGCGAGTTGTGAAAGAATATTGTTTAAGACTGTTTCAAATATAATTTACTATGTTTTCCTTTTTAGTTGCTTTGAAAAGCAATGGCATTATTAGATTTACGTTTCTATTGCATTTGTTAACATATTATTGATAAAAAAAAATTGTCGCGTCGTTTAATTATTGCTTGATACGGATGATTCATTTCTTCTGTTAACTCTAAGTAAACACAGCTCAATTATAAGTCTTAAAGAATTTGTTGTCCGAATAAAAAAAATATTTTTCAAAGCTACATGTATGATTGTAAAATAGCTTAGCTGGTGATGAAAGCCAGTTAATTAAGTTTGGTCATTGATGTTTTAGGCTGTACAAAAATGTTGTGTATCAAGGCAGGCAGTCGTTGAATGAAACGGAAGTACCAGAAAAAAAATCCACTATCCTTTTGACAAACAAACGAGTAAAACTATTTATATATAAATATATATATATATATATATATAAATATATATATATATATATATATATATATATATATATATATATATACATATATATATATATATATAGTTTAATTTGATTTTTTGGCTTTCGTCGTTCGATATATATATCAGGTATTCACCCTACCATCAATAAACGATATAAATATCTTTAAAAATCTTTATTTTTCAAACTAATGTTTACTGCTTAGTCTGATATAATAGTTAATATTCGAGCCAATGCCGGATAAACAAGTCTTTTGATAAAAGGATTTGTTTTTATGGTTAGTTAAACACTTTAAGAGTTAAACTTTGTATTAAGAGGCATTCAAACCCTAATGACATATTTAGCATCAATCTGGCTACTAAGTTTTAGACGTTAAACCTGCGTTGTTGTTTGAATTTGCATAAGCCTTCGGAGCTAGCAAATGTATTCAATATTACATAACTGAATTTACGTGAAAGTAAGTTGTCAAGTTAATTTCATTTTTAAGTAGTTACCGGGGTGTAACAATGTGAAAAATATCATAAATTGTGTAAAACACGTAACTTACGTAAAAAAGAAATTCAATTCTTTTGATTCTTAAAGGAAATTTAGTTTTTTAAGCCGATCGACATTTCAGCACTGATCACCTGATTTTCCGAAAATCAATGTTTCAAAGTCGCTGCGTTATAAAGCAATAAATGTCACCTTTTAAGTCTAAAAGACGATCAAATGTCTTGTTAAAACTAAAAAAAAAAGTTTCTAGTTTATATCTTTTTATTTGTTTTTTCTTTAATTTTAGACAACATATAAATGATATTACAATTAAATTCTTTTCCAAAAAGGTACTATATTATGTCCCCTAAAAGCACATTTAACCAAACAACAACACATGACTGTATCATACATTTGTAGGACATGTTCCTAGAGTTCACGAATTATGTGATCCAATTTTCTACTTTTATTGCAAAAGAGAAAATAGAAAAGAAACATAATCTAATGGAATTTATTAGATGATTTAAGATAATCTCAAAAGAAGCATTATTGTCCACCCTATAAATATGAGAATTCCACTTGCAAGGCGCAAAGTTGTTGTTTTGCTTTCAATAAAATCATGTTTTGATCCGTTAATCATGAAATAATTAGCATTCTGGCGATTTACAGCTGGTAAGCCCAAGAATTTAATATTTTTAAACAAGGAAATAATTACCAAAACCTTAAATAAAATTTTAATAATTCCTCACAGGCCCTTGACAGATCTGAAATTATATAATGATGTATCAATTGTGGTAATATTATCCCCATGTACAACTGTTATTTTATATAACAATTGCTAACAAAGAACGCGTATCTTGTCGATGTATTTCAATTATTTATTTCATTTAAGTACGTATGCACTAGTAACCGACACATGTGTTAAATCTGCGAATAATATTGTAACAAATTAATCATAAGTATTAATTTCAGATATGGCAAAATGCTGAGGGAATCGTTTCAACTATAAATTTAACTACTGTAGATACTTTAAATGGGTGACCAAAGCTGACGCTTAAATCTTCATTTTGGTTCCTATGACTATATAAAGTTTTAACTTTTACCGTCTGCTTATTCGTTTAGTAATTTAAGATTGTTAAAATTTTTGTAATACGCCGTTACTTGATAAGATATAACTCAGAATAAATTACCAACATATTATATATCAAACTACATTTCTTAAATTAAGATTTTTTAATTTTAAGTAGAATTAATTTGACTTTGACCTTATTATTCTTCACAATTGAACGTTTGGCATTTATGTTTTAATGTTGATTACGAAAACTTCTTAAAATTGTTTGAAGAATAAGATCTATGCCTTTTGCCTTGTTTAC
Source organism: Tegillarca granosa (assembly GCA_029721355.1). Lineage (NCBI taxonomy): Eukaryota > Metazoa > Mollusca > Bivalvia > Arcoida > Arcidae > Tegillarca > Tegillarca granosa. The sequence goes on from CM056597.1 coordinate 26,898,647, forward strand.
CTTTTTTTACAAATGGACATTTTAAAGAAGTATCATGAAATTAATATTAAACAGATTTGCTGCATCAACGAAAATGTATTGTTCAAAAAACAAATTGGAAGGGAAATAAAACAAACATTGTACCGACGTAATTTTTCTTTCTTAAACTGTCATGCTTTTTAATATACATAATATCCATCGCCATTATTACTTAATAAATGCATAATTCATGGGTTGGTTTAATTAACAAGTTAGATTACAGGCTTGTCATGTACTTCTTTTAAATGCGATATTTTATCAAAATTTAAAAGTAGCACATGACATGATAAAAATTTTTATAAAACACAAACATACCAGTCCATATCCAAATCACAATCCCCCCCCCCCAAAAAAAAAAACTAAAGTAAACCTGGCAAATTTAGTTATACACGCGAAGAGTAAGCACTTCCTTTCTAGCTAGCCACACCCGTCACGTGCAAAGTTAATTATTAGAATAAAAAGGAACAAGTAACTATGTTTAGGTCAAATATATCCAGTATAAGTCTGGATACAGTGACTTCATACTAATCAACAACATTGTGATGACGGCCATAAAACTTTTAAAAGCATTGATAAGTTTAGGCTTGCAATATTCTTGAGTCAACAATTTAATTGTAAGAACTTTGCTTCGTTGTAAAAAGTCCCCGTAGTGAGAACAAGCTCTACTCGAGCTTATGAACTGTGAAACATACATCCCATACACAGGCGAAGCAGGAATATTACTGCAAAGACACGGGAAGTTGACAAAAGAAAAAATGAAGTCATCACGTTTGTGGTATAGCTTCAGATAAAACCTTTCGTGTGTGTCATAATTTCGTTATAAGTTGGTATATGTCCAAATATGAAGCAGAACATGAAGAATCCGTCGTCTCTTTTATTTCAAGTTCAGTTGGATAGATGGCATTCACATATTCTCCAAATTTGGTATTATTTAGAGAAAGAACGTCATCAATTTATCTCTATGTGTAGTTGGATAATTTAGCGACAGTCTTCTCTGTCCAGATTTGACAGGATTCTGTAAAAATTCTGTCACGTTACTGTTTTAAACGTAATTTCAAACTGCAATCCTGGTCTTTTGAGGAATCTTGTCCATGAACAGGCTTAAAATAAAAATTATTACACCGATCCGGGATAATGATATAAGCTTGTTCACTCAGTCATCAATCCAGATGAATGATAGCCCTACTTTAAAAACCTTTAACAAAAAAATTATGGAATTATCTGCATTAAAAAACGATATTTTAGTTTTGTTTTTATATCATTGAACGTTTTAAATGAAATTTAAATACCCGTGATTTCATCAAGTGTATTCGTTATATCAGAAAAGTTAGAATTAAGGCTACCATGGGATTTTGACTGATTTATTTTAACGGTTCTAAAGAAACAAAATTACATAATACATTATATATATATATATATATATATATATATATATATATATATATATATATAAATTCGTGCTTGGTAGGTATAAATTATTTATTACAACATAGAACCTAATGTGCTCAAATGTTTCGCCTGTAATAATTCGGAAAAATTAAAAAAATTTATTAATTTAAATTTTATGTGTTAACACAAACGGGATATTTCACAGGAAATTTCATTTTATTCTCGATGTGCCCTTTGCATTCACTAGAGAGCCTTTTTAAAATTGCATTTCTAGCTTAATTATATACAAATTGCCATTTTGTTTCACTTGTACGAATTTTACATTTTTTAAAGACATTTGACAAATTCAAAATAATCTCAGTATTCCCTTGTTAGAACTGATATATGAATCGTCATTGTTTTTTTTTAGGCATGAAGGAGTCACATAAAATTGACAAGCTACATGTATAAGAATCTCTGTTTTTTTTCCTGTTTACACTTTATTGGAAATAAATACATAAAACTGCCAACTATTTGTCATAAACCGAGTTATTATGCCGCATATTAAATATTTACCTTATCGATAATGTGTCACTTTTCCGTCCCTTAGTTTGCAATTAGTACAAATAGGCCTTCTTACTCCGTTAAGCTGTAGTGTTTTTGCAGTTGTTTCCAGCTGTTTGTAATCGAGATCGTTGCCAAAATCTCAATTAGCATTCTTTTCGCATATACTAATTTCTATTACTTACTAGAAATTTAACCATTGTTGTATCAAACATTTCACAGCAAAGTAGTTTTTCATAATAAAGAGGATTATAGTCTCTCAAACTAGTTTCATATAATTGTAATTTTAAACCTTTTTCTCATAGACTTTTTTAAGCTTTCACGTCAATAGAATAAACAATTTTGATACATAACGTGGGCAGTACACTTCTATTTTATATCTGTAAGTTGACTTTCAAATAAAAATATGTCTATTATCAAGTTTCCCATTTTTACAAACACATTTAACGATATTTCTGTATACATGAATCTTTACTGTTGTTCTTTTTGTGTAGGTTTGAAATTTTTCAGCACAGTTTATTTTTGTTTTTAATCAGTTTAAAATATATTACATTTTCATGACAATATATGAGGATTTTTTGTTGTTTGTTTGGTAAATTGGTGGGTTTCAACATTTAGATTTAATAAAATTATTGTATGTGTCAAACGTTCAATTTTTTTTCGAAATAAAAAAATAAATATGAGAAAATGATGACTTTATCATTTGATCAATTTGTTTAGCCATTTTTATGTTATCTGTTGCTCGGAAACTCTTATTTTTAAGCGCATTTGATAAATAAAAAATTCCAAGACAACAATGATTAAGAAATCTTATTAACAAGTGCAAAAAAAATAACTTTTAAGAAACCCTAGGGTTATAACGAAAATAAATTGTTCTAGTTCATTCGTATAACAAATACGAATTCTCAAGGACCTTTCTGAAATTGAATAAATAAAAAAAAAAATAAAAATTAATAAAAAAAACCTACTTTTTTACCTTCTTGCTGTAGAGTCTATTGTTCATGACATATACTATATTGAACATCAAGGACGTTTAATTATAGCCAAATACAGTATAAAGATATATCATATAATTCATGTTATAAAAACGCCAGTTCCAATTTTATATTATATTTTTTATATTCTGGTATATTGGAATCTCTGTTGTATGTATGTGTATTTTAATTTGATGAAGAACTTGATAATTATTATACAAAATGTTATCTATAGCCTTTAGACTAGAATACAATATGTTTCTTGAAAATTTTAAAATATTTTCAGTTTTATTAATAACGAGATATAATAAAAATTTCGAAGATATCACGATTATAACGTTGTTAACGAGTTTGTGCAAGTTGTCGTCGTAATATTATACGAACACTAATTGCATACTGGCCAAAAATGTCATATGTGTATATTGCATAGTATTTACTTTCATTTACTTGTATCTAGTAAACATGTTAAAGGACCATAGCAACGGAAATTATCTTCACACATAACACACCTGGGTTTGACGGCTTAACAAGTTTGTAACTAGGTCAACGCGTCTTTCATGTCGTAAACATGTCTGCTCCGAAGGCACAAATGCCCAAGTGCAGTGGAGTTAAGTGAATTAGGGCAGTTATATTGGTCAAATATGTTAACTAATTTCGAGGATGGCAGTTCTAGCATGGTAAAGGAAACAGACGCACTGGTAGAAGCGAACTGGCAATCGCCCGAACGGGATACTGTGATCTGTAAGCATACGATTTGGACCAGTAGGTATCCAAGGCTCCAACAAATGTACCAAGTAGTCTCTGGTATTTATTACCGTCAAGGTTTAAATACATGTAGATTCTAGTGTTAGAAAGTTAACAAATACGTCTTGTTATATTTTTCTCTGGTAACTACATTTTTCTTCATAATACAAATCACTGGTATAACCTGACTGAGGCGTAAATCACAATTATTCCACTACAAACATAAGTGACTATAAGACGTAACTCTGTCAATAATAATAAAACTAACAACTCACTACTTGTGTGTTATTAGTGTAAACACATTAGTATCAATCTTCGTTTGAAATTTGAGACAACATAAAAACAATGAAAATATATATATCCTTGATATTTAAATGCGTTGTAAACTTGAACATATACGTAGGCGTTTAGTTGTGAAACCTTTGGGAAGCAAAATATATAAAGTCTATATATATATATTACTTTCAATACATATATACATTTCTTTTCGTATTTCAAAGGACGATATTCTTTGCATTTGCTTATCGCTCACGTTAGTCTTTCATTAAGTTTTTATTATGATTTTTGATATCAATGTACTACAGACACGGTTTCAAGTAAACTTTCAAAAACATTCATATATCAGTTTTTTATATGGTTTTCTTTCAAAATATTCTTTATAATTTTGAAAAAAGTTGTTAGAGTAAATACAAATTTTTATATAAATCCATTTGATATCAATGTTTTTTCGCCTTTGTTATTATTTTATTTTATTTTTTATTTACTTATTTATTTATTTATATGTTTGCTTATTTTTTAAAAAGAAACAATTGTTCTTAAATCCAGTTTCTTTCATGTCTTATTTTTACCAAACTGTTCGCTGGACCGGTCAATTTCCTTATTGAACAACTGCAAATGGACAGAAAATCCATTTCTTTTATGATAACACAATAGTGGCTGTCCGAACTCTGACTCCTATTATGACATGGTAAATAGCTCACGTAAATAGCTGAAAAAATAACTAGTTTCTTCTGTTATTATGTGGAGATAAGATTGCATAGCATTGCTACAATTTATTTCATACTGAATTGTGTACATGTATTTCCTGAGGTTTTCCCTTTCAATCAATCTAGACGTAATGTTATTTGTTTTGGGCTAAAAGTCATTTATTATATCGCTATATCTTTACAAATTATCACGGTCTTTATTCGGTTTTATTTTTTTCTTTCAAAGTCTTTAGTTTTAAATAAAGCAGATAAAATAAAACGAAAATTCGGATGACTTATTTCGGTTACGATTAAAGTCACTGATACGGATTTTTAAGATACCAGAAGTATATGAAACAATAATTTAGTGTCATCAGTCTATTAAGTATGTGAACTATAGAATTCGAAACAGAAGAGTAAAAAAACTACAATGAACAAAAATGAGGAAAATAAATATAAATGCCCTTTGACCCCATTAATCACAAGTACTCTCTTCTTAGACGGACATCCAATCTTGGTACGAAATTCCTCATGACTAGCCGAATATTCTGATGAATATGTCCGGTGAAAAGTGGTGATATCTCTTGATCAGATGACAAAAAATCTGGTGACCTGTGGTGAAACCTCTCGATCTAATGATTAAATGTCCGGTGTTCAGTCGCATAGATGTCGCCCGATGTCAAACCGTGTAGATTGTTGATCGGATGACAAAATGCCTCGTGTCTAGTCGTGTTAACAATTGATCGGATGACAAAATGCCCGGTGTCTGCTCGTGTTAACAATTGATCGGATGACAAAATGTCCCGTGTCTAGTCGTGTTAACAATTGATCGGATGACAAAATGCCCTGTGTCTAGTCGTGAAGACTCTCAATTTAATGGCAAAATGGCCGGTATCCGCTATCGTAGACATCGAGAATCGATTATTCTTTCATGTAGAAAATCACTCTGATAATAAAAACTTCATATCAGTCTTGTAGACTCTCGATCCAATCCCGGTGTTCATGTTTTTCTGAATTTGTCCCTATTTATATGACAAAACATTGGATGGGGGTGGTGATCAACTTAAATTACTTCATTTGTACAGATTATCCATCGGATCTAAACTGGATTATGGATTCAGTATTTATGGAATCACTTGCAAATCATATCTAAAAGAATAATACATTAAATCACTAGTTATGTTCTAATTCGTTCCACTTAAACGAACATAAATTATTTATAAATAAAACTATAACACGATATAGGATATGAAGCGCTCTGTAAGTGCAGTTACATTTATTATCGTAATATATACAAATAAAAAACCAATTTTCCGAAATAAAAACTCTAAACACATTCCAAGATATCTACAAAATACAAAAATAATATATTAGTATCATTTAAGAGAAAATATAATTAGAACCAAGTAACCCTTTCAGGGAGGTTGGGTAGGTATATAAGTTAAAACACGTCAACTGCAGTTGAGAGAGCCTTCGAATGACTGTATTAAATTCACGGGGTTTCACCCGTGCAAAACTGTTATGGAATCATATAAATAACAGAACGAAAAGTTTATATTTGAGTAAACGAGTTTAAGTACCAATAATAAATTCATGGTTTACGTAAACGTTTAGGACCACATCAAACGTCTTCGATCGATCATTTAGACTCGGAAGCTACAGAACCTCTACTGCATTTGAGTGAAATAAAAAATCTTTGCCGTATGCTATAAATTTATTTTGCAAATCTTTCTGTTTTAATGTACCTTTTCAAATCTCAACGCTATTCCACCTTAAGGTTCACGTTTAAAATCAATGTGGTTTGAAATAAGATATCGTTAAAATAGAAAAAAATAAACAACAAATACCACGGAATCATCTGATTTTTATATGATGGTTTTATAAGAATAATTAGAAATAGTATACATGTATATATAAATATAATTAATAAAACAAACATAACAGTCCTTGTCCATATCACAATCCCCAAAACAAGGTAAAAACTTTGCAAACTGGCAAAATATGATATACACGTGAACTTCCATCATGGAAGTGAGGCCGGGTGCTCCGGAAGGGGAAGCACCTCCTATATGTATGTATGTATGTATGTATGTATGTATGCATGTAATGTATATGTATGTATGTATGTATGTATGTATGTAATGTAATGTAATGTAATGAAATGTAGGTATGTATGTTTGTATGTTTGTATGTATGTATGTGTGTATGTATGTAATTAATGTAATGTAATGTATGTATGTATGTATGTATGTATGTATGTATGTATGTATGTATGTTTGTATGTATGTATTTCATTTAAAAGATAACTCATAAAAAGTTCTTATATTAATTATGCACTGATTTACTCAGTAAATTTAATAATCTCATCTGAAAAAAATTAAAATACAGATATTAGTCGGTGCCGAGTTTTTTTCTGAATTTACTGAAATATTCATTAAAACAAACTTTTTGCGCAGAAACATTTGGAACATAATAGTAATACACACACAAACAAAACATAAGACTTCAGAATTTTACTCACTGCTTTCTCGCCTGGCGCTTGACATTAATTAGATGGATAGAGTATCGACTGATTACCCGGGACTAGGAGAGTTGTTTGTTTTTCTACGATTACTGGCTCGAAGAGCTCGAACGTGAACACAAAGTCAACCTACTCTCGTCGCCAATTATCGAAAATTGCTGATTCGACGTTGAAATAGTCTTACAGAACAACAACAACAACAACAACAGCTTTTAACAAGAGGATCAACACTTCGTCACACGCGATGTTTACATGTAAATATTCAATTCACATTTGCATTTCTAATGAGATTTTTGTTATTTTTGGTTTTAGACGAGCAATACGCACACTTTCTGATTGCTGCTTTTAAAAAGATGAAAAAAGGGGAAAGTTCCATATTAACTAAATCTAAAGTATGTCAGCCTCTGTGTTTTCAAAGGTCGACATCATAAAACAAAAGAAGTATTACCAGACAGATTGAATTATAAACTAGATTATGTCTTGCACTAGTTGAAAATTTCAGAAATAAATCTAATCATTGTTAATACTTTCCGACACATAGTAGGTGCTAATGGTTAAAAAGAAAAGACATTTGCGGCTGTACATGTTAATGTGTTTTAAAGGTCTAGCTGAAGATGTATAATTTCATTATTCGTCAAGAAATTGGCCTTCTAGTGGCAACAATGTTGGATAACTAGATATTATAAAAGCACTCTTGCCTTGCTATATAAATACTCAAATATGCAAATGTTTATAACGAAAATGTTAAGTAGAGTATTACTGTTTTACGCCCCAGTCAAGATTTCTTTGCTTGTATATGAGATGATCATTTCTGAGATGGTTAAAAAAAAATCCGGAAGTGACCGGAAAAAAAACCGACCATCGACAAGCAAACTAATATACTTTATCGCAGTAGGACTTACACGAGTGGATTCAAACTTTTGTAGAGGGAGGCGTTGTTATCTGGTGCGCGCGCTTTCTAAATGGAGGGTTCCTGATGAAAAATTCCTTCGTATGAAGTAATAATTATTCTTGAAGGTATAGAAAACATTGACTTGTTAACGTTGACTTTTGAAAACAAAATTTAAAATAAAAGGTTCGGAAAATAGTACATTGAATAGAACCGCAGCTAATTAGCATGTCATTCCCGGTTTAATTGGAGCTGTTCATTATGAAAAGATGAAATGTGCCGATATATTTCAGTAACACAGGGATTAAAAAATCCTTAAAAATGAAGGCAAATCAAAAAATATTTGTGCAATATCTCGGTAAAGTCTACCTTTAGGAATTTGACAGATATTAATGTTTTTGTTTTAAAAATAAGCCCTTTTGGTCAAAAAAGTCATTGACCGCGATTTTTTAACAATAAGGTCTAGATTTTTATGTATTTTTTATCGTCTTAGTTTCTTTTTATTGTTAGATTTAATTGTAAATACTAGTATTTCTTTTTGTAAGTCTGTTTCATTTTTGCAATAATAATGACAGATATTGTTGATATAAAGTAAAGTCGGTAGGAAAAAATCCCACGCATGTGTAACACAATGCTAAAAGCGTTATTGTGGTTTTTTTATTTTTTATTTATTTTTTAATTTTATTAAAAGATGGATTCAAATATTTCCCATAAGAGCAAAAAAGCGAGAGACAAATACTGAAATATAAAGTTAATCACTGTTATACGTAGAGATAATTTAATAATAATTGATGTTTACATGTTGCCAAGTGAATATAAAAGGTTTATTGTGTCTGGCTTGTGATTTATAGAATAGAAATTACTAAAAGCAGGAAACATTTTAGCATTAAATTTATCGATTTTTTTTCACCAGTAAATAATATCAAATAATGACAATTTCTCGAAATCCAATTCGAAATATTAATATCCGATAGAACGCGATGTTGAAATTTTAAAACTTGAGATTCTATTACTGTCTGTCAGTGAAACACTTGATTGAATGAAAGGAAAATACAAAAATATCACAAAGCTTAGGGGGATTAAAATGTCATTTTCAAAGCTTGAACAATCTAGAATTAGACAAGACAAATAAACGTAATAATAATAATAATAATAATAATAATAATAGCAAAGGAACATTTAGATTTTAGGTTTTCTTACATGTTACCCTTTTAAAATTAATTTAATTTTATTATTTTTTATTTTTTTATCATTTATCATTTTTGTATCATTAATTATTTTTTATTTATTTATTTATTTATTTTATTTATTTATTTATTTATTTATTTATTTATTTATTTATTTATTTATTTATTTAATTTAATTTAATTTAATTTAATTAATTTAATTTAATTTAATTTAATTTAATTTAATTTAATTTAATTTAATTTAATTTAATTTAATTTAATTTCATTTCATTTCATTTCATTTCATTTCATTTCATTTCATTTCATTTTTTTATCTTATTTTATTTTATTTTATTTTATTTTATTTTATTTATTTTATTTTATTTTATTTTATTTATTTTATTTTATATTTGGAGGCATTAATGGTTGTTATTTTGCTTGCATTAGTAATTAACTGGTAGATACGTATTTTCTGTAAAAATATGTTAGTAATTTATTTGCTTAAAATATAAAAACCATCGATATTTTTCTCTATCGGTATACCTGTTTTACAAAAGCAAGCTGTATAAGGTAATGAATTATTTAATCAAAGTGGATTATAATATTCGTTTTGTCAAGAAACTGTTTAAATTTGAATATGCTAAGGGTTCTTTTACTTGATATAAAGTAGGAACCAAAAAATATAATACCTGTTCGATGGAATAATCTCGCGAAATATTGTAAATTTCTTCATGCACAGACTTACAATGGAACATATAATAAAACAGAATGAGATTATTCTAAAACGAGTCTAGCAAAACTTACTACAAAATATCCATTTAAACCTTAAACTTCTCCGGTTTCATTGGGAATAATTAGAAGTAATGATGTTTACGCTTCAGTCAACTTTATATTAAGGCGGTCTTTCATAGTTTAGAAAACCGGAGTGTCCGGATAAAACAAACCATCTTTAGCAAGCGAATTTGCAACCTTTCGAACACTAGGATCTGTCTGAGCAGGTTTTGAATCAAGGAGCGCGCTTTAGACCGCTCGGCCACCGATGCCTGCGGTTTGATTGCTTGTTTTTTAATAAGGTAAGTTTTCGTTAAAAGCACAAAGTGTCCTTCACAAAATACTTCAAGATTTAGAGCGAAAATTAAAATTCAAGTGATATCAAAAATATAATATTAAAAAAAAGGGAAAGAAAAAACTCCACTAACATAAATGATGAAACTCAATAACGCACAAACAATCGAAAAAAAACACGAAAAACGAACAAAATACAAGGAAAACAAAACAAAAGATTACGAAGCTTAAGACTTTGCACAGGACACATAATATTGACGCAATAGTATTTTTTGACGTGTTTTAGATATTTTTAGAACTTCCTAAGTTTTTGTGATGCCAACAAATTAACAAAATGCTTGAACTCCACTGTTAATAACTTTACCGATTCTTTAAGTTATGTAACAAATATTTAACAAAAGCAACAATGGTCCCTTGAAATCCAATTAGAATTGATAAATCCAATACAAGCAGATGTTTCAAATTTGAATAATCCAATTCTTTTTATACTTAGCTTGCAGTCAGATTTAAACTAAATCAAATAAATAAATAAATAAATAAATGAGATTAAATAATCGTGATGAGAATGTATATAAACAATTAGTTTACAGACTTATTGAACGAATTAGTAAATAAGTTTGAAGGCGTTTGTTGCTTATGTGAATAAACAACCTGCTGAATTATGAGGTTGTTTAAACCCTTACAAAGGCACTTGAATCACAACACTGTAAAATGTAAATGATAGTTTTCTCAAAACTATTAACTACGGTGGCAAAGAGTTGACAGAAAAACTCTTTTTTATTGCACGTGCACTGAACGTTATCGAGTGCTCATGTTAAAGGTACTACGTGCTCACTAGAAAAATTTTAAGTGCTTAGGTAAAAGTAATCACTTTTGTGTGCTCACTCAATAACGTTTGCATGCTCACGCAATAACTTTCTCTCAAGTTTGTGATATAATTTCTATTCACGTCATCTCTGTGCCGCAGTATTAAACCATAGCGAAAGTGAAATTCTGATATATAAACTATTTGGTTATTATTCTGAAGAGTAACTAGAAATTTTGATTGCGTATATTTAAGGGCCAAGATATTGTCTAAAAGTCTGATCAAGAACCTTAACTTTTCAAATTTCAACGCAAGATCGTTGAACGATTTGTCACAGCTTGTGTTTCTGGCGTCCCGTATATTCATGATATCTGCTACCAGTTTAATAAAGACGAAGGTAAAACATATAATCGCCCTCATTGACATGATTTAATATATTCAAACAAAGATTTTAAGAGAGGTTCTCGATTTTTGACAGTCTGTCCGGTATATTTTTGACAATGCGTGCATGGATTTTTTTTATTAGACCTTGGTGGTAGAGTAGACCTTTGAAACCTTTGTGGCAAATGCTGGTAATTATTTTTTGTGTAACTTTGAATAATTCTGTCGCTTGAATAGTAAAATTTTATTATCTTTCTCCATTACCCTAAAATTTTTAAATACAAATTATTTATTTATTTATATTAGAACAAAGGGTGAAATGATATTAGCGATTACCGTAACATCAAAGCTCTTTGCAGGAAGAGTAATGATATACGTGTTTTTGATATGATGTCTTCTGAATCAACTGCTAATTTCTTTATTCTATTCTTTTCTTTATTTATTGTTGTTGTTTTGGTTGTAATTTTGTTTAACGTCACATCAGCCACTGTTTTTGCCATACGCAAAGAGAGTAAGGTGATGTCTAAGGATAAATCTAAGAACAATTTTGTGTATGCGTCTTATGAGCGAATCTGTATTATGGTCTGCCAATTATTATCGCACACTGAGCGCGATTCTTTTGGCAAGATGCTAGCATACCCATCCCCCAGACAATTATCCTGACACATGTGAACGATTCAAACGGGGTTTGTATTTTAAACCGGGTTGGTGTAAATACAAAAAGGTTAAATTACTATGTAAATGTTGCTATTAGCATAGATAATTTGTTAAAGAGACAATTAACAGTAGTAACGGTAAATACACATAATATGCTGTGTTGATTTATTTCAAGCATCTATCAAAATAACTATCTAATTACTTATTTTATGTGTCTGTTATCAGCATTTTATCATGTAGACTATAAAAAAGCGTTTCTGAACAATGAATATCATAGATGCAATCACTTCAATTACCATGAAATATACATCTAAACGAATCATTATGGCAAAAAACATTCATAGAGTATTTTAGATTTTCGATGCAATCATATTAGCCAAAATAAATACTTCATTTAGTTCAATGATTAACAAAAGTCGACACAAATACCGTATAACTAGTTATTTTTGAGGGTGCAAATTTTTGCGTTTTCATATCAAAAGTGATGCTTTTTATTTTTGCGTTTTTAATTTTTGCGGATCAAAGCTTAAAAGCGGTCCACATAATCATAACACATCTAAAACTCTAATGAGGCATATGTCCTATTTTGCCTCTATCTGCCGGAGAAAAGTTTTTATATTTCCCTCTCTCTTTCGGTGTCTTTTGGATATTTAAACATTCCGAATCTTTTTCATTGCACTCTGTCATTTCCAATGGTGACAAACTTTTATTTAAAGGTCCAGAAGGATCGGGAAGATCGCCGGGGTTTTTTCACTAAATATTTTCAGATGGCTTTAACTAAATTAAAATGTGTTATATATTCATTAATTAGAGCACAATTCACCTGGTTAAATCGTGCTGATATTATTACAGGTAACAAAAAGTTGAGAGTATATCTATAAATAGATAAGTAGGTATTTCATGTAAGTTACCGATCGATACAGAGGTACGCTATGGGGAATACTGTTACGATTAAAATGTGTTTTGTAACAATAAAAATTTGCGATTTTTAATTTTTTGCGGAAAATTCTATCCGCAAATAAACGCAAAAATTAGCTTCCCGCAAAAAATACCAGTTATACTAGTAAAGATTTAGTCTTTGACTTTGGAAAAAACTTAATTGTAAAAGTGCATAAAAGTTATCTGGAAAAAAATTCACAGAGTATTTTATATTTTAGATGTCATCATACTAGTCGAAATTAATACTTTCATTTACTTCAATGACTGACAAAAGTCGATACAAATATTAGTTAAGATTTTGTTTTTTTATTTGAAAAACTTGGTTGTAAAAGTGAATTAAAAGTTATCTGAAAAAAATTACTAATGCAAGAAATCCAAGTCATTAGAAGTAACAATTTTTTTTTTAATTTTTGGTTTCCACTTGACTCAAGAAACATGTCCTTGAGCTTCTTTTAAGTTTTAATGAGGCCGAATTTCTTTAAACTAGTATTGAATTGATAAAGTATTCTCTAATAGGTTTGCACTTTTATATATGCACAAAAATCAGAAAAATATTTTGAATTAAATTCGCCTGGTTTTAAAAAGTTCTTTGAATTAGAATTACCTCCCTTATTATAATCCAGACTTGAATGAGCATTGGCGTAATAAAACAATTTTAAAAAAAAATTCATCAAAAACGAAGAAAAAATCTATCATATTTCATTAAAGAAAACAGTTTTAAGACAAAAGCATGAATGTCTCCAGTAAAAAAAAACTTTAAAGATGCTCACCTAATAATTGCTGATTTTTCAAAAATAATAATATTTTTCTGATAAAAAAAAGTTTTGTTATAAAATGTTGTTCAAATCTATATTCACTTGTGGAAAATTTTTTTGCATCAGTTTTTCATTTATTAAGTTTTGTAAAATTATTATTATTATTATAGTTAAAATATGCAGTCCATTTGATATTATTGTAGCTTGGCTAAAAAATGTCCTTGAGGGTTTTTATTTTTATATTTTTTTATTTTTAATGAGACCGAATCTCTTAAGTAATGAAGCTTGTTCTGATAGGTTTGAACATATATATATATATATATATATATATATATATATATATATATATATATATATATATATATATATTAGAAAAGAGTTTGCAGTTTTATCTTTTGTTTACTTGCACCAGTGGTGTGTGTGTGTGTGTGTGTGTGTGTGTGTGTGTGTGTGTGTGTGTGTTTGTGTGTGTGTGTATTTTGTCTATTGCCAAATGTATCAAGTATTTTGCCTTCTTTATAAAACATTTGCACCGGTCTAGGCAATCTAACAAAGAATAAAAAAACAAAAAAAATCAAATAAACTAATAAAACAAAACCACATAAAATAACAAGATTGTGAGATTAAATTATCAAAACAATTGATTACAAAAATCTCAGACTGGAGCTGGGAAGAAATTACATAAAACAAAAGTAATTTACTTTTCAGTCTTGATTATTAAGTCTGTGTTATTCATCATTCGACAAAAAAATAGCAAAAATAAATATAGCAAACAATAAATCATTAACCAGGAACATATACATGTATTTGACTTAAATATATTGAAAGGTATTAGTAGTAGTAGTAGAAGTAAAGTATTAAATACATTTCCTTTTTTTTCTTTTTTTATTATATGTGTTAAATTTCTATAAGGTATATATTTAAGCAGTAAGTAAAATATCCGATGAGCATACTTGCAATGCGTCACGCCTACTGACGTACAAGGTATTCAGTAAAAAAGGCGACTTGTATAACAGCTAAGTTGGATTCTTTATTTCTTTAAATTATCTCTATTAATAAACACGGCTGGTTTTTTAAGCGTGTTAGACCCAATAAAAATTATGCAAAATAGTGACGTCAATATTGAAGGTAAGACAGCAAACAACAAATAACCTAATAAAAAGAAAATAAAAGAAATTAAAAAATAAATTACTAGTCATTTTTTGAACTATGTAACATGAAGCTTGAATAACAATGACACTAAAATGGTTATGTAAGTCTCTGACATTAAACTGTCCTCAGTATTACTTTGAATATATATATATATATATAAAACCTATCGTACAAACAAACAAACATTGAAACAGTTCATTATAAATATATTTCTAGAAATTTTTAAAAAGTTATTTATGACTTACAATTTAATTTTTACTTTGAAAACCAAGTAACAACACTAAAAAAATATTTAGCCCTTTTAACCAATTTGTTTGTAATGAATAACATATCAAAATCATTTCATTGTTGACAGAATAAATAGCCCCTCTTAAGAGAGATCTCGATGGTCAAGTTGTCTTAATCGCTTCTTCACGAATCACACTGCCTCTCATCGCCAAGGTTCGTTACTATCTGAACTCGTTCTCTTAAAATTGCAATTTGACTCATAACGTTGAAAATGCAAAAAGAATCTTTTTTCATTAATTACCATCATTAAAACAAATTATAAAAGAAAATCGTATGCGAAATTACAAATAATTGACAGACGATTTATAGACACAACATCAAATAACACCATATCAACAATTTGCACTTGTATACAACGAAAAACCTCTACAAAACGATAGGTATACATTTTTGATGTATGTTATGTGTTATTGTCATTAAATTATATCAAGTTTTAAACAGCATAAACTCAATTTCTCAAATGTCTTGTGATTATAAAGTATGATTCGCAATATTTTAAGTAAGTATACTGTGCACGATTTTTTAAGCGCTTTGTTTTCAGGATTATATACCGTGTAACAAAACAGGAAATATGGTACCATCATGATGCATAGACATATGTTCTGAATAAAATATATTTTAACGAAGTATAAAAGCTCTTTTTTACGCATTTAGACCCAAATTTTTAAATGCTTTAGTGTATAATATTTGTTTTCACTTCATTTATTTTTTTCTTAAATTTTGTTGTACAGTTTTCATTATTAAAAAAATATTTTTAAAAAATGTCAAAACATATTTTTCATTCTGCCACAAGGTTTATAAAATCTAGCAAATTTGAAAACAGAATATTTATTTTTAAAAAACGACAATCTTTTACTTTCTTCTATTTAAAACACATTAACCCCATAATTTCCGTTATCTCATGAAAACATTCATTCACATGGCCGAGTTTTACGTAAAAAACACGCACGCAAATGGACAAAGCTTTATGTCTGTCAAATTGATGACATCGTCGACTGTTAATCGTAACAAATCAATGCATATTAAGCTTAACAACTGTCAGATAAAGTGTTGTGCATCCAGGCACGAATAACCAAGGCTAAAAATTTGTCATTCAAAGAAAATACATGTATTATTCGTATCATTTTGAATGGTTTTAAATTTAGGAATTCAATTTGACTTTATTCTATATTTTGGTCGAAAGCATGAGTTTGTCGCTTGTTTAACATGAAGATCTTAAATTCCTTTAAATTGGCGACATTTGAAAGCTTTCGCCGCCTCAAGATAGGAAAAAAACCTTTTCTTTAATAAACAAATTACGTTATATTCCTTATCAAGTTCTTCAGTACTTTAATTACTTTACACTTGTTGAATTGTGTAACTTGGTGAATAAAGCAACAATGCTTTGTGGCCAGAATACATCACATGAATATTTATTTTTAACTTTTTATTGAAATAAGACCGCATGGCGGAAATTAACGTAATGTTTAGGACATTGTAATTTCCGATTTACAAAATAAACTTTGATTGGATCGTTAATTTGAAGACGGAATAAACAGAAAAAATAAACCTTTTCAAACACAAGGTAAAAGAACGAATTTACTGATAAAAATGTTTAATTGCATAGCTAGCATGCATACTTAACATCTTTAAACTTTGCTGACCTCACCCTAATCGCTGTATAATCGCAAAAAATAATTAATAAATAAATAAAAATCAAATTAATACAGATCATAATAGAAAACCGCAGGTCGCATTTTCTTATGGGTTCTTATAGCTATTTTGACTTTCAAGCAAAGTCCCTTCTTTATTTTATAAAAAAGATTATGGATATTATTAAATATTGTTAATCTTCTAAAACAAATTCTTTGATCTCAAAATTTTTTTAATATCTTTTATGTTATATATATATGTATGATAGATCCATAATCTTTTTATAAACTGAACAAGGAACTTTGGTTAAAATTTAAAAAAGCTTTTATTACCCATAAGAAAGTAACTTAATTATGTTCCAAATGAACAATGTTACATTTGATTCAACGATCAAAACTCAAATAAATATAGATATAGCAATACTTTCCAGCGAGATGTAGACCTATAGCATCTATTTGTAGAACGTGGTTGCGTCATAAAAAATCCGGGCCGTGTTAATACAACTTACAAAACGATGAAATACAATTAATTAAACACAGAATTCCATCAAATTTGTCAATTGTGACTTAGTAAGACAGAAATAACACCATTGCGAATAATTTGGATATTAATGACGGACAATTAATAGAATTTGTCAGCTTTCTCCTTTGATTCATTAGAGTCCCCTTACATCAGTGCATGCTTCAATATTATAATAATAATAATCGTTAAATGAGGGACCTACACGTTAAAGGATTGCGTTTTTTTTTCAGTTTATAGGAATGAAATTTAAGTAAATTAATCTCACGGATCGTGTACAGAAGTTATCTATTTAAAAAAATATTTTTAAAAAAATCCAAAAAAAAAAAAAAAATAAAAAAAAATAAATAAAAATTTAAAAAATACAAAAATTGAAAAACTGTAATAGGTATGAAACCGCTGTAACCCTAAGTATCTCGATATATTTCACATGTTTCACTTAAATAACCAGTTTTTAGAGTTTTTACCATGAATTGTAATTTTAACGTTTGTGTTGATTTTTGTCTTACTTCTGCCAAGTAAATCATTTAAAAAATTCATTAGTTGCCTGAAAATTATTGTGAGTGCTTCTAAGTACATGTATTAAAAAATACTTTATTTCTACTTTAACACAATAGTGACAAACATACTTATATTCTAACAGACAGTTATATTTTTGTCCAGCCATACGATATCTTAATGAAAGACCAATGACGTTGTTAGTGAAAACACATTCTTTAACAAAAAAATTATCTTACTGAAATATTTTTACTTCTACTTTACTGAAAGACCAATTGCTATATTAAATGTCTTGTATATGACGGTGAAATGACATTCTTTTTTAGTGTTCTAACCAGATTCTATATCCGTTGGTAATCAAAAACGAAAAAGGAGACCAACTATTAGCCATGTAAATAGAACAGTTGGTACAAAGGTATGTCACTAGATTCGGCAGCTAAGTCTTACTTGCATATGCATGTATTTCGCTTGCTTGCGAACTACATTCTACAACTATTACAGTTGGTATGAAGTTTAAATGCCCAAGTTTAGCATTTTTTACTTTTCTATTTGTTTTGATACTTGGTTTTGCGAAAGAACACTATGTAATTTTCCAAAACAATCAATAGAACCGAAAAAATGGTTTTATACATGTAAATGAGCAAAGATGCAACGGAAAATCCTGCATTACCATAGAATATCTACAACAAATTTAAAAGTTTCCGTTATGTTCATATATATCGTGTTTTAGTAGATGTAAAGAAAAATAATAAATTAGTTATATAGAAGCATGCCTTATTTAAAAAATGATAATATATGTCGTAGGTGTATTATGACACAATAGTGCTCGAGTTTGTAAAAGTGTAATTATTTTAAACAAACCTTGAAATTTTTAAAATTTATTATTGTTAAATGTTACTGTTTTATGATTAAAACATTGAATCTGATTTACATTCGGGTCATTGAGATATGACCTAAATAGACGCTGTGCATACTGTGTAATTAGGCAAAAAAGTGCACAGCGTCCTTTCAGGTGATTTCTCAATAACCCGAATGAAAACTAGATTCAACGCTAATAATTAAATCTTAAAGACAACTTAATCAAATGAGAGAATCCTTTTATGCAAATTTTTGCTTTTAATAATTTAAAAAAGTAAAATGACGTACATGAAAAGCAGTTCGTTCTGGATTACGTCAACGTCAAACACTTCGGTACGTCTGTTGGCGTGACTAATTCACGTTCGAGTCATTGAGGAATGACCTGAACGCATTTTTGCAATTCAATCAATGGAATCGTAAAAAGTTGTCAAATTAAATTACTCCATTGTACCTGTTTTTCTTTTCTAATTTTAGCATTCAGTATGGCTGCATCAGATTTACAAATTTGACATTTCTGGTCAACAACAGAAGAAAACTGTTCATTTTTATATTTAAATGTAATGCTAATAAAGAAATTTTATTGGATCAATTAATTTGCTTTCTACAGAGTAACATAAGTCCATGATAATGCAAATAAATGTTACCAAAATATTATAAACTTGACATAAAATTGTTCCCAAAAATTGATATTATGTCAAAATTTCTATATCCAGATTGATTCACTCATCATAAGTAGCTGTGTTTATACCGTTCTCTGTGCGGTTCATTATCCATTATTTGTCAAAGTCAGCTCGGTTCTCCAGGGATTACATGCTGGTAGAAAAGTTTGAAGTATTATGGATTTCTACTGGAGAAATTAATGTATTAATCTTGAAAAAGAAGTTACTTTATTTATCAAAAAGAAACAACGTAGACGTCTATATTACTACCTTAAGAGTTACTGTAGCAAAACCTATAATCCCCGTTAGTCTTCACAAACGCGATTGGTTTACCAATAACGTGCCTCTTACATCACTATTTAAGTGTATAAATTATATTTGCTTTGATTGATTAAGGGGAGTTTAACATCGGTTTTTCAGGTCTCCTCCTTAGGACCTTGTGACTTCCTTTCCAAATGCCGACGCTTGACAAAAGAACAGTCACAACCTATTTTTAAATCTTGGTCTGACCCGGCTGGAGTTCTTGAATAAAAGAAAACTTACAGGTAGATATAACATCGCGTATTCATTTGAAATGTTACGAAAAGCATTAAAAACAAGAACTTGATACACGTTTAATGAGCTATAATATTAATTCAAAAACGTTGTTAACGGTAGGAAAAAAATTTCCATGGTTACGCCATCGTTAATGAAAAATAAAGCGATTAAATTAGATACATTTGCTAGTGTAAGTAATAAAACAGACAAAACTATCTACTAGAATAGATTGAAATAGTCTTTCCTATATAAAGGTGTTATGGAACAATATTTCAATATGGAGCAACACATGAAATATGTCTTCTTATTTAAACTGAAATAAAATTCTAATATATTTCTAATTATAATTATATTGTATTGTTATATAATACAGTTTCAAATACTTATATTAGAAAATTAACATAATGATGTGTAATAAAAAAAAGGCTTTATTCCCCTTTTGTCCAATTTTTAACATATGAAATTTTTGCAATGATAACACGTTATTGACTTATTAAATTGGATACTTTTTACTTTTAATTTCACGAAGATAAGATCGGGCACGGGTTCAAATGTCACGTTATTAAGTTTAGCAAATAATACCCTCGGCCAACCAATAATATTAGAAACAAAGGTGTTTCAAAAGTTTGAATCGCTTGATTCTTTTAATCTAATCTAGTATTCTGACAATCCAATTATATTAGAATAACAGCGATCACAAATGATCATTCATTAGTTTTGCAATTCTGTGTATTGTATTTGTTAACAAAATCATTGTCACCGACAGCACACAAATGGATTACTTATATTTCCATGGTAACGGCATTGTCATTGAAATATAAAGATATTAAATTAGATACACTTGATTTGCGTGGTATAGATAATCAAACACAAATTAAAAAGGAACAAAATAAATTAATTCTTATTATATTTAAATTTATGTTCCTGTATGTATTGTATACTACAATCAAGAAACACTTATCACTTTAATTCTTGCTTCACTCTTTGAAACAAAAAGCGTAGATATTCATAACAATCATAGTGTTGTTAATATATATTATATACTAGCGGAAAAAAGTAACTGTGCATGACTGAAATGTGAGATTATAAAATAATTTGAAAATGCAAAGCAATGAATAATTTCGTATTTGTTTATTAGATATTTCTTTACAAATTCATGTCATTGAAAAGGTTACAGATACTGTTATTTCATACGCAGGGGACTAGAAACATAGCAGATAGTAAGAGTCAGTTCACAAGATTATTATCGTGTGTGACCACCATTAGCATTGACACAAGACTGACAGCGACGCCTCATAGAGTTGATAAAATGCCTAAAGAATGCTTGAGGGATGTTGTTCCATATCTGGTCTAACGCTTGGGCCAACCCTTGGAATGTAACAAGCTGATTTGGCAGATGATGTAATCGGCGTTCGATTTCATTCCTACGTGTTCAATTGGAGAAAGGTCGGGTGAAACGGCTGGCCACGGTAACACATTGACGTTATGCTGTGCGAGAAAATCCATTGCAACCCGTGCGACGTGTGGTCTTGCATTATCATGCTGAAAAGTGACGTTACGTTGCTGTCCTTGAATGAATGGGATGACATGGGTCTGTAGGATTTCATCACGGTATCGTACACCGGTCAAATTCCCGTCGATGACTACCAGAGGAGTTCTGTCATTCGCTGTGATGCCACCCCAAACCATTTCACTGCCCCCACCGAACAAACGTCGTTTCACCACACACGCGTCATGGAAACGTTCTCCAATGGGCCGATAAACTCACGAGCGTCTGTCACTGCTGTCCAAGTGAAATCTGGACTCATCGGTGAACATAATTTGTGCCCAGTCTCGTCGATTGAAGCGTAAATGTGTTCTGCACCATGCAAGATGAGCTGCGCGATGACGTAGTTATAGAATTGGACGGATTGCCAGACGTCGTGGGCGAATATGTCTTTCACGTAAACGATTCCGTACTGTTCTGGGGCTGATTGGGCGTAGTCCAGGAATGCTCCGGGCAGTAGTACTGGCAGTTTGGAAACGGTACCGGAGGTGCACAAGCCGGATATGGTTGTCTTGCTTACGCATCGTTACGCGTGGACGTCCTGAACGAGGGTGGTCTCTAGTGGTGCCAAACTGTTGGTATCGTTTCCATAAAGCATAAACAGTTTTTTTTTTGACACCAAAATGTCTAGTGACAAAGTTTTGGGTCATACCAGCCTCAAGCATACTAATTGCGCGGAGGCGATCATTTTCATTTAGCCTAGGCATTACACTATGAAAGCTTTCAACCGAATAAACTTGCTTTTCTGGTTTTCTGGTGTCCAAACAAACAAACAACAGTAAATTATTCCTAAAATATTGTCACACTGAAATGCTGGGCAACAATTGCGTGAAAACCGACCCGTGCGCATGAAGCGTTAAAAACACGGGCAATTGATGCAATGACCAAGCGTTATGATAGAGGTATATACACTTACCATTTGTGCAAATTTTAAGATTTATACATTCAGTAATAATAGCGAAATTATAAATTTTATTGATGCACAGTTACTTTTTTCCGCTAGTATATTTATATATCTCTCACTAGATTCTATCAATATCGTTTGGCAATTGGGCAATCCTGGTCACGTTGTGACCAAATTAAACCATGACGGGTAAGTGCAATGCCATATCTAGTGAGTATGAGAATTATTTCCCTTGACCAACGTCAATGGCAACCGCTTGATAGTAAACACGTCATATTTGTCACATACACTTACGATGAATATAAAGGGCACAAGTGAAGATGTGATAATGTAATGAAAGATTTAAATTCTAGAAACAAAAGTGTAGTCACTTTATTTGAGGGAAATTGATAGTAAGTTAAATAAATCATTATTTTATCACAAACATAGAAGGTTTGTCACGCCAACTGTATCATGTTACTCACTTTCTCACTCGCTCATCGCTATGTAAATTAATATTTAATTTTTTTATTTTTACGATTTTCTTATAATGATCGGTAGGTTAGTACCTTACACAGTATGGAAAGAATCTTATAAGGCTTGTTCTTGATTAAATTAAAAAACAAAATGTGTAGGATTAGTTTGTTTGACATAAGAAATTTTTCAATGAAAACTTCCATCGCTTCATGAACAGAGTATGTTGTCACTATGCACACATTTACCTTGCTTCTTTTAGGGTGATCGATAGGATCGCCCTCGCCCGATATGGATTTTACTGACCCTATATAGACTATGTTAGGTCACGAAATCACCCTGTAATGTGTGTGTGTGTGTGTGTGTGTGTGTGTGTGTGTGTGTGTGTGTTTTAAATATGTGCAATAATTATTTCTTTTTGAATTTCATGATATTTTTGCAATTGCAACATTATTCAAGCTGCATTACCTTTTCCTTGGAAAAAAATAAAACGGTGAGGATTTGATTAATGATGTTCCTAATGAACATTGTTACATTTGGTTCAACAATAAAGGCTCGAAAAAAAACAGAAATAATAATATTTTCCAGAGAGATGTTACCTGTGGGATCTAATTTTAGAACATAGTTACGTCATAAAAAAACGGGCAACTTACAAAACGGTGAAATGCAATAAAATAAACACAGAATGTTATTGAAATTGTCATTTGTGACTTTCTAAAGGGATACATTACACCATTGCGAATGCATTTAGATATTAATGACGGACAATTAATATATTTGTTAAGTTTCGCCGTCGATTAATTGCAATTTCCGTACATCCGTGCGCATGCTTCAAGCAAATAATAACCATCGTTAAACATTGAGCAACCTGTTAGAGGATTCTATTTACAGCTAATGGAAATGAAATTTCAGAAAATGAATCTGACGGATCGTGATTAGAAGTTATCATATTTAACATATTTTTTTATTATGACACACCAAAAAATGGTGCAAAAATATGTTTTTGACAAATTTAGGTTAAACAGACATTGGTAAATTTTTTTTTAAAAAAAGTCTTATTTTTGACAAAAAGAGGTAAACAATCAGTATTAAAAAATATCAAATAATGCACCAAGTCTTCACAATAAAATAACCAAGAATTTTAAACCAATTGGTTTAACAACTTGAATAATAGTATTAAATAATTTTTAAAAATTTTTGGTCCTTAAAACGTCAATTTATTTCAACTTTAACAAGAATATTGAAGAACTAAATTTTTCATATTCATTCCTCTCTTTTAATGTATCTCCTGAACCAAATTTTGTAACGAAACTACATACATACATATATATATACATTCATACTTATAAACATACATATAAATATATAAATTTACCTTTATATATATATATATATATATATATATATATATATATATATATATATATATATATATATATATATATATATATATATATCGATAGAGAGAGAGAGTGTGTGTGTGTGTGTGTGTGTGTGTGTGTGTGTGTGTGTGTGTTAGTGTGTGTGTGTGTCCAATTCCTTTTTAATAAGTGTTCTTTGTTCGTGCTATTTCCAGCTAAATTAAAAATAGATGTTAAACCAAGTCTCATATCTAGGTAAAGTAACTTTGTTTTAGAAACCCATATGATATAAGCGTACGCGCCTTTCAAATATAGAACACTAAGGACAAGGAAACAAGGCAATATTTAATCCATATATCTAAACCATCTGAATGACTCAACAGGCAGTGACATTGTGACGGAAAAAAACTGTAAATAATTGAATCACATTCATAAAAACTTTTCCCAAGTTACTTAACGTCTAGTACTAAAAACATTCTTTTCTTGTTAGAATTGAGTTTAAGATTCTTACAACATTAACTGGATTTAAATTTACCTTCAGATATTTCTAAAAACCAAGCCAAAAGCCAAGGGAGAAGCCAAGACACGTGTTCATACAGTCACGTGATACCTTACAGTTAAACATTATCATTTATATGCTTTATTATGTGCGCTATTTCAGCTTCTAGTCAATTACACATTATATATACTATTATTTTTGTTTTTTTACCAGTTCATGTCTAAATGCCAACTACAAAAAACAAAGTAAAAACTATGATTTTTTTTTCAATTCAGTTACACTTTAACTACCCTCAAGGAAGTAAGGCCGGGTTTTATTCGTAATCGTATTTTGTGATGCCTTTGTCATCTAATGTTGTGTTAAATGAGAGTAGTTCTATCATACAGATTTAAATAACATTCATGGAAATAATTCATTTAAATGGAATCAGATCCTATAGTTGTTATTAACAATAATTGTTGATTGATTGAGTGATTGATTGATTAAACGAGTTTTTCGTCTAAGTCAAGAATGTTTCACTTAATCGAGACGTCACCAGCTAAAGATGAAGCGGCAGAAATTACCAGTTTTCAAGTCTTGGTCAGACCCGGCTAGGATTCAAACTCTCGAACTCCTACATACGAGGCGGGCACTCTACCAACTAAGTTACTGTAGAAGGTTGACAATAAATTGTGGTGTTCCATGTAAATAGGTCTATTCTATAAATGATATTGATAATTGTGGTGCTCTTCCACTGGAATAGTCAAAATAATTAAACCAAGTAGATTGCTTCTACACTTATATTATTTCTTGACTTGTTACTGTATTGCTTGCAGTTACATATATAAAATGTTCATAAAATCTTCAAGACATTTACTTTAAAGCTTTTTATTTGTTAAAAATACTGATTTCCTTACAAGGCCAGTCCTATGGTATAGCAAATTCTTATGAAATGCAACAATAATCGACAAGATGTACATGTCCAATCAAACAGAAATAGTAAGCTATTTGAATTACATCCTCAGCGCCATATGTTTTACACAATCATCTTCAGTCCGTTGACATCAAATCTAAAATGGTAAGCTATAGCTTTTAAGAATAGACTATGGCTCTGGATCAACAGATCTGCGATTGTAATATATATGTATTTTTTTATTATCTTATTTATATATTCATGTATTCATTCATTTATTTATTTTTAGGATTACATTAAAATGGTTCTGTTCCATCAAACAGTTTTTGTCTAAAGATTGCTTAGCTCGAGTAAATAACATGTTCAATGCCATCTTAGAGACTCATTAACCCTAAATTCGTTGTATCAACACGTTTATAGTAACTATAGCTGATATTCTTGTCTTGATTTGTAGCAACATCAACATTATTTTGTGATTAAATTATGTACGGTTCGTTCTATTCATTAATTCTCTTCTTATTAAGAACTATTTGATACGATGTAAATTACAAAAAACCCAAATAATTTTAATGATTAGAGAAAAAATTACAGTTTCGTATTGCCTTCTAATTTTCTTTTTATGCTGTCTTCATTACCTGGGTTCAGTTAATACACTTTAATTTGTATCAGAGGTAATTTATAAGTTAATTCTAAGAGTAGGGATTTTACTTATGGTAATGTAATGACAATATTGTAAAGCTGGTCTGAAATAGATTTTTTTTAATTATAGTATTTTGATTTCGTTTTCTAACAAAGATTGGTGTTTAGCCAGGAAGCAGAATGTTCTTTTTTATCGGCTGAATAATTGCGTGTTAGTCTTTTCTACAACTTTGGTTTTTTATTATGCATAATTGACAAAGCTAAAATTTAAAATGGTATAGGTAAAGGTAGATATAATCTAAAACGACAATAACTCTGTCCAATTATTGTGTGGGATAGAGTAGACTTATTATGTTGTAGGCTTCACTCCTGTTGAGGCCACCAGTTCTGTGATGCTGAAGGAAACTTTAATGTCTGAAATAAACCACCGACCTTCGGTTAGTGAACTAACAAAACTTCTCACAATACGAGCTGACCGAGTGAAATTCAAACCTAGGCAATGAGAGGTACTGTGATCAATTTCGCTCGATTAAGACCACTTAGCCGCCGAGGTCCTTGTTCAACGATTAAGTTAATATTTTAAACCGCACTAGTATTAATGCAAAATAAAAGATTAAGAAAAGATCTTTAAATATGCTTAGCAGGACGTGCCACAAAAGCTTTGGATGAAACCTTTGTTATCTTCCATTTTTTCAGACATCTATCTCATGATCAATCATTATGGCTAAAAGTGGCCTTAGATGCATTTGTACCGATGTGCAAAGGACACGATATTTTATGCCCGTATTTTCAAACAGATATTCCTAGTTCTATAAAATAAAATGTGGATTTTGATTTATATAGTAATATCTTATTGAGTTAATAACAACGGAAAACAATCGAGCATTTTACTTTGAAGTACACATCGTGAAAAAAATACTTGCAAATGGATGATAAAGCACTATATTATAGGAAAACAGGTCTTAAAATGTGTTGCCACTATAAAAAATGGTCTTTATTCATTTGGAAATATATTTTTATATTTTGTCTTCTTACCTATTGTACATTAAGCATTTGTCGTTAACAATTATATAGAGGAGACAAAATAGGATATCAATCATGCTGTCAATGCTTTGGAGTGTGATTATAATATAAAAAGAAAATGTTCCAATACAAAGCACTTGTTAAGTTCTTTAAATCACACGATTTAACACAGACAATAAGCCACATCCCGATTTTTTACATTTCAGTGGGTAAGACGCATATAGAGAAAGTGTTTATTAAATTAGCCCTTGCATGTTCGTAAACAAACTGTGTACAAACGTCTGGAAATCTTACTTCATTAGGTGTAGATGTTGGAACCAATCTTGTTGTAAATAAGATTTCAAATAATTTGTTTTCAAATAAAACCAATAAAAACAAATTACAACAAACAAAATTCAAACCGAAAAATTAGACGTTATTGATTATATGCCTTTCCCGGTAACTTCTTTTCTCGAACCAAAAACAAATAAATATTACACGTGAGAAAAAGTAAACAAAATTTATATCCTATATCTTTTTGTTCAAAATATTTTACCCTTTTTTATGTGCATATCTTTAGAAATTCGTCTGAATGGATGTATTTATTTTTTGCCTGTTTCAGCATCAAGAATATAATAAAATGGATGAATTTATTTTGAACCTTACCCGACGAGGTGCCACCAGCTGGTTAGAAGGACATGAAGATTATCCAGAGATAATTGTTGTAATCTGTTATCTTATAGTGTTTAGTGTTGCAGGCACCATTGGAAATGCTTTTGTTATATATGTATTCTCAAAGAAGCGTGACAAGTCCACGTCAACAATATTCATCTTGGCCCTAGCAGGGACAGATTTTCTGACTTGCCTCGTTATAATTCCATATACGATGGCTTATGAGATTTACGAGAAGAAAGTTAAATACGACATAGTTTGTAAAGTCTATCAATTCTTTATCACATCGAATGTACCGTTTTCAGCCTTTATTATGGTTGCCATAGCTCTGGATAGGTACTTCAAAATATGCCGACCATGGACTCACTATATGGACCCAAATTGTGCTAAAAAGATTATCATCATTTTGTTAGGGTTTACTTTCACTTTAGGTGTAATAACAGCCTTGTCTCATGGTGTTTACAAAGTACAGCTGTTAGATCTTTCTATCGCTAATACAACAACATACATTATAAGCAATACAACGTATAATTCATATAATTATCCTTTACTCTCAACACCCAGTATTGCTATATCGGACATGAGATTTTCTTACATACCAATTACAAACGTAAGTAGCGAAGCAAATGATGAACAATTTTATTCTAGCCTTACTTATACCGGAGAGTGTTCTCCAAACGAATGTTACATTACCGCACAATTCAGAGTCACATACCAGAAGATTTATGCTTCATTTTTCTTACTCTGTTTTACCATGGTGTCGATACTTTATGGACTAATTTACCGATCAATCGCTACAAGACGCTCTCAAAAGGCACAACGATCTTTACTGAATGGACTGAACAATCGTCGAACAAGCGCAGCAACGCACACTGTAACTAACCCGTGTACTGTGACTACGAGATTAACAACTGCGGAAAATGGGGAAGTGGAAACGGTCAAGGAACAGCCAGTTAAAACACAAGGACATATTCCAATACATAAAAAGAGACAGTCACGGTACAAGTCAATCAGAGATAAGCATAGAGTGGCTAATGTTAAAACTGCCGGGATACTATTTATAGTCACTGCTGTATTTATTATAGCATTTCTTCCTGCGTGGTTAATGGCTACTGGTTGTGTTGGAGGCAATATTATTATATTTTACATGTATTTTACTTATAATGTTGCAAATCCAATAATTTACGCATTTTTCAATGAATCATTTAGATCCGAAATGAAGAAAGTTTTTCATTGCTAGATTATTTTATCAAGAAAAAAAACATCCGAAATAGGTTTCAGTTTTGAGTATACTGTAAATATTAATGTTAATAAATGTTATGTTTTGTGACAGTTCTCATGCCGAATAAAATTATCTTGAATTAAGTATGGTTACCAGTTTTAGTATTTCAGTCCTTCATAATTGGCGTATGGGTTTCAAATATTGAATGTTCTTTTTCGTTTACTAGGTTAAATTACCTTGCTATTTATTGACCTCTCTAAAAAAGACCAAACGAAATCGCCCCAGACAAGATTATTTCCTTAAAACAACTCTGTTCTGAAATGTTGGAGGTAAGCGGAGCACCGGAAAAAAATCATCGACTTTTGGCAAGCGAACTGACAAACTTTTTTATGTTAGGATCTGCCTGTACACGCTTAAGGCCACTCCACCATGGAGGTCGAGAGAGAAAGAGAGAGAATAAAAGTGAATCAATGGGATAAAATAAATTTAAAAGAAAAAATAAATAAAATCATGAGTCAACTCTAAAATCGATCTCAATCATATTTTTAACCTGCAAATGAACAAATTTAATTTTA
This sequence comes from Tegillarca granosa, assembly GCA_029721355.1. NCBI lineage: Eukaryota > Metazoa > Mollusca > Bivalvia > Arcoida > Arcidae > Tegillarca > Tegillarca granosa. Next base: position 26,928,366 of record CM056597.1, read on the forward strand.
TTGTCGCAAACCTCATGCCCAAATTTTCTGTGGTACGCTTTTACGGATCGCTATAACGCCCACTGACGATATATAGTTTTAAAAAAAACAGGGTTTTCACTGCATATTGCCGCTGATCTGGATATAAGTAAAACAAAATTGACTAGGCCTAGGACATTTTACTTCAATTCACTCTGTTACATAATAAAAAATTAAAATTCAAATATCTGTTATTTAAACGGATAAATATGAGGTTTGTTCGATATGTAATGTGGATTGGACCACAGCACTTTAACGCTTTGCACAATGATGATAATACGCTTGAATAGCGAAAGAAGCATCAGCACTAAAAAGGTTCTTTATTGTATATTCTTCTCATGTGATGGTATAGGGGAACAAATTTCAGTGCCGAAGGGCAAAAGTGTTACAGGTGAATAAAACTGAGATGTTATACCAAAAAGATCAAGAAATGTTATCTTTAACTACGCCCTATGTCAGGATTTAGGCATGTTGGTCTTCTTCATGATAATGCCCTATCACATACATCTGAGCTTGTGAAACATTTTTTTAAGTCGGAGGAGGTTACCGTCTTGCCACACCCACCATACTTTCCAGATCTATCCCCATGCGACCTTTTCCAATTTTCAAAACTTAAAAAGCTCTCATCTAGTCGTCGACAAGTCAGTTAGTCAGAGGTCTACCGAAATAACATGTAGCGTGCCGTCAAGCGCTTAAGAAATAGATTTAGAGATTAAAATATGTATTTTTAAACCGCTGAGAATAATTACTTTGAAGGGATGTAATGTTCATTTCACCATTTGAGTCGAATGCTTTTGAGATATCGTACAATACACATTACATATTGGACAACCCTCGTAAGAATATGGAATTATGTAGTTGAAAAAGAACATATCTTGCAAAGAAACAAAAGACACAGAACAAAAACAAATGAAATTAAAAACACAAACAAAAGCCGAAATTATTTGGATTAAATCCGTTTATTGTACAAATGAACTTTAAAACTGTAAAAGTACATCAATACATTAGCATATTAAAGTAGATAGGATATATATGTATGTATGTATGTATTTTTAAAAATTTTCTGATCAAATGGACCAAAACCATACAGAATTTTAGAAAAATTATTGTCTCCGGTTTCGTTGGAGACATTTAACGTTTCTGTCACTAACAAAACGAAAGCACATTTACATTTTATAAAAATACTAGATACTTTTTTGTTTTATTTCTTGGAGATCTTAGATATATTATTGATTTTGGCACAAAGCCAGTTTCCTTTATCTTAGCATATTCAAACTTTTAAGCTATCAAAGAGTCATTCCTGATCCATTAAATTATACCCCTATTGCCGTAACTAGCTGCGATTGTACAACCATAAAAATTATAATTATCAATAGACTCGTTTATTTTCTAGAGTCTCACCAGCTCTTTCGTCATATGTGTTATTTTAGGCAAATCGGCAGTATGTTTGATCACTTCATTCATCGAAATTCATTATTTTTATAGAAATGACTCTGTCAAAATACGAGAATAATAGAATCTGTCACTTGTTTGTGACTGATACCGGATATCCCAATCGAGGCTGTGCCGAGATTGGGATACGTTACATCACATCCTCCGAGACTGAGATCAACTGGTATCGGTCACAAACAGGTGACAGATTCTATTTCTCGTACCATTTAAATGTTTATAACTGCGATGCGTACAAAACAAAACACCCGTTTGGGACCCCCTGCATTCCTTTAGACACGTTATGCATTGTAAAAATCCGCCCTTGGAAAATAATCCCATCGACAACACTTCAAATGTACAGGATATCAAAGATTTGTATTCAATGCAAATATAAAACAACTTTGACAATAAAAATTTTGACAAGAAACAATAAAAGCATATATTTGAAAAATAAATAAATAAACCTATTGTTTTGATGACGTCAAGCACAATGATCGGATACGTCATCCTGAGTAAAACTAAAGGCGTCAATCGTCGCGTGAGGCGGTACACATATCTCACATAGCAGATATGGAAAAAATACATTTTTCTATAGAAATGACTTTCTCATAATACAAGTTTCTCTAATTTTGAGATAAAAGACATTGTGGAATATTATAGTTTCGAAATCAGCATGATATTGACGAAAAAGCAATCCATAAATAGATAAATTTAAAAAGTAAAAGTGATGTTTTGTATCTGAAAAAACACGCACTTCAGATTGATAAATTGGTATAAAATCGTATAACGTTGTATCAGCAATTTCCGTCCAATCGCGAGAAGAGCGTTAGATGTGCAGACAGAGTCAGTACTTCACTGGCAAGCATACTACTTCCATAAACAGATAATTCTGTCACAGGTTGAACATTTCAATATTCGGTCCTCTTAATGTAGTATTCCAGGTTAGGAGGCTATTGTCAAGGATGGGATTTGAGCCCAAAACCTCCTTTTTTGAGATGGACCCTGTACCTTTGATCTACCAAGTCTGTTTTAATTTGAACATTAACAAAAGATTGTGAAAAAATGTACTGTAAAGTAATCATGGCTTCTAAGTGCACAATTATAACACAACGCTTGATATATCGATGTTCACAGATTACTTAAAGGAAGAACAAGAGCTGATGAAAAGAATACACTACAATACAACAAAACGGAGTAAAAACAAATTACTGGAGAGTAACCATGGCTTCTAAGTGCACCTCTCACTTCAACTAAACGCTTGATATTCACAGCAAAACATATACTGAAATAACAAGAGCTGATGCAAAGAACACACTACAGTACAACAAAACGTGGCGAAGAAATATACTCGAGAGTAATCACGTCTTCTAAGTGCTTATCTTACATCAACAAAACGCTTGATATTCACCGATAAGATGTACAGAAATAACAAGAGCTGCTGTAAAGAAAACATCACAACACAGCAAAACGCTTGGTATACACACAACAAATGTGCTTGAAGAAAAAGAGTTGCTGCAAATAGAACACATCAACACAACAAAACGCTTGACAGACACAGAAAGTATACATCACGAAAACAAGAGTTGATGTGAAGAAATCACCGTACCCTAGTAAAACGTTTTATGTACACGTGTCTAAATTGTGCAATACGGATGTTTCGGGTTACGAAGATAAAAAGTGTCTACGACATGTGACAAAAGTTCCACAAGGTCACTTCCGGTACTACGGGTGACGTGTAAACAAATCAGTCAAGTTCAAGCGCCGGGATTATTTAAAGATATGTGTTTGCCACGATAGAATTTCGGTTTAATCTCTATAAGAGAACTGTTTTCTATCATTTGTTGTGCTAGAACTATCAGACAGCGCACGAAAATGCAAATAAAAGGTTGGTCACTGCCATATATGTTACTTATTTACCCGATTTCGTTTGCATTGGTTACTTCGGTACAAGCTGGATAAATATGTATTGCAGTGATTTTATTTCCAAAATTGTCTAAGAAACCATGTTTAACCAGTTTCAGTAAAGGACTGTGGATCAGGTGTTGATTGAAAATCTATCTTTCAGAAACAGCTCAGGTATTGTTACTGAAAAGAAATATATATTAGACATGCTTGACTTACACAGGACTCCAAATGGACCAATAAGGCATTAAGTCAAGGCTCAATTGGAAACCAAATATTTTCTGATATTTTCAGGTACTTTTTGACCTTTAGAAGTTATAGCGAATTTAAACAGTAACTTTTTATATCTTTCTTTAACAAATCTTAAAATATCAACAATGATTAAGAGGGTACATATGTCATACTTTACAAAGACAAGTCAATTTCAGTTTTATTGCTTATCCAAGATCATTTGTCTTAAAAAGGGGCATCGTATTAGATGAAAGTGAAAAATTTTTGCATAGATCTGCTTCTTTAATGACATAATAGTTATTTCTTATCTAAACACACCCAATGATATGGAGCATCTATAAAACTGTTATCAAAAACCACAGGCTTATTCTCATTACAGAATGCTTATAAGATAAATCCTCTTTTTCTTATGTCACGGCCACAGAATCCAAATGGTTACAGCAATAATAACATAAGCCTTAAATCTAAAGCATCTCCCCATTGTGGGTTCCATAAGAGTTGACTGCAATAAAGAACATGTTTTTCTTGGTATAGGTCGAGGGTATCCATACCTCAGTAGGCAGTACTTTGTGCTGTCAGAAAATGTACCATTTAGCAAAATTTTCAGCCCTCAAAAATTTGAAATTTATTTAAAACTAAGGTTTGTCCCCTTATGCAAAGCATTCCTTAGCTGGATTTTGATTTATATAATTTTGGAACTTTAGATTTATTATTTTCAACTGTTTGGCCAATGTTTTTTATCTATCAAACTTTTCGGTCTTAGTGTCACTGATGAGAAATGATTTTCTGAATTGTGCACATCTGGCACATCAAAATTTAACTGGTATTTGTTATATATCCTCTACTGCCTAGCTTGGTACCAGCATTATGGACTAGTGGTCTACAGTGCTTATCTTCTACATTGTAGACAAGTTTAACTCTCTCTAAATGTCGCTTTAAGTATGTACCAGTACAAAGCAGCTCATAAATACTTGTGTAATCATGTACAGAGTAAAATTGTTCTCGGATCAATACTTGAGATTTCCTTTTTTTTATTTGTTTTGTCAAGAAGAGCTGAAAAATTTCTGATCCAAGGTAAACAATTTCAGTTGATTGGGATCTAAATCAAGTCTGAGGGATGCCTTAATTACCCGGTAACCAAAGCCCCTCTTTCAAAGGAGAAAATTTTAAGTTTACAAACATTTATAACCTTCGCCATGCTATTTATTCTGATGGTTTTTACCAGTCAAAGATCAACAACAATCATCCAGTGATTTTCTAGCGAAGCGCAATATATTTTTAAAGAGATATAATCTATCCGAGAAATGTGTACATTTGTATATGCACAAAAGTCTATCTTGAGATGTCATATCATAAATCAGATTTTGACAACATCTTTTATCTTCCATGTATTCTTTTTATGTCAATGCTCTTTTGACTGGAATACTCATTCAGATATAAGCATGCAAATCTAAAATTAAAATAAAATATACCATGTTGTTATACTATGCTATTGAAAACGGATAAAAAATGACATTTATATTTAGCATACACATATTTATATACACTAGGTACATTACCAAGTAGATTAATTCTACTCATCATTCTTGAATACTCTTAAATAGTCAAAATGTAATTTAAAAATACTAAAATCGTAGGAAATTACACCTTTTAATGCTAAACTACAACTAAATTGGTGCTGAGTATTAGTACTGAGTACACAAAAAATCTGATTACATGACAAAGTGCTAAGTAGTCTGAAAAATTTTATCTGATCTCTGTTATACCCATCTGTGTAAACATATATATTCTTATCACAAGCTGGTCAAAAGGGGCTTCCATTTAAACAGATGACATTGTAAACTAGATTGTCTGTCTAGTGAAGTGACATTGTCCTTACTAAAGGATCAGGAACCCACTGACCATAAGGCACAATTTTCCACGACTGTATTATTAATGTTTATGACTCCAGAGTCTACACTATGGTTTCATCAAATTGGTACTTATCCCAGTTTTTGTGACATGAAGTGACTAATACCAGAAGTACAAGATTCCCTTCAAAAGGAATACCAATGACAAGTCCTATCACACAGGATCTGGTTAACCATCAGGATCTGACATCAATTTTGCAGCTTGGTGCAATCAAAGCAATGTAATATTAAATATCTTTATCAAAAACCTATCACGACACAAAGCCTGACTGGATTCTGAATCCACAACCCTCAGCAGTGTCTCCAAAAATCTGATAAAACCAAAAGAACGCAGTTCTGTCACAAAGAAATCTTCACTAAATAAATTTCCAATTTACATATAAGTAAATATTTATTTTATACTAAACTTAAATCCAGTCCGCTATTTCTTTAGTACTGTAGATAGCATGATATTCTACTGCTCTATATTAATGAGCTGGAAATATGCAAAATAAAACAGATGTGTCAATGCAAGATTATCAAATGTCACTATGGCTTGCCAGATTCACAAGAGTCTTATTTTGCAATTTTACATACAGTTAATCAAGTACACATTCTATAAGAAAAAAAAAACAATCAACGAGTATATGTAGATCACTAGTGAATATTTTATCTTCAAGCAGATTATAGGACTATTACAAAGTTGTTTTGAAATCATTTCACAAATGTTAGGAAACTACTTATTTAATATCAAGCCAATATATCCATGTACAGTATTATCGCCCTAAAGGGTTTTCAAATTTCAATGAACAAATTGTCTTCATCATCTTGAACAATATAAAGGCATATCTTATGTCACATAAATAAATACATACAACAAATCAGTTTGCAAGCAGTATAATAGTTAAATCTATGTACGGTTACATTATAACTTTGAATTTTGTTAAGACCAAGTCCCACTTTGAAAACAGTTTTCAAGTAAATAAATATTTAGGTTAATTAACATACCAAGCAGTTCTGAGACTGTGGTGAAACTTAACTACTAAGTCAAGAAATTATTTAGAAAATTTTTGGTTCCTGGTCTATCTGAAATATTACCCTATGTATACCCGTCACGTATTCAGCTTGAATTTCAAGCTACAGTATGACGACCGATATCAAATGTCATTTGCGCAGCTGAATACACATAAACTAACTGACTTTCTCTTTTAATGATGCTTTGTGAATCGAATGAGGTCATAAAGCTAGATTCATTTCAATATAACCGTAATTATTACTTACCGAGCTAATTTTTCTCGTTTTAATGATCAGCAGATGTGTACTGCATCCAATCCGGAAATAGGCATGTGGAACCAAAACAGAAAATCACGTGATTTTTGACATATATAATATCCGGAACTGGCCCGGAAAACGATAACCCGAAACATCCGTATTGATAAAGTTTTAATATATTAACTTTCTTAAGCCAAGGTCAGCTTCTTCTGCAGCAATATCTGAAGTGTGTTAAGTATCAGTAGTCATGGAATATTGGCTTTAAACAATTTTTAGAAAAAAAAAATAAACAAATATTCAACAATAAAGACGACGACCGTATAGCTGCTGCATTTTCAAGAAACATATAAAAGTTCTGGTTTAATTGACCAAAAACTTATTATGTTATAAAAGTTTCTTATCTTTAATCTTATTTGACATTTTTGATCAAATGACTTAATATACCATCAGTACAAACGTTTTCAGATAAAACAAAATCATTATAAAATTGGCCTCAATAATAAGAATCGTTTAATAGCATATAATAAAACATATTGTTTACAACGGATTTCCCAACTTCTTCATTGTAACAAATACATTTGATAAATTTAAAAAATATTTTTTATTGTTAACATTTTGATGGAAGTCATTAGTATTGCAAGTGACAGGAGAATTATATAAGATGCAATAAATATATTACAGCATTGAGGGCTGAGTAAAATTACTTGATTAAACAATAGTAAAATAGTTACTTGATTTGATACTATATGATATAACTTGATTCAATTTCCTGTTCTCGACACTTAACTAACGGCGGTTATTAACATGTAATATGTCTTTTATGAATATCGGTCGTTATTTATTCAAATAAAGTTTCTCATCAATCAATTTTTTTCTTTTAAGAATAAAAAAAATTAAAAAATAAGATTCAAAAACAAGAAATATATGAATGACATATGGTTTCTTTTTCTTAATAAAAATTACAGGTAGGATTGTTGGCTCATTAATTTGTAAAATAATTTGTGTTATGTCTGAAAGCACGAGAAGAAAAACATCAAAATATTAAAATTGTGACAAACAAAACAAATGATACAAATACTTATGGATGGATTACGGTATTGGGTGTCCGTCCTTGATTATAATCTGAGGTATGTTAAAACAACTGAAATCTTGTAAATAGAACACATGTTATAATAACGATATGCGCTTATGCATTACTTCATTTATATTCTTTTCTACTAACACTATGGAAAAAAATTGAATTAAAAACGAAGTTGTGTTAAATATTCAAAAAACAAAAAACGGTCGAAAATACTAGGGATTCAAAAATATTTATTTACTAGCTCAATAATATACGATTTAATTTTACTGTTAATTGAAGTAGTCGCGTTGTAAACATCTTATTACAATCTTTATTCATGCTATCATAAAATCACACTTTAAAAACAATATATACATTCTGAAGCGAAAAAAAAGATTTTTAAAATCACCAAAATATATAATATTATCAGAACAAAACCGAAATGACTAGAAATGTACAACGCTATACATGTTAAAGTCGTTAAGTTAAATTAGACTTGTTTTAATTAAAAAATATATTATATTTTTGTATCATGAGGTGTTCAATAAGTGGATTTGTCAGGAACCTTTAAATAGTATTCCATGTATAATGACTATTCTTGATATTTTCTTTAGTTACAAAGACCGACATTGTATCATCATTATGTATTTGTCGTTTTTGCTTATTTTGTTTAGTATTTTTCAACTATATTGTATCTTGTTCTTTTCTGCGTTGGCAGTTACAAAGCACAGTATCTCAGTTATGATATCATCTGTTTCATCATTAGCTGTTAGACGAGTATAATGTTACCGCATAGGCTAAATATACTTTTACTACAATCTTAGAAAATAACCTTTGGTATTTTAGGGTAAGTTTTCTTTCAAAAATATAAAAAATGAAACAGGATTATATAAATATATATATATATATAATATCCTGTTTCATTTTGATGCCATTAGATAATCTAACTTCTATATATGTAATACAGAATTTGTTACAATGATTTGGTTCTGTCCTTCTTTAGGAGTGGTGCTGATAAGTATGTAGTCACTGTATCCCAACTTATACTGGGTATATTTGACTTACATAGTTCTTTGTTCCTTTCATTCTCAAAATTGACTTCCACGTGACGGGTGTAGCTAGCTAGACAGAAGGTGTTTACCCTTCCGGAGCACCCGTCCTCACTTCCTTAATAGAAGTTCACGTGTATAACATATTTTGCCAGTTTGCAAAGTTTTTACTTTGTTTTTGGGATTGTGATATGGACAAGGACTGGTATGTTTGTTTTATTTAAAGTGCGCGCTTATGGATCACAATACATCTTATCATCTAGGCAAATCTTAGTACTAGAAAATTTGTAAGTTTGCTTGCCGAAAGTCAGCTGGTTTCTCCGCCATTCAAGAGTTGACCGCCTGGAAATTAGTGATAGAATCTAAAACTCCATCAAAACTCCCCCCTTTTTTACGGCTTAACAGCAAAAAATGTTTGCCGCTGTGAAGCTAAATGTCAAATAAAGTCTTCATTTTACACTTGATTACAAATCTATAATTTTTATTAATTAAACATTTCTACTTGGATTTAAATTCGGAAACAACTTTATATATAAAAATAATAACATTTACTCTTAGCACGTATTCTACTTTTTAAGTATTGAAAACTAAATTTGGTATTACTATAAACATTTTAATGTTAATCTAAATTTGATATTTTTATATCAATTTTATGGTTTATCTGCATAACCCAAATTACCAAGATTTTCTATATTTACAACAACAAAAAAAAAAAACCAAACAAACAAAAAATAAAATAAAATAAGAAATACTTATAGGTAAAATTTTAAATACCGACCTACGTAATCTATCATTAGTTTAACTAATTGATAGTTGATCATAGTTGACTCTGCCTCCTATACTTTTCCCCGTATGGTTTGGTTAACGTGCCGCCCTGCGCATACAGTATTACGAAAATATTTTGTTATATGGAAGATGAAAATAAACAATTCTGTATAAATTATATTTACGAACTTATTACTGGCAGCGCTCTCTGTTAGTAACACAAATTCAAGAACGGTTCAAAAAAATATAATTTCTATTTTATTTTATTATTATTATCTTATTTTTATTTTATTTATGTTATTATTATCTTATTTATTTATTTATTTATTTGATTTAGTTAGCGCTTTTACTCCAATTTTTATGTACATCTTTCTCAGGTCTAACCTATCAGTGTTAATGCACTATTTTGTGTTAGATTTACTGGCTTACTTTGTTTGAAGTTTACACGCTGCGCATACAGTGATATGTCATAATTCGCAATTATGCAAATGTACTACTTTTAAGCTTTTCAGTCGTGACTACTTAGTTTCTTTACGAAGCTTTTTACATAAGCTAATAGGCATATACTCGTATAAAATATAAGTATTGATCCTTGATGCATTCCTTCATTTTATTATACTTTGATGAATAACAACCCTGCATGTAAACTTTGTTTGTTAAAATGTATAGTTTTTGGTATTGCAAAATTTTAATATTCTAAGCTAAATTAATCAATACAAAGTACATTTTTCAACTTCAACTATATATGTTCTCTTTTTGTAAACAAAAACTCCATTTACCATAAACATCATTTCTTTGAGAAAAGTTTCTGGTTTTATAGTCAAAAGTAAAACTTATAACTCTGAAACCTGAGCAATGGTCTTTAAATTACAAAATGTTATTATTTTCTATATCACAGCCGGATTAAATTGTTTGGATTTTATATCCGTCGTGATTCAAGAATTGTTGCAATCTAACTCCGTGTATCAAATAAAATGTCATCTTAGAGATAAATGAAATCTGATAAAGTTACAGTGATTAGACATGCAATCTTTAAAGAAGACATCTGAAAAACTGACAAACATACATTTCTTTCTATAACATACGTCAAGAAAAGCGATAAATGATTTCTCTGAATTGATTTCGAGGATTTGTGTCAAACATGTTTTACAAAATGATTATACTAAGTCGCCATTTTTTCATTAAAACGAGAAATCAAAATACAAACTTGTCTGTCACAAACAGTAAGTTTCAAAATTTTCCATTTTCCTGTTGCAAGAGACTGATTTACAGGTCACTGTCATGCTATACATTGACAATCGGATCATGTACAAAAATTTAAATTGGTTTATAATGAAACATGGCCTATTCTAAATTATACTACAAATATAATTCTAAAACGTTGGTGGGAAACTTTAGATTCAGATGTTTTTATTCTAAAACATTAGGAACAGTACCTGTGCTTTGTATTTTGTGTTTTAGATTTTTATTCAGACAATTATTCATAAAATTTTTTTAATCGTCAAAACACTTTTTTCTTGACTTTTTAAAAAAAAAAACAACCATTGCAATCTTCTAACTAAGGTGTTTTTACACTGTTATTGCGTGTTTGCTACTGTATTTTGTGGTGTAATACCACTGATTTTACTACAATTTTGTTTGATTTTGAAATTGCATGTCACGTTCTATTGATATGATGATATTTGCTTATCTCTTACATTTTTTTTCTCACTAAAAGCATCAATAAGAAGTTTCTTAAAGACAAAATCGAGGAGACCTTTTTGATTGCTCTCTGTCGGCACGTAATTTTTTAAATCAGTTTTTTGTATTTATTTTCTTCATGTCGGATTTTGTTCAGGTTGGCATTTTAGCTTGTTATTAAGAGAATAAAATAAATAACGATGTCAACATAGAGCTGACAAATACATTATTATAAATCATTATCTAACATCTCGTTAGAGTAAATTATATTCACTTGTATGTTAACATATTAACAATTTATTTACTTATTTATTTATAGTATTTTTTTTATTAATTTATTTTATAATTTTTTAAAAAATTTATTAACTTTTATTGATTTTTCAACTTAAATAGTCAAAAAATTTTTGCATAGTGTTTTCATACATAACCGTTATATATAATTTTGCATACAAAACAATTCAATGGAAAAGTTGAAAGGTATTGTTATATTCCAGTCTTAAAAGACAAATTTTTCATTTAAAAAAAAATCCACTGTTGAACAAAAGCGAAAAAAGCGTTTTTGTTCGGGTTGGCATTTTTAGTTTGTTATTAGAAAGGATAAAGCAAATAACGATGTCAACATAGAGCTGACAAATACATTATTATAAATCATTATCTAACATCTCGTTAGAGTCAATTATATATACTTGTATGTTAAAATTATAACAATTTATTTATTTATTGATACCTTTTTTCTTTTTTTTTAAAATTTATTTAATAACTTTAAAAAAATTTATTAACTTTTATTAATTTTTCAACTTAAATAGTCATCTTTTTTTGCATAATGTTTTCATACATAACCGTTATATATAATTTGCATACAAAACAATTCAATGGAAAAGTTGAAAGGTATTGTTATATTCCAGTCTTAAAAGACAAATTTTTCATTTAAAAAAAAAACTGCTTTCGTGACCGTATAGCAATGTATTTGGTTCATAATTATTGTTTATTAAGAAGATAAAGATAATTTACGTCCATTCTCTTTTTATATACTTGCCTAAAATCATTTTTATCATAAATCAGTTTGTTTTTTTTTTTTCTCCAAAGCAAAAAGTTGAAACTCAGGTTATTATCCATTGTTGAACAAAAGCGAAAAAGGCGTATAACCAAATTGGTCGGACATCATAAACTTAGATTTGTCTATCTCATTAGCCAATGTTATTTGATATTGCCATTGCCCAGACAAGTTTTTTTTCGTAATCTTTTCTGGTAACGGCGATTTTATGCTCATGATTAAAAACATTAAGTAATCATCTAAAAGAACAATTTCTTGATGTCTCAAACATAAAATATTTTTATAAATGAAAATCACCTAGCAAAAAAAAAGGATATCTGGGAAAACAAAATTAAACTATACGAGTCCTTTCCCAACTGTAGTTGGTAATAAATCGACTGGATTTTCATGTTAAAAATATACACCAAATATCAAAACATTACCTTTGAAGAGTTAATGAATCTGGAAAAATAAAGATAGCGGCATTTTATATATCAAATTATTCCCCTTTTTTAAAATACTATATTAGTCAATATCGAAAATAGACATTATTTATTTCCAAGAAAATTACCAAATAGTGTACAGTTGCATCTCTACAGTATTGTCCTTCAAAGTCCTTGAGACAAAATTTATGCAAATTAAAATCTACATACTATAAAATGTAAGATATAATATATTTAAGATCGGTTTTAGATTATCTGTCAAAGAATTCAATATAGTAGAGAACCTATATATTTCAGCGAGTAAACATGCGTTTGTTTAAATTTTGTCAATGATACCTTCTAATATTTCTAATAAAAGGCCCATAGATCTTAACACTCATCTGATGATATGCCCAAAATCTTTTTCAAAGGACAATAGACAATAACGTGGAATTACAGAAACTTTCCCTGCCAGTTTTGAACTGCCACAATACTTATTCAGAAATATTTTGATTTGGAAATAACTTAATGCATGTAGTAAATAAGATTATGAGTCCTTTAAACCTATGACTGAACCATAAATCAAAATGATCGTCATATCAATACTTACAGTATTTTTTATATATATCCGTATACAAAAAGTCAATAGTTTTCAAACTACTTCAAAATGTAACTATTTTCAAGAAAAAATTATTATTTCAGGGGCAACAACTCCTACATAGATTAACATATTGTTAAGAAACTTGTATCTTGTTAGATTTTGTCGGGTTGAACACTATTCAGTGTTTTCTTTTAATCTATCTCTTATATTTTTGAAGAAAATAACCTAAAACTTCGAAAATCACAAACTAGGTCATGGTCTTGATCTTATTTAAAAATGTCATTTTAAGAAAATAATAAAACTTCAAACCCAAAATAATTCTTTGTTGAAATAGTCAACTTATTATCATTTGAATCGATTTTATGATAATTTCAAAATTAAACCCAAAACCCCGTAATATATTTAAGCCAAATTTAAGGATGTATAAAAACTATAAACTTAAGATTCTTGAGAAGATGAAAATCAAATTAGTTTTTGTCTACCACTTTTGGTTTCAAAAATATTTTTAAGTTTTTTTTCAAATGGCAACTAAAACTACAACATTGTAAAGCCACCACTTAAGTTTGGTGAAAATTAGCCATTTGGTTTCAGAGGATATGTCAAACACGTCGATTAAACACGCACGGACGGACGCACAGACACACGCTTCCTCTAGCCAGGTAAGCTTAAAACCTCCGATTTTTCTAATAATATATACAGACAATTAATGAATTTATATTTCAGAGTCCTTTATGGTTTTTCTTGTCTCAAGCTTGTTAATATATTTAAATATTTGAAGTCTAGTTATTTTTAATTTGTCATTTTTTTCAAGATAATCTATATTGTTATACTACCCTTTTTCTATTCGGTTTAACAGTTTCGGTTTTTTATGTTTAGTACTACTTATATTGGCGTCTATCTAACGAAGAGTGATTTAATTTCAATAAATAAGACTACTTACTACGTGTGGTGCTGTAAAGCAAATTGAAAACTCATTTTACTTAATTTTAAGATTTAAAGGACGGTGTATAAGGGTAGCTGGTATACCTTAAAACAAAGTCATTTTGAAAATATCCCTCATATGTTGCCTCAGGAAACGTTACTCCTTTATTCAAAAAATTTACCCACACTACTCTATGAAGTTTTTGGAAAAAAATACGCACGAGGAAAGATAAAGTACATGTATATTAAATAATGTCTATTTTGATTTTGGATAAAGTTAGATAAAATGGATATACGGTTAAGGTATAACTTTTACTGATGTCTTTTTTTTTTTTTTTAAAAAATTCGTAAAATGCTCCATGTCAAGCTGATTCAGCTGCTAAAACAACATTTCAAAAAACGTTACTAGTTCATTCCTATACCGCTCTAAACCATTGATTTGTAAAAATAGTCAAATCATTGAAATAATGAAAAATTATGGATTATTTTCAGTTATTCACGTTTAGAATTTGCACGACTTTGTCTCCAGAACAGTAGTCATGTTTTTATTGCTCTTAGGTGTTGTAGAATCATTTAAGGTTTTTAAAGTGTCAGTTGTCAATGTCAATGTCTATCATGTAGTCTGCTGACACTGCACCTAATAGTAATATTTTTTAGAAATTGTTATAAAATGAAAGATCAAAGGACCCTAAAATTGAAACTTCCTTCGGGACATAAACCTTTTCCATGAATATAATCATTTTATTTATATTAGTCAGTCTTTGATTTATAATGTTGTAATAAGATTTGTTCTTATCTGTTTGGCATTTTGATATCTTTAATCTGTACGCATTGCCCACGTGATGAGTATATACCAACATTGTAGGCAAGCAGAATATCGGAAAGACTGTCTTTAAAAAGAAATCTGCGTATATGGATTGTAATGTCGCTGTATTATTTAATGATTTAATGAAATGAGTATAATATGTCCGAAAAATACTTGGTCTTCGAAGCCTATTAACACTTGTAAGCTGCTTCTTGTATTGTTCTTACGACGGTATTAATTATAGTCACAAGGCATTCGATTAAGAAAGAATAGAAATAATCACATTCAGATAAACATATGAACATTCCGATTGGATTCTTTTCCTTTAACTTTAAACATCATATAAATGTTTAGACTGAAATATCTGGAGCCACGTCTCAATATCTGTCACATTGTTTACCAGAACTTGGTGCGTTACAGATGCTACTTCAACCTTTTTTTATTATTTTTTTTTTCTTTTTGCATCTATCCTCCACAATCATGGAAATATTCAACTTTATATGAGCGGAGGAATCTAGATCGATTTTTAATTCTACAAAACATTAAAGAATTTAGATGGTCTCTTGAAGAAATTGTCCACTGGAGTGATTATTATTAACAAAATCTCGAAGTGTTTAAATAATTAAAGCAATTTAAAGCAGCATTATTCTTCAACCTACCGCTTAAGATATTGAGTTACCTGTGGTAATATAGATGTTCATTTAGACAACCTTAAACATGATCATTTTCAATTAAATCAGATAGTTTAAGTATGGATGGACAAAAACTCAATTTATTGTTACCCAAGCTTGGATGCTATTCTCAACACCTTAATTTATCGAACAAAATAAAGAAGTAATCACTTTTAGAAAAATAATTGGCTAATTTTTTTTAAACCAAAAAAGTACAACAAAACGGTTTAGCATGCCCTTGAACTAACCGCAACAAAATAATTAAGAGTTTAGTTTTAGTCCTGGTCAACAAATAAAGTTTGATCGTTTTTTATATTTTAGGATACTACAACAAAAATGATATCAAAAGACGAAAACCTTTCGTTCCTATTCATTTTACTTTTCGAGATATGAGACTTTAAACATCTATGTTGATGAAAACCGATTTCCGTGATTCCGTCATATATGACGTTATTTTGACGTCAAAAAGTTAATTTTACAGTTGTTGGTAGGTTGATAAGAAATGTTTTTTTGTAATATCACGTAAAATTTTCTTTTCAAAATTTACTATTTCTTATATGAATATATGAAAATTAACATAAAAAGGTAACATTTTTAAAATCTCGAGTGATTTAGTGAATCTACTAGTGTCTCAAAATAAAAATCACAAAAAATGTTTTACTCCAGTATTGAAATTTTCATTGGTTAAAACACAAAATAACCATTCTGGACAAGATAATCAAAATATAACATATAATATTTATGTTCAAAATCACTCCAAGGATTATATTTCTTCTTCAACTGGTGGTGGGCATGTAATATCTTTGTAGGCCGGTCTCACATATGGTCTGACGCTAGGAAATAAATATTGTTGGCGATCCTTGTATAGTCCAGCTGAGTAAATAACTTCTGGTAGAGCTTCGGATCAAATGTCTATTTCCGATTTCTTTATGTCTATTTTCTCTTCTAGTGCATCACGATTTCTTTTTACCGTTATTATGTATGGCTCGTCACTTGAAAACCGAAAGTATTGGAATTTTCTTGAAAGAGGATCGTTTTAATATATTGGAAACAGATCAACAGCATGTAAAACAAACGTTTTCTAAATGTAATTAAATCAAATGACCCGATATAATGTGACTTGGCGGTATGCTTGTCTCAGGCGTACCGACTCGGTGAGCTAGTACCTTAAAGTCACCACGAGTTTGTACTAGTATATGACAGGCCATAAACACGCTCGCACATATCAAACATACACCAAACTTGCCTCGGGGATAAATAAACTTGCTCTCGTTGTGAACAGCTGAATAAATTGCTGATGCGACGTTAAAAAACATGGCAGAGGACCTTCTAAGGCTCTCTTAGTCATCAATAGTTAAAGTATCTAAGACCTTGCAACCATGTTGAAAGGAATCAAACATTTAACTGCTAATACAAATATTACCATACATAATATATAAATATCACAGTTTTGTATGCATGCTGTATACTCTTTATAGTAACCGTGTCAGGTGCTAATTTTTTAATTTTTATAAAATAAAGTATTAAAAAATGAAGCACGTGACAACAGTATGACAATCACTTGTAACATTATAACATACCTGGACAATTGTCAGCATGAATCGCAAAAGAAGATCTTGTACCGGTATTAGCATCACTTTCTAATGACCAATCTACCATGGATATAACAACATTTGGTCCACTTGTCTGTGTGTCATCTTTTCCGATCGTCTCATGTTAATTTATTAAAAAGTTCAACTGTTTTGGAATGCCATCTCTACGAAATCCGAAAATCTGGACTTTTCTGGGTGTTATAAAATAAACTGGTCCCATTTGTCAAGCGTGGTGAGGTATAGAAACACGCTGGGAAAAATCAAAAGTATAGTGTTTATAATTATCCATCTGGTCTCTAGCTTTTTGGATGCATTAATTGTAGACCTCTCGTCCTTTTTGTGCAGATGTTATGTGGTATCTCATATTGATTGTTGCTTCCAACTTTTCTTCCTCTGTAACCGCATCAACAACAGCTTTTCTGTACTTTTCGCAAGTGGCACAGACATCACGAGGCGATGCAATTTTTATGTGAGGTAAACATTGTATCCAAATTTCATTAAAAGTTGAATACGTAACAGAACGAATTAGTGTTTCAAGCTCTTCACAACTACTTAGGTATTTACTGTGTACAAGGATCTTTGTAGTGTCACAAGGGAGATATATAGATGGAACACTGTCACTGCCTCTGGGTGCTGCTGGCTGTGGTATACCTAACTCGTGTGCGTAGTTAGCATAAAGTGACTAACTTTCTGGGTGTCCTCAAATGTCAAAGATTTTCTTGGTTTTTTGCCTGTGTTTCCATGGGAACGGGGGTTATACCATTTTGATATACATGCTTCAAAATTTTCTCCAAAGCGTATTTTTCAATGTCAGAAACTAATAAAAATGTTGCTCTATAGGCTGCTTTACCGAGAAAAGAGAATTGATGCCTCAACCTCTGCCGTTTTCTGCCTCTTTTTATTGTTTCTTTATCAGAAGAATAGTCAACAAGAGTAACCATAATAAATATCTCTTTTTCTTCTTTTTCCATTTCATGCATTTTAAGTATATGTTCATATATCACGAGGTTTATATTTTAAATTGCAGTCATTCTTACAACCACATCCCTCATTAAAATATTTTTCTAAGTTTGTCAGCATCAGAATCATCTTCTGGTAATTCATCGTCGTTAGCATGGCCACCATCCTCAATATCCTCATGATCGCTAGTATCTGGCCTCTGGTGTCAAATCTGCTGTTATATTTTCTAAAAACTGCCTAGGCCTCTCATCAATGTTCAAAACGCCCTCTGCTTCATCCTTACAATTATCTGAATATTTGTTTATATCTGGTGTAGATGATGGGGTGCGTCCGAAATGTTCCGAAAAAAAACTCTCTAATTCCTAAAAATATATTTAAAAAAAAGAAATTCAAAGAAATAAAATGGTGTTATCACGTTCTAATTTTTATGACCAGTTAGGAAATTAATAATTAAAATATTTTCAATTTACTTAGTTTGTATTCTCAGTTTATTCAAAAGTAAAAGGAAAGAATATTTCCGTTAAAACCTAATATCATAAGTCGGTGAAAAATATGACATGTGCACAGGAAACAGAATAATTTACAATCTGTAGATCCACAACTATAACAGAAATATTTATTTTGTTTTATTTAAAAAAAGGGATTCGAACCTCCAGAGATTTTATCTAAAAAATTCTACGTCGGCGACCTATACCACTCGCCCACACGCTCTTTAATTCGAATGATGTTTTATTTCTTGTAATGATGAAGTATACGTGAATTGCAATATGTCAGTTTGGACTTTGGGTTGATTGGTTGGTTGGTGTGTGTGAGAGGGGAGGTAAATTACATCCATATCTAGTAAATTCCGCTTGTATCGGGAAGTTACAAATATATAGTGGCAAAAATGTTTAAACCTTTGCAGTTTGGTAGGGGTTGTCGTCAGCCCGGCTTGGATTGTCGATTTTTAAGGTTTCCCGATTAGTTTTGGATATAAAAAAGACGATGATCAGTGCATTAATGTAATCAGCGACAACAAATCACTCAACCCTTAAAAAATTCACGAACATACTAACAATAACATTTAATTATTGATCATGGCCGAGTTCACTGACAGTGAAGGTCACTTGTTGACATCGTGAGTCGAGATGCAATTATGTTGAATTATATGTGCAAATTTACTGAAGGAAAGAAAAAAAATTGATAATACTTATCTCTAAGTCGCTATCCATTTCAGGTAATCATTTACCTTCCCAAGATCAAGTTTATATATTAAAATACTGCTGAAAGTTTTGATGATTTAAATTTTAATCATGGTTCTGCCATTTCTGACGAGTCCACTGAGGTGCGCTGTTTATGACGTCAGACTTTTATCACGATTTTCTCACGTCATCGACCTCGTCAATAAGCCTGGTTTTCCTTATATTAATGTAAATACGTAAATATACTTAATTTGGTCTTATGCAGCGATTGTAAGTACAATATTTTATTTTCGAAACCTATGTTTTAAACCTTAAGTTGTATATGCAAAACGGCCAATAAAATTTTAAAATAATTTATCAGTTTGCTTATAACTCTGCCTAACCTAACATGTTATGATACAAACGTTAAGTAACTTGCAATTAAATGCACTCTTTTCAGATTTCATAATTGATGTTAACTCAATCATAACAAAAAACGGTATGCAATTGATAGCCGTTCTTAGCTTTTGTTTAGGTTTACCAAACAATTTGCTGAACTCTTTTGCGTTTATACAACCTCTTTTTAAACAGTGAAATACATTTATGCTATATAAAACTCAATAAATCTAACATAATATACGATAAAATATTACCCTAGTTGATGTACATTTCAGGGCTTCTAAAATTAATCATTACACGATTAACAACAAATTTTCGATATTAACCAAAACTTACTTGTTGTGTTAAACGTTAAATTGAACTTCAATAGATAAATGGTAATCATCGTTGAATTTATCTACTTTACTTATTTACTTAAACGTTTTGTTTATTTGTGATTTACGTGATGCGCATAGCGATACGTTATTACCGGCAACCAGGATTCTATGAAAGGATAATACTTTGTTTAATAGAACATGGAAAGAAGCGATTTAATAATGATAATGTTTACGAATTGACTATTAACACCACCTGCGGCACCTATTCAAGTCTTGTCTGTATGTAGTACCCGTTTGCGCTTTGTTTGCCATGCCATTTTGGATTTTTCACTTATTGTAAATAATCGGTGAATAAGTACAAATGTACTTGTGATTATCATTATTATTATTTCATTTTATTTATTTTATTTTAATTTATTTATTTGTTATTATTTATTTATTTATTTATTTATTTACATATTCATTTATTTATTTATTTTTGCTTTACTGCCTGTTTTGATTTTGATATACTGTGCAAACAGTGATATGTATATTAGTTTTTTTTTTCTTCTTTTTATTCTCTTTTAATAACATCTGTCTTTCATGTTGTTTGTATTCGTTGATTTTAAGATAGACATTATAAGTATTGTTATTTCGTAACTGAACCCAAAATGTAATCTATTTCATAGAATCTTTCTAAATTTATATCTATCATGATTCAAAAAGTGGTTGAAATCTACAAAATATAACGCTTTGTATCATAAAATGTCATTTTAGACATAAATGAAATCTGATAAAGTTACAATGATTAAATGACGAGACATGCAATCTTTAAAGAAGATATCTGAAAAACTGACAGACATACATTTCTTTTTGTTAAACATTGTCATGATAAGTTGTGGAAGGCAAAAACAAAGTAAGTTTTGAATTGCTCTTGAGGAGCTTTGTCAAACACTTTATATCAAGCATATAGTTATAAAATGATGATACTTAGTCACCAATGACAAGCCAATTTACAATTTTTTTTATTAAAACGGGAAATTTTAATACATGTTTGTCTATCATAAACTGTTAGCCTCAAAATTTGTCAACTGTAAGAGATTTTTTCTGATCACTGACACTCTATATGTAGAAAATCGTGTACAAAAACGTCAATTTTAATAACACAGAGATTAGTTGAAAAGAAATATTTTAATCACGGGTCATAAGGTTGATTTTAAAATGTTCGTTCAAAATTATATAGAAAATAGTAGTTTTTTATGGAACTTTGAACAAAAGTTGTCTATGATTTCATATCTGTATTCGGATGTCTTAGTCTTATAAACATTGAGAATCGTATTTTGGTTTTTTTAATTTTCTCTCCATGTTATGATTTATGTTTCAGACAACGTGTCACAAACATTTCTCAACCATTACAAATCTTTCATCTAAATGTATTTTGACAACAAGTACCACACATTCTCATGCTTTAAAATCTTGCTATTGCTTGTATGTTGAATTATTATTTCGTGGTTTTACTCCAGTTTCAGCTTTGATTTCATAGCACTTTAATTATTTTATTTATAAATTACGTCATGTTTAATTAATTTTAGAATTTTAGATTTTTTTACCACCATTTTATTGCGAATAGCTGCAATTATTTGCAAAGGAGCAGAGAAGCGTAGGTTTGCAACTTTTCTTCCCAACATCCTTTCAAAATAGTTTACTGCTATATTTTCTTCATGTCGAATATTGTTCCGGTTGGCATTTTCAGCTGACAATTAGGAAGAATAAAACAAATAATGAAGTTAGACAAGAGCTGTTAACATAGAAAATAGGCTTATATATTAATTACAAAACATAGCCTGACATTTTATTTGAATAATTTATGATTATTTATGAAAGTATTTACTCTATATTTATTTATCTTTAAACAATAATTGTTATTTTAAATTTTATATATTAACAATGTATTTTATTCAATTTTTATGCATATTGTTGTCCTCACACACACACACACACACACACACACACACACACACACACATATATATATAAATTTTTCATACAAAACAGTTTTTAAAAAAGTTATCATTATATTTCAGTTTGAAACAAATGTAATTTTGCCTATAAAATACCTATGTTTCTTTACCATATTGCAATGGGTTTGGTACATTTATATTGTTGCAGAAGATAAAATATTTACGACTATTCACTTTTCATGTATTTGACCAAAATTTTATATATGATAAATCCTTTTGTTTGGCTCATAAGTCAAGAAATTTCATTACTGTTATCATGTAGTTGAAATGCCCGTTATTATCTGTTGATGAACAAAAGTGAAACTAAGCGTATAGTCAAATAGGACAGATATAAGGCAAAAGTCCAACAATTTTCTATCTTATTTGCCCATGTTATTTTATACTGCCATTGTTTCAAACAAGGTTTATTTTTAATACTTCAGCTTTGAACGATGATTTAATGTTATGATCAAGAGAATTTAATAATTATCTAAAAAAAACTATATCTTGATTTCTCAAAGAAAGAGATTTTTCATAAATGAAAATTGGTTTTTAAAAAAATCGACCAGAAAGTAAAACCAGGATATTCTTTTGTATTATTAAAATCTATTACCATGACATAGTATACCGGAAGTCTGCATATATAAGTAGAACTGTCGTAGCGTCTGTCCTTCTAAGTAAAATGTCATGTGTGTTTTTTAAGTATTTGCTCACCACCACACTATCTATATCAAAGCCATTAATTTTAATCCAACGAATATATGTCCAAAACAATTTGGCCTTCGAATTCCATTTACGCTTGTAAGCTGCTTTATTTTTTGTTCGAACGACAGTCTTACTAAAAGTCATTTCCTAAAGGACTTTCAATAAAGCTAGGATAGAAACCAGGATAGAAGGATTCATATTCAAATACATACATACATTGATATCCCGTTCGAAAATCTCAGAGGAAATTTAAAAAGCTTATTTTGTAAAGTTTAAAAGGACATTTTTTCACAACTTAAATGCTTTAAATAATAAACGAATATAATTACGTATTATAAACGTAAACAGTAATAATATCTGTCGAAGATTTTTCAAACACCTATTTTAAAAAAAGTTGAGGCAACACAAACATTTCAAAAAGTAAAACTAAATAATACACAAATATAGAATTGAGATTTTCACTTTAATAGGAAAAAAAACAAATAATTTTGGGCTCACTTTAGGGCTAATGAATAATAAAACACATTAGTCCATATCCAAATCAATCTTATAAATTTCCAATTGTAATCGACTTTTTCATGATAAAACACTTCCTTGACATTCACCATTGAAATAAAAAAAATACAAAATAATTTTAAAAAAGATAAACATTTTTAATAAAGACATGCATTTGATAGAATAACAAAATTATATGCACATTAACAAACTAATAGGCCTATAAATATGACTTTGGGTAACGTTTTAATATATGTCTGATGTGTTCGTAAAGGAAGATAATTACAATAATTAAATACTGACATCTGAAATAAATTTATTTTCTTCGATAAACTTATATCTTGGATTAGTTATACATATTTAGAAAAAATCGGTTGCTCAGACTTTTCCATTGATAACGTAAAAAAAACAATGTCATGCGTTGATTTATTTTGTTTGTGTACAAAGTTTGGTATCAATCCTCAATACAAACAACAGGCCCATGGGCCTTAACGCTCACCTGATGATTTGGCCAAAATCATTTGCAATGAAGTGATTTACATAGCATTTAAATAATAAAAGCTAAAGGTTTTATAACAGAGTGTGCAAAAAATGTCTTCATTTTCATCGACAGTTTATCACAAAAACCCAAATTTCATAAAATCTGTGAATTACATTTCTTTCAAAAACTGCACAAATACAGCTTGAAAACATATTCTTCAAAATGATAGGCAAAAAACATATGCTTGGGTTCTTGTTTTCCCTTATTTTTTAAATTGCTATTAAATAATTCAAACCAACAAAATGACATGTTTTAAGAACTATTTGAGTATTAAAGTTTGAAAAACTTTACAAAGATTAGTCTTGAATATTCCAAAAACCAAATACTTTATTAAAATGTTTGATAATTAACTTTCTAATGTGTTTTTACTTCTTTAAGAACGAATAACCATTTCCAGATTTTGTCTCAACAGTTTTCCGTTTTTAAAATCCTATTTTCTGACACACAACAATCTGAAAGACCAGTATTTCAATCCATTGCAAGAATTGTAATGAATGAAATCGATCTATTTGATATTTTGGACATTTTACAAACTTATATTATTATGTATGCTTATACACATATCATCATCTATATTTGTCGCTATCCTAAGTCTGTTAAACCGGAGAATGGTGTGTGCATCCAGTATCTCCTCTGTTCGACAAGAGGTAAACCATATGCCTATCTGTTCTTTATTTTTGCACAAAAGCGATATAACCTATAAAAGATTTTGTCCAAAATGCATGCAGGTATTTTATGGAAGACCCATAGATTCATGTAATTATCTATTCCTGTGTATGAGGCCCCTAAATTAAGCAAAATATCGTGTAGCATTACCAGTTTTTTGCCAAACTAAACGATAAATTTAGAGTATTTTCACGATCTTAAATGATTAAAATAAATAAAATAACACTCAATTATAATTCAAAACAGAAACATATTTAAATAATGGTATATCGACAGTAGACTTGACGGGAAAGTTTTGTAATTTTTCATACATGTATTTTTACAGATTTGTTGAATAGGGTTACTTCTCTTGGTGTCGGCACTTACCTTAAGACCCTAGAGAAGCCAAATATTACATAGGTTTTTTCTCCCATCATCGGTTTCGGAGAACCTATAGGTCGCCTTGACCTAGTTTTGGAAGCCATGACAATGTCACGAACAAATCTGAATTGCACCGGCCCATACATACATCTGACCAAGTTTAATTGAAATATACCCTTTAGTTACAGAGAAAAAGTCGAAATTGTAAAAGTTTACAGATGAACACACGGAAGACTGACAATTTCGGGTCGCAATAGCTCACTTGAGCCAAAGGCTCAAGTGAGCTATAAGCACGGAATCAAATTACAATATCGTCGGGATTGTAAATATGAATAAATGAACATCGCTTATAATTAATTTAATGCCGTGTAATTTTTTGGGGTCAAGCGCAAATTTTCTATAAACACCTCACAATGACTTATGCTTAGGTATACCTATTGGCTAGCTAATAGTATTTAATATATCATCGATTAAAATAACTATTTGATGAGTTAAAAGTACACTGTGTGTGATTGCATATTGTTCATTGTCATTTGAAAATCAACCATATTCATCATAGATTACAAAAGTTATTATTATTCTAGTTAGAATATGAGGTTTAAAATAGAGAATTTGATGATTTTAAAAGACTTAATAATTGTAGCAAGTTTCTGACGTAAATTGTCACATTCTATGACCAAGGTTTCTTTTCATCACTCAATCCGTAATTAAATCGGAAAACTCCAGTTGGTCTTGACAAGTGACAATTTAAAACTCAATATTTGTTATATTATTTCCACATTTAGCACTATCTCATGGGAACTAATGAAATTAGTTCTTTTAATGTAAAATGTAATATTACTTAATTTGCTGAATGCTTTCGTTTTGCACGGTCGTATTAACATGGTGTTTCTTTGAATATAAAAAGCTAAAAACTGTAAATTATTTTGCAAAATTCTAATTATTATTCCATCATTAATTGAAAAAAAATATTCTAAAAATGTAAATACTTGCGGAAATCTTTTTTGAAAACTCACATAGCAATTCCATAACGTTTGCTAATATTCTGTGCAAAGTGTTAATTCTTTGTTCATTTCATTATCATGACGAACGTATAAAAGTTCAACTATGAATAATTTATACAGTAAAATAAATAACAAAAATACCTGTTTAATTTTGGATGTGTCATGTGTGCACATTTCTGAAATCCGTTCCTCATCAGTGACACAAGAGAAAAAAGCTGATAGATAAAAAGATTTAAAATAATTAAATAAATCCAAAGTTCCACAATTGCATGAATAGAAATGCTTTGCATTAGGGAACCAACATAAGTTTTATTCACTTCTATCAAATTTGCCACATGGTAAAATTCTATGTTGGAGATTTTTCTCGAGTTATCAATTTGACAGAAAATGAATTAGTTTACTTACTGATTTAGTGGGGTTCTACGTCCCAGTGAAAGAATAGGTGAAATGAAAGAAATTTTTACCTTTGCAGGGCACTAAGTGCAGTGTGCAGGGAGGATTCTTTAGCGTGCCACACCTGCCACAGTGCATTGGTTTTTAGGCCTCCTCCGAATCACTAGGTGATTTTCATTTCTGAAATGCCGAGTGCTTGGCAAAAGAACTGTCACTATCGATTTTCATACTTGTTTAGACCTGGTCTGAGTTCGAACCCCGACCTCCCACATACAAAGCCAGCACTCTACCAACTAAGCTACCGTATTGGTAAAGAAAATGGATAAAAATTCACATGGTATTACATTAACATATATCGTTCTTTAAATAATAAATAAATATTTTAAAAGTTTTTGAAAAATAAAGGAGAACTAATTTTATAGTTTTAGATCCCGCTGTTGTTGGGGTCAATGGTCATGACGTAATAAGAAAGTGTTTGCGACTTTAATGTTTATCTTGGAGAAAGAAATATGTACTGCTTTCACGCGCCGAGCAGTTGCTATTAATATCGACTTTGTTGCTGTTAATACTCTTAATCCCAATTTATCCATGCGACTAGATGTTATTGTTGACAAGGGATTTTTTTTTTACATAATGACAATATACTGCTATTTGATTACGACAGAAGAGTTTTTATATATAAATTTTTACGGAAACTTCTAAAAACTAAAGACGGATTAGTTTTTAGCGCATTTAAGTTTAAAAGAAAATAACGTTAAATTACACTTACACGGACTTTAGAGCTACATATCATTGTAAATTTACCCTCCTACATTAATATACACTACTTATCACGCAGATGCTGCCGTCAAAATCTTTATCTTTAAAAGGCAACAAAATTTGCATTTTATCGCATAAAAGGAGAAATTAGGTAAGGAAAGTATTAAGAATGGGATTATAAGCAAGGAATATCAAAGAAACTGAGTTTTTGATTTTATCCACTCAATCTATAATATACATGTACTTGCATTTTTGTTTTTCCTGATGAATGGTAAACAAATAGTAGCCCGCCGTAAACAAACTAGCATTAAGATCAAGAAACTGTATTTGATACGTATATAATTTTTAAAAAACACATGTGAATCAAGATTTTTTACATTTATACTTAAAATATACCCATTTTTTCATATTCTGTTTAACAAAAAAATTAATTTTTTACTGTATTCGCAAAGTTGCGTAAAAAAGATACCAAAATTACACAAATACTACTAAAACAAATTTTCAAATTATTTTCTAAAATGATAGGAAAATTATCTGTTTTTTATATCGCACAGACAAATGATGTTTGATACTTTTATTACCAAAAATAGGATTATAATCTTCTGACAGGCACTGTTCGGTTATTATTTTTTTTTTTTTTGCCACTCGGGCGTCGAGTTTCCTCTCAGTCTTAAAATTTCAAGTTTTTTGTTCATTGTCCTGTTAACATGGACTGGTATGTTTGTGTTTTATTTATTACATTAGACGAACAATTAATATTTGAATGATTTAACTTAATGAATTTTTTTGTTTAAAGAACGATAATTTTCAAAACAGGTTTGAAATTCCAAAAGAAATGTAATAAATGAAGAAGTGTAGGTTGTTTGTTTATATCTATTATCTTTGACTTTTGGCTTAACGATTTGTCGAGGATAGATGTTATTAAAAAACGCTATATGCTTCTTTTCATCATTTACACTTTAGGGTGCATTGGGGCATCTGGTTAATTAATCCTGTAGTCTATGTTATAAGTGTCACAGTTAAAGTTGTTACATTGCAATTGAACTCAAATGTTTTAAATTAACACTACAATTGAACTCAAAATCTTTAAAGGTAGTTATTTAGGCAAGGGAAGAATTAATAATCTTAGAATCGCTCATCTAAGAAACCGAGTTATTTATTTTACCACTCAATAAAAATCTATAACATACTTGCATCTTTGTTTTTCCCGATGTATGGTGAACAAACGATTGACCTTACATGCTTTATGGGTTACACTGCAATTGAACTCAAACGCTTTAAAGGTAACACTGCAATTGACCTTACATGCTTTATGGGTAACACTGAAATTGAACTCAAACGCTTTAAAGGTAACACTGCTATTGACCTCAAATGCTTTAAAAGTAACACTGCAATTGGACTCAAATGGTTTAAAAACATTGATATATTATTAGTTCGTATGGAAAGTAATACTGTACACTAAAAATGAAAGTGGTGATAACATCAACGAAATGTTTTAAAACATCTGCTAACAAAACTAGTACTTCGATGACAATTTGTAAAAGACCGACTAGGAACTTTTTCCTGAACAGAAAATTTCACCTTTTAAGTAAATTTGTTCTCAAGCTCTGTTTATAACATATTTTAATTTGTTGAATTTCTAAAGTTCATCATCCTATCTTCATTCATTCATAATTTTCAACTGTTTGGCTTATATATTTTTAATGTAACAAATTTTTCGGTCTTAGTGTCACTGATGAGGAATTAATTTCCGAAATGTGCACATCTGGCACATCAAAATTTAACTGCTATTTGTTTTATATATGTATACCTTACTACTAGTGTGAAACTACTTTTTCAAATTTATCTTGTAAGTGGGAATAGTTTTTACCAGTATTTTGTAAAATATATGGAAAGTGTTGGGAATCTGGAATAGTACAATAAATATAATATGAACGTTATATAAGCCTTGAACCGTTAAGATACGACAACTTTGGTGAAATAACTGCCATAGCCATTATTCCAGGCAAACAGAATAACGCTCATTTGCGTGTTATGATTAGTGTTCCTGGAACTTTCAGGAACAGATATTGTGTGATGTTTATATTTACATGTTGATCCTTACTATCCGCAATGTTTTCAATTTATAATTTTTGTAGCAAGAAAATGTGCAACTTAAAAAGCCAGTTTTTAAGTTTTTCTTTACTTTTCACAGCGCATCACTCGGTACCTTACAGCGTAAGTGTGGGAAAATTTTTCTATTGGCGATGTTGCCGGGTACAAACGACGATTTTTGTCGGTAATTTTTTACGTAAACGTTATTTTTTACATGCGCCAACTGTTGAGATGTCTTGCTAACGTGGTACACTGACGAATTGCATTGTGATTTGGATATAGACAAGAATGTTACGCCAATAAGTTGACGTCCTAATCATGCTTTTACGAGTTTACGTAATCACATTTCTATGAGTTAGCCTGATGTTATGTTTACGTCACGTACTGCTTAACAACCATTGTCTGAAAACTAGATTTCAATTCAATAAACAGTAAATGTAAATATTTTGTCTTTAAAAACCAGTGGACCCGCTGAAGTGTGGGGGAGAAAGGGTGAAGTTTTTCTCTTTCCCTGATTTGTGCCTTTTTTGCATCAGTGTTTTGTTCCAAGTCTTAATATATGGACCAAGTACGTTACACTCATGCATTCTAGGTAACAACAATACAGCCGTATATACGGCAGCCGTTTCTACTCAAATGTATTAATAAAACGACAAATACATGTCGGATTATTTTCTAATATGCAATTTAAGGGACGATTGATGTAAAGAATGACTGTTTTATTGACACTGATTGACCAGAAGGAAAATTAGGATTATCAAAACCCGTACTTTCCACGTTGATAATATATAAATTTGAGAGTCACTACGGAATTTTCAATTTATATAGCACGTTAAGGCTAGTAAATTTCTTCCATTATCTTAGTAAGCATCTGTGAAGTAAGAACTTTTGACTGAAGATCGAAATTTTTTCTTATCCACCTGTTCATTCATATATGAAATAGATCGTGTTTGTTCTGAGAAACTAGAAAAATTACTACATACATTTATTTGCTTTTTTAGGCACTTCTGAACAACCATGGTCTGAAAACTAGATTTCGATTCAATAAACAGTAAATGTAAATACTTTGTCATTCAAAACCACTGACATGCTGCATTGTGTGGGCGAGAGGTTCATATACAAAATAGATCGAGGTTGTTTTGATAAACTACAAAATTGGTCTTTCTATCAGATAAAAACCAATTTTAAAACAGTATTTTCAAAGACTATAAAACCTTTTTGACTTTTTTTATTGTGAAGTAAAAATGGTAATTCCTTAATTACTTGCAGTTTTACACACATAAAGTACTATCTGCACTACAAATCTCAGGATTGCAAATACGAATATACATTCAGAGTATATGCCTTTTCTTCGATTTTGTCATTGAATTCGTTCTTAACCAATAAATACCACCGGAAGCAAAGCGAAGACTTATCGACTTGAATGAAGGTGACATAACTAGGTAAGAAGTACATCGAAAAATGGCATTTTCTTTAAATATCGTGTCTAAAGAGACCAACGCAAATCAAGATATTTTCACATGATGTATTTAACCACACTCAGTGTTTGAATGAATTAAAATGGGAACTTATTATCAAAACTCTATAAATTTCAAATTTCATCTCAGCTGTAATACTACCCTTGAGTTATAACAATTTTTTTTCAATAAATAATCATCATGTAGTATTCAGTTTCAAACAAAATAAATCATTATATGCGGTGAACGACCTGAATAGATTTTTTAACTGCATAAAACTGTTTTATTACGATGGCAGTTCAATGCGCATTGCATTGTAAAAAATAAGCTACTGAGGAACCGTTGAAAACACTAGGGTCTTCCCCAATTATTATCTTCAGTGTTTCGTCTAAAGATCTTTACCATCGACTGCATAAAAACCAAAAACATACCAGTCCATGTCCAAATCACAATCCCCAAAAAGTAAAAACTTTGAAAAACATGTCAATTCAGTTACAACGTGAATTTCAATCAAGGAAGTGAGGCCAGGTGCTCTGGAAAGGTAAGGATCTGGTAATTGTCACCCTTTTTTCTATATACTCAAAAGCGTCAATGATCGAAGAAAAAATCAATGACTGTGTGTTTTCACCTCCGCCGGATTCAGTTTCTGTGAATTTTACAGAAAATTGTATGCTCACTTTGATAGCTGCGCCTTAGTTCTGTTTTTCAACCAAGACGTCCAACTAAAACTTATTTACCTTAATATGTTCTGTTAAGTGATTGTCGTATAAAAACTGCAGGAGTGCAATGCGCAAAAATGTAAATGTAAAGATGGCCTACAGCGGCCATTTTTTAATTTTGGGAAAATAATTCACAGAATCCTCAAGTTTTAAGTAACACACCTGTAAAGTTTAAAATTATTTGCTCAAAAATGTTGAAGTCAATGCACACGTAACGTGTAGTATAAAGAGTCCAAAATAGCTTAAACCGACTTTTTTCTTTTAATCTGGAAAAAACATCTTCCACATAGTCCAAATAGTCCTAGTTTTTAATTGGTTTCAATGGAATTTTGATTTACGTGTTTGTTTTAACCTAAAGTTTTTAATCTAATTTAATGTAATTGGCATAATATGAAATAGTGATGCTCTTTTTACACTTATAGTTTGTTACACACAGTATTGAAACCTTTTAGTTTGATCTACACGTATTTCTAAATTTTGGAATGGAATATAATGGTATTGGTATATGTGTCTATAATGACCTAAAAGCATGTATACTGAAGACTTAAGACATGCAAAATTTATAAAAAACAAAAAATGACCTAACCGGGTATAACGCTTTTGAAATCAAAATGTGTACATGATAAACTTGACATATTTATTATATTGGATTACAAACAACCAAAAACTCAAATACTACTTTAAAGAATATGCTAATTAAATAAAGCAGTTATAGGAGACTTCAGTGTAGATTGGAATAAGAATGATTCAAACAAAAGACTGTTTCAAGAACTTATGATAAATCATCTTGGTTTCAATCAACTCATCAAAAGACCTACTACAGATGTTAACACTACAATGGATTTAATATTCTCCAATATCTAAGCAACAAATGATTATTTTGGTATCTTTGAAGTGTATTACTCTCCACACAAATCAGTGCCGTTAGCTTTTTATCAAGGTTACTCACGTTACTTAGAATCTACAGTATTATACTATATAAGTGAAAGAAATCGTTGGTATAAACATTTGCTGTTTTAATAGCAAAAGTAGTTTTATTGGTAAAAACTTTCATAATATAATAATAAAAAAAATTAATAAATCGTAAACAGGAAACAAAATTTCTACTTATACAGCAAATAGTAAATACAAGAAGAAATTTTCAGTCAACCTCTTCATATTATCAAGTTTGTAGTCCAACTTACAAAATGTTTTTATAAAGAAACATAACACTGAGTTTTCTACCCTGAAACATTCGGGATTTTGATCACAATAATTCATTAAATAACCATCTCTTTTTATCATATGCATATTTGACATGTTTTCAAAAATTAAACTTATACTTCACTAATATATAAAAGTCAATTCACAATTAAACGATTTTTTTTTTCAAATTTGCAAGTTAACTCAGGAAAATATTTCTAAAGAACTTATTGTGCAACAGAACGACATCCTCTTAACCCCCTGGGTTCTCTCCACAGTAGTGGTTGTGGTCTCCTCTCTCCTTCCTGTTGCAAACTATAGTCAATATAGTAATATCCTTCTGTATACTTTGTTTAAGTTCGAGTTAAAAGTCTTAAATCTCTACTTTAGTGCCTTGACAACTATGCAAACTCCTTTAACCTGCCTCTTAATTTCACCCCTACCACAAACTCGGTATTCAGGACGTAATAAGTACTTATTGCATATCACCAATTGAATAAACTACAAAATCCCCCTAACGGGCATATTATGCACTGCTTGTCAGTACTCTTGTTTTAATCTCGAACAAAAATTTCCACAGCATCATCAAGTCATTCATTACACAGCTGTAAAGTTTCAAAACAGTTGCTTAATAACTGTAGAAGTAGTTTAATGTACAAGCAAAAAAGCAAGCGGACAGACTGACAAACGGTATACAATAAAACGTCCCATCAAGTGACACGCGTATAAAAACTAAACCTTTATTTTTATGCATTTTAAATAACCGAGTTCAAACTGAGCAGATAGATAATGATATAAATTTTGTTTGACAGCTCATGTTCTTATGTCATGTGTAAATTTTTAGAAAAAAAATTACAATAAAGTATTCAAAAATTGCAAGACAACTAATGAAAATGTATATGACAAATAATGTATAGTTATATTTATATGGCTATAAATAAATATTGTTGGTGTAGAAATTGAATTCAAAGTTTTTAATGTTACAGTAACACAAAAATGGTTTCCTTTTTAACACAAATGTACTAAAAATGAAAACAAACTACTTTGTCTAAAATGTGTGCGTAAACACTGAAATGAAACATCTGACAATCCAAACAAAGATTTTGGTCAATGGATCTACAAAACATAAGCTTGGATTGGATAAAGTTAACAGTACGATAAATAGCTGGTTTTGGCGATTAATTTCCCCAAATACTGGTTTTAACTTAATTTTTCTATAACGAATTGCTAATGGTAAAAGTGAAGAGGCTATCCAAGTATAAGCAATTCAACACAGTCTAACTGAAATTATAAACATCATTAATTAAAAAAATAATCCCACTTTTAATAAAATTCTAAACGTCACATATTTAAATTACATAGATTGTATGCATATAAATAGTCATGATAAATTAAAATAAATAAATAAACAAGTTTGATTTAATTTTGCCGTACTGGTTTCGTGTACAAACAAGAAGGCCATACTACTTTCCTGGCAGAGAATAAGATATACTTGGATTTGGTAGCAAGTTAAAGTTCAAGTAAAGTATTATTTTTTATCCAACATGACCTTATATAAATAATTGTCTTTGACATTATATGAGCTTATATGGAGATAACGCGGTATACGTTAATCTTTTTTTTTTTTTTTTTTTTTTTTTTTTTTTTTTTTTTTTGAAAAAACTTTTTGGTATACTTAAAATCTCGCGATTTGTTACTTTAACTTGTGATAAAAGTATACAATTATGCAAATAAGTATACAATTATGCAAATTCACCAAACTTCTTCAGATTACCTAGGTTTCCTTTCACAGATTTGTTAATAATTTATCATCATTATTATTTTTATTTTTCAATCAATTTATTTATTTTGCATTTTCTTGTGAGTGCGAGTTCCCTAGAGACATACTTAAAATTCATTAAACCGATTAAAAACCCTTTTTTTACTATTTGCATAGGCACAAGTGAGAGGGAAATGCACCATATGTGCTGATGCTTTTATTTTTGTTTATACATGTTACGTTTTATAAATTTGAAATTTACACGTACGTCAAATAAAGTGAAGATGATTCATTAAAACACAACCTCATTTGGCGAACACAAAAAAATACATATGCGTTGAAGAGTAAAAAATTCACTTCAAAAACTTGTTTATTATTCATTATATTTGACAGTGTGTTTGTTCCTTCAGGGCAAACATACTTAATTAAGGTACCAAAATAAAACAAAACTAGTTTAGGAAGAAAAATTTCTTCTTAAGATAAAATTAATTCTCCAGGAGACTTCTAAATCATGGATATTCCAATATAGTCCCAGTATAATTAAGCGCATTATAAACACGTTTCTGTGAAACAATCTCATTATTAATACTTGAATTCAGAATCGTAGAGCCTAGATTAAATTTCAAAACGTTACTCTTTAATCACGAGTCTTTATCTAATACGCTGGCAATCAAGATAAACATGTGTAACAAAAATTATGTGATGTTCAAGGCTGTTTTAGATCAGAAATAATATCGACAGACAAACGAAAAACACCCAATGGTATTGCAAAATAATTATTATACGTCCAAATAAAATACAGGTTAAGAAACAAATACTTTTATCAGAAGAGAATGATCGAAAAAACGCTAATATATCAAAGAGAAAAATCGATTAAAGCTTATATATCAAAAAGTAATTATTGCAATTGAGTAAAAAATTTAAGAATCTACAACATTGTTTTTGTTTAAAGAAAAAAATTTTTAGTTTCAACTCAACATTTGCATCTCGTGCATAGTTAATCGTGATAAACATGAGAATATTGTATTACTTAGGGGAGTTAAATACAAATGTTTGAGCTCTTCAAGCAGTGAAAAGTTTATAATAAGAAATCAAGCCATGATCTTAACATTTGCAATAACATCATGGGTATTTAAAATGAAATTTATATCTGAATTGTTATTTTAGCTATTTTTCCTTAATGAAAATTTTACTGGTTATGTATCATTTAAATAAATGAAATCGAATATCATGTCATTTTAAAAGCCTACTTCAATCCCTGTTTAAGTTGAAGATGTCAATCTCTGACCAATCCTGCTAACTACTCGTAAACCATTTAAGCATGAACAAACACCAAGAGCTTTTATAGTGGTATATTTTTCCTTTACAAAATATAGATGATGCATAACAGACTTACTTTCTTTTTAGTCACCATGTAAAATATTTTACCTGTCTGCCTTATATTAAAAATCTAATTGAATTATATAATCCAAAATGAAATACTAGTAATTTAATATGATTAAATTTTCTTCACATAGTTGTTCTACTGAGCTGCAGTCTACTTTGCAATTAACTTGCCAATCGTGAGACCTATTTTAAGCTCTCCCTATAAACCTGTGTTGACTTTACAGAAGCAAAAACGAAAATGAAACAAAAACCACAGTACAAAAAAGACAATGTGACAATGTTTTATTCTATGGTAACGGACCGTGTTGAAGGTAAGTATGAAAACTGAACACATGCAGCCGTGCAGTAACACCTTCATGCCCTCGTTGTCACGATCTACACGGACTTTTTTAGGTGTTTTTTAGGTTGTTTTTTTTAAAATTCCTATCGAAAACAACAATCTGTAATCGATTGACACAACGGATTGCAATTTCATAATTGTATCATTAGAAGTGATTATTAAATAGATCTCAAAAATGTTTTGTTTGTAGAGTAAAGAAATATATCTAAAAGTTTACAATAATAAACTTTCAAAAAACTTATTAATTATCGATTATATTATTATTACCCTATAATTTTGTAACAGCTGGATGGTATTGAAGATCGATAACTAGTAATTGTCGTGTATTAGATTAAACCTTCGAGTCCGTACGTGAGAAAAGTTTTAGTGCCTTTAACATACAACAAATTAATATGAAGATAATGAAAGTGCCATGACTTTTTTTATCTTTGAAAAAAAAATCTGAACTTTCCAGTGTAATATATATATATATATATATATATATATATATATATATATATATATATATATATATATATATAATAATAAGTAGTTTTACACGTTGCATATCAGATTGTCAGACACCTCCTTCATTCGTGCAATTTATAATTTTAAGTGTTTCAAGAGGGAGTTTCTCTTTTTAACTATGACAAGTAAAATGGAATATGACTCCGATAAAATGTATGACCTGTTTACAGATATGATTAACGAATGTTGAACAGGAAAAGCTGTTGTGTTCGTGGATATTTTGATGCTTACACTAATGAAGCAGTGATTGAAAATTCCGTTGGACTGCTAGACCGAGTGTAGGTAAAATAATTTTGGCGAGATAAAATATCTGACCTTCTGGTTCGAATGTCTAAGTGTTTTACTTAAATAAAATAATTAAATGACTTAATTAAAAATTCAGAAAAATATGTCCTAATGAGCTTTAGTTTTAACACAAAATTTGGAATCGGTTGCAGTTTTCTTGCATAAACAACAAAACTAAAAAATCAGTTGTAGTAACTATATAGCTTGAAAAGTTAAATCAAGGTCAATTATCTAAAGCGCTGAGGTGAACCCTTGGGTTGCTAGAATTGAAAATGAAAAAAGGTCTTAAAAGCGACTTGTATTTTATAGAATTTCATGAAAATTGTTAAACATGTGTTTCTTCACATAAGAAAATGATGTTTGGAAAAAAATTCACCTAAATTTATTCATTATTGTAATTTTGGTAAAAAAGTACTATTTACAATGTATAAAAAAATAAACGCAAAAACACGCAAACTTATTTTTCACGAAAATTATTGAAATTCACAAACTTATTTAAGATGCTTGAGATGCCAAATATCACATCAGTTTTTATCTCAGTGAAGTGGTTTTGGAGAAGAAGATTTTTTTAGGTTTTCAACTATGTAGGTCAATGTGACCTACATTTAGTAGCTATGGCAACCAAAAACAAAATCTGAAAGGCAATGTTTCGTAGATGCTTTTGACCAAGTTTGAACAAAATGTGACCAGAAGCTTTTGAGAAGAAGTCGTTTGAAGCAATTGTTGACGGGCGGACGGACAGACGGACGACGGATGGTCTCCCTATATTGCTCCTATTAGCTTACATGAGCACTTTGTGCTCAGGTGAGCTAATAAATATTTGTGAGATAGACAGAACGAAGGGACATAATACGGATATGAATACTCGTATGAAGAAGCAAAGAAATATGGCATCGCATTGCAATGATAAAGACTGTGAGAACAACTTCCATGTTACATAAGGCCAAGTTTAGTTCGATCACTTTTGATGGTGCTACAGATATTAGTCGGGAAAAACAATAGTATATGTTTGTTTGTCTCGTGGCCTTCGGTGAGAGAAAAGGGCTTGATTCATCGTGAACTTGTTGCATAAGATTTTTTTGAAATACTTTCATTTTTACAGGTAAGGTTCTGTTAAAAAGGCTTTTTGCAATCGACTTTTTCTTTTCATTTTTATTCTTTAGGTTCACTCAGTTTTTTTAGTTTTATTGGATATTTTATTTTTAGTCATTTTTTTAGATTTGGCAGAATTTGTTTTTTATTCCTGTTCAAGATCTTGTAATTAAATTATAGCTTCAGCATATCAAAATTAAATTTCAATGAAATTAATGATAAAATGCAAGATTTGCATTTGTTTATTAAATTTCTTTCAGTCAGGATTGTCATTTAATTTTCTAACAGCGCACAATTTTCAAATTAGTGGAGAAATTTAACATGTTCAACTGAAATTATTGAAATATTTTATATACTCAATACATTCTAGATATTCAAGTTGGAAGTACAATGTAATACATTTATCTACCGTGATTTATTATTAGTCTAGTAAAAAAAATTTTAAAAAAAAGTAAAAAGGCTACTAAAGCAAATGTAAAATAAAATTCTTAACCTTTACCTTTCACTGAAGGGTTTGGTCAAAATGAAGTGAAGCTCCCACTGAAACATTTTAGTAGACGATTCGATGTGAACTGCGATGGAGAAGATTGAAAACTTTTGTTACCATAGGTAATGACATCAGACAACAATGATGTATGGCTTGTTTGATCTTAAGTCCACCCCAACTTCAAACCCCAATGAAAGAGTTTTTTCTCACAAGAAATGAACTGTAATATATTATTCACTTAAACATCAACGGAGAGTTGTCATTAACTGTTTTGACACACTAACCAATATTACTATTGAGAAAAAACCTTTATAGAAAAAGGAGCCAGGGTGAGTACAGACTCACAGGAATCATGATGGTGAAAGTACATACAATAGATACTCAAGCCTTCAACCCAGATAAACCAATCAATATGTTTTTGATATGATCTAAATTCCAATTATATCGTTCTCTTGATTTCATTATTTTTATATGGATGAAAGTATTTTATTTTTTCAAATTTTAACTTTAAAATGTTTGAAATTCACTCGATATGAAATGGAATGCATATATGTATTCGAAATCAATTACGAGACTTTTAAACACAAAATACAATGTGTGACGTTTAATACAATCGGTAGCAATTTAGAAGAATTATAAAAATTAAAATGAAGTATTTGTATTATTGTTATTATTATGTTATTATTTATTTATTCATTTGTTTTATTTTATTTATTTATTTTTTTTTAATAGCATTTATGCTTTACAAGCTTATAGCTGAAAAAGTGAAAGTTATTGCGTGCTAACGTAAAGGTTTTTCTCTGTTCACGTGAAAGTTATTGCGTGCAAACGTAAAGGGTTTTACGTGTTCACGAAAAGTTATAAAATTTATCGCAAAAAATTTCCGTAAGCACGTGATAATTTTTATGGGCTCACGCAGTAACTTTTACATGAACATTGGGTAGCATTTGCCGGTAGCTTTCTCGTGAGCACGCACTAATTTTCATGTGAGCGTGTGGTAGCTTTCGCGTGAGCACGCGGCTTAAAAATATTTTTCGTGTCACATCTCTGTCGCCGTAGTGTTTGCTTTGTTGAAAGGTTCCACCAATGCTTTGAAATCATCGTTAGTGCTGTTCTTTCGCCAGGCACAGCATTTAAAATGAAAGTCGTTGATTCTTCGGATGAGACTGTAAATCCCCCAATTCACAGTAATTTTAGCACAAGAAGACAACAATACACATTATCTAAGCGCAACGTAAAGGTATAGCTTGACAAATCTTGATATATGTAAAACATTCTTGACTGAACGTACAACGTCGTACAATCCATCGGGTTTCGGTCACACAGTCTCTAAAGAGCGCGTTTGTTGATCACAGTGCCTTTCACCGCCTCGGTTCGAAACTCATTCGGGAAGATTCTTGTGCTAATTGTCAGTCTGCTAGTCGAAGTTCGGGCGTTTCTTACCGCCTCGAAGTAAAATAATCTTGACTTAAGCGTAAAACATCATTACACAATTCTACTCATTGAATCAATCAATCTTACAAATTTAAAATTATAGTTCAACTCGAAGGTTGTCACAGATAACTTGAAAATTTAGAACAATTAAGCAGGTAAAGAGAGCAAGCGTCTCTTGCCTATATAATATTAAATCAAACTAATCACTAATATGTTTTGTTTTTGAATGTACCTGATACTGACATAAATTTTAGAAAAAATAGTAAACATTTTTGAAATAAGAATTAATGTGAAAAAATTTCTCTCGGGCGATCGTGGCTGAACAAGTTAAGAAACATTTTAAAATTACCGCCTGTTGTTTTTCTTCTTTTCTCTCTGCTACGGCTTTCTTTTGATTTTCCTTTCCTCTTCTGCTTTCTTTTTCTGTGCAATGATCTCAGGACTTGTTAAAGCTCTCTGAAACCATTAGTCTTATTAATAGGTTTTGCCTAAGATTTCGCAATTCCATTTTTCGGTAAAAATATTTGATTTAGTTCTGTAATCGAATTAAGTTAATCTGTGGATAAATATATTTGTACATCAACAGCTGATCCAATCTCTAAATCTGGCATTTGTGAGATATCAATAATTGATGATAAAGAATACTTTATTTCTTAGGAGACTGTGCCGTACCTAAATGGATTTCTTACAAGCTTGATCTGCCTTATGCATTCACCGTAGTCGACTTAATCCTAGGTCGATTTCGTTTGTCTTCACACATTTGTCTGCAATTTCTTTCACTAGTTTTCTGTCTGCTGTATTATTGGAATTCTATTAAATGCGTTGTCAGGAATAATGGACATTAGAGTATTATATATAACCAAAACCTTTCTTAGTGACAACTGTGCACTTTTGTGTTTTGAAACCGCTTCTTGTAGTTTCTTTGCTGAATTGTCCTTTTTTTATTTATTTATTTTGGTTTCCTAGGCTTTCTATTCTAAAATTTGGAAAAGAACATCCGCCACCGACTTAAACGGTTCGAGCCAATATAGTTTATAGTTAAAA
The DNA here is from genome assembly GCA_029721355.1 of Tegillarca granosa. Lineage (NCBI taxonomy): Eukaryota > Metazoa > Mollusca > Bivalvia > Arcoida > Arcidae > Tegillarca > Tegillarca granosa. Next base: position 26,969,232 of record CM056597.1, read on the forward strand.
CCTTCGTTGATTCTATTGGATACAATTATACTTAGACACCCGAAATTTATACTCATTCGTTGAATTAATTAGAATCTGGTTAGTTGAAATGAAAAAATGTGGAAGGAATTTACACTTTTATAAGTGTCCCTAAAGAGCGAATGGCTGTGGTTTGAGCCCCATCCAGGTCATAAATAAGACTACATCAAATTTTGAGATACTGCTTTGTCGCCTGACTCTTAGGGAAAAGAGAACAGAATATTAACTGGTTCACCTGGGGTCAGGATAATGTGATGGGAGAGTGGCTTTTTGTTTGTATTTTCCTCTACGACAAAGGATAGTGACATAATATACATGTACTATTTTACATTGTTCCAAGTTTTTATGGATAAAAGGATAGAATGCGCATTGGGTTTACAAAACGTCGTCATACAGTTTGATTTTGACGAGTATGGACGCAACTTTATATTAAATATGTATTACACCCAATATGACTTAACAGCAAAAATGAGTACTTCAGAACCCACGACATTTTTTGTTTCGAAATAAAGGAAATTTTCCGTTACGCGTAGGTTACTAAACTCTAAATTCAATTATAGCTAAAGGCGTTGGAAAAAAATAGGTTAATCTTGCAATTATCTTGACTCAATATTGGTCGCTAAGTGAGTATGCTAATGACGAACATACCATCTACTACTATTTTTATCATGATGCTTTTAATTTAATTTGTTTTCTAGGTTTGAATGGCCATACCAAAGTGTAGGGATGATTTTATCAAAGTAAATGATTTAGCTGCAAGTTGTTTTACCCTTCTTATTTCCGTTATTTATTGTGTTGGTAAGAAAAATTCATTTGCTTTCTGCAATTAGAATGGTGAAGTTAATATTTTTATTATCAAAGGAATTTTATCATCAGTTAATCACTTCTGAAACTTTTTATTATTTTTTTAAATCTGCAACTTGCCGATGTAAAGGAAATGTTTTTTTTGGTATGGAAAGTCTGCAATAAAATATCTACATGTAAGAGTAACTAATTCTTTCTAAAAATTTAAATAGATTAATAGATATATAATACATACATACGTGTGTGTGTGTGTGTGTGTGTGTGTGTGTGTGTGTGTTTCGATGACAATATACGTGATTATTTATTACAACAGCAGTTTTGTTTTTATTTGTTATATTTCAGTTTTGTTTTTTTTTCTGATATATTTCAGATAGAAAAATGACGGCCAAAAAACGTTTGATTTTTCTTGCCGATACACGGTAAATTTCCTAACGTTTTTTCCTTACAATTTTTTATACTAACCTGCGAATTTAGAAGCCTATTCCAAAACAATGAGATGGGAACTAGTCTAGAGCAGAAATTTGGGTAGATGATTCACTCCAAAGAGGAAATTCTTTCACCTTACCCAAGTCAGCCGGTTTTATTTTTGGGGGGACTGTGGACAAAACCTAAATGTCAGAAGAAAAAACCGCAAATAATGTTGATGTGCCATATGTGAACATATAAAAAAATATACCTCATATGTAATATAATCTTAAATCACAAACGCTTTTTAATATGTTTCTATACGATATTTTACAAAACTTCCAACTTTTAATATTTGGTTTTTCTTTGTTTCAATATGACAAGAAGAACACGTTACCACTAATTGTTAAAATAAAAATTATACTTGATTTTGAATCAAAACCTGTTTTTTACTCAATCAGAAGTACTTCATTTTCATGTTTTATGTTTTGTACCCGATCACAGCCACGTGTCTTCTGTACTATGTACCAAATCACAATATTATTTTTTTGCTATGTTTTGTAACCAATCACAAGCATTTAAAATCCTCTTATTTTGTACCCGATCACAAGCATTTATCTTCTATGTTTTGTACCAAATAACAAGCATGTCTCTTCTATGTTTTGTACGATCACAAGCATTCTCTCCCGTTTTGTATCCAGTAACAAGCAGTTCCCTTTTTAGCTCACCTGAGCACAAAGTTCTCATGTGACCTATTGGTATCAATAGAGGCAGACCCTCCGTCGTCCGTCCATCCGTCAACAATTGCTTCAAACGACTTCTTCTCAGAACCTTCAATTCACATTTTGTTTAAACTTGGCCAAAAGCATCTATAAAACATTGCCTTTCAGATTTGTGTTTTTGGTTGCCATTGCTAACAAATGTGGGTCACAATAACCTACATAGTTAAAAACCTTAAAAAATCTTCTTCTCCAAAACCACATACTGAGATAAAAGATGTGATATTTGGCATCTACGGCATCTTATATACCAAGTTTGTGAATTTCAATAATTTTTGTGAAAAATCAGGTTACGCGTTTTTGCGTTTATTTTTTGTATATTTAGATAGTACTTTTTTTACATAAATTACAATAATGAATAAATTTAGGTGAACTTTTTTTCCAAACTTCATTTTCTTATGTGAAGAAACATATGTTTGACAATTTTCATGAAATTCTGTAAAATACAAGTCGCTTTTTTCGGCCTTATTGATTTTCAATTCTAGCAACCCTAGGGTCGAGGGTTCAAATCCCAGTGGGGCCACTTTTTTTTTTTAAATGTTTTTAATTTTTTTCTGAATTTGTTTACTTACAATGGTGCATTGAAGAGATTTTATGATTTTTTACTTTTTAGTGTAATTATTTTTTTTTGAAATACATTTGGTACTGCAACCCAAGGGTCGAGGGTTCAAATCCCAGTGGAGCCACTTTTTTTTTTAATTTCTGAATTTTATGACTTACAATGGTGCATGGAAGAGATGTTATGAATTTTTACTTTTTAGTGAATTATTATTTTTGAAATACATGTGATACACTGATATGTAGATTTAGCTAAAACCTTGAATTTTTTTTTTTTTTTTTTTTTTTTTTTTTTTTTTTTTTATAAAATCAGTGTTATATGGCATTATTTAAATTAATTGAACAATTTTTTTTCAAAAAATTTGCAGTTGAATTTTACAATTCTTTTTAAATATTTAAATTAATGTGTCAAATCTGTAAAGTGTCTTTTTTTCTCATACACTACTGGTCACATTTCATTCACATTAGTCAATAGCACCTTTAGACTTTTGCCATTCTCATTTGTGTTTCTGGTCGCTTTAGCTACCAAAAGTAGGTCACAGTGACCTATATAGCTTAAAACCAAAACAATAAAAATAATGTAATCTAAAACCACTTCTATTGAGGTAACATGTTATGACTTAACCAGGTAGTTTCAAGACATAACAGTGACATTTAAACTCAGGTGAGCAAATTAGGGCCATCTTAGGTCCTCTTGTTTGTTTTTCCCTTTTGCAAACGATCACAAGCGTCTTCTGTTTTGTACCCAATCACGAACATTTCTCTTCTATGTAGTTAGATTTCCTCTATCGAGTATTTAGCCTAAATTTACAATGGTAAATATCGGCCGCCAAATCCGCCAAAGTAATTTATTATAAAAGAATGTGTATTTTGTTATCGATAAGTAAATTTTTGTATTTCTAAAACGTTTTGCTATCCCCAAGAGATATGTAGGATCTAAAATCAAATGACTCTCACTTTTTTAATGTCGCATTCTTTTATATTTTCTAGAAAGCTATTGTAAACCAAACTGCCAATTTTCATCAGTAAAGGTGTCAAAGTGTCGTACCGGCAGTAAAAACCACTCTTAGCATTACTTCGCAATTACCTTCTTTGCTACTGCAATCTTATGTATTTAAAATTCATAACATTTTTGATGATGGTTTGCCTTTAATATTTTAAACAAATATTCATAAGGAATATTTCAAATAACAAGGCCTTCGTTTAAAAAATAGACCAACGATTCTCAGACTTCCGTTTCAAAATTTATTGCACTTTGATTTTATAAGGAAATTGCAATTTTTAAAATCAAGAAACAATTAAAAAAATGAAAAGAAAAATATTACGACCACATAATTTTTTTTCGCCAGGCTACATTTTCCTGGTGGAAGTTCGCCACTTTAATTGAATAAGTCGGCTTTCAAAAGCTTTGCTTTGCTTTCGCTATTGTGATTTAGACATGGACCGGTATATTTGTGTAAATATATAACACAAATACATGTTAAATTTCGATGTGTCATATGTGCACATTTCGGAAAATCATTCCTCATCAGTGACAAAAAGTTTAATAGATAAAAAAAAATAAGCCAAAAAGTTGAAAATTAATGAATCTGAAGTTCCAAAATGACATGAATTTAAATCCAGCTAAAGAATGCTTTGCATTTGGAAACAAACCTTAGTTTAGATAAATTTCAAAAATTAAGACGGCTGAAAATTTTGCTAAAATTGTACATTTCCGGGCAGCACAAAGTATTGCCTACTTAGTTATGGATACCCTCGGGGAGTTTTACTCTGCCAGCAGCGGTACCTGCTCAGGGGTAGTAAATATATGACGCAAATACATGTTAAATTTTGATGTGTCATATGTACAAACTTCGGATTGATTGTTTGATTTTAAAATGTTATGATTTGGATTATAAAACTTGAACTCGTGTTAAAAAAGACCAGACAACATAATAGGATTTTTGAAACTGAAGAAACCAAGAACATGACAAGTATACGTTTATTACAGAAACAGCTATTCAAGATTTAAAAAAAAACGACATAGACATGCCGAATCTAATAAATTTAAGATTGATTTCATACTTCTGATTGACATTCGAGCCAAACAAATTTTAAAAAGATAAATGCTATTTAAAATAATTGAAATCAAAGCGATTGTACTTGTTCTGTGAATTATGTTTGCAAAATAACACATTAAGCATGGTTTATGAACTTTTTTTCATCATTTAAGAGTAAAAACCACTAGGCGCATCCCCAATTAATATAAAATTAGAGTGTAAAATAGAAATGTTATGAGAATGTTTCATGTTGATAAATCTTTCGAAATCAAGATCCTGACACAAATACGACGTATATATGTCACTTAGACATTAACCTGAAAAATCCTATTAAATCCCTGCAGAAGAAATAAATGAATTACCGTTAAAAGCAGCTTCAGCATTTGTGTGAATTCATCTTAAACTTCGTTTATTTTAATTTTAAATGATTTTTTTCGGAAATCTGCACATCTGACACATAAAAATTTAGCAGGTTTTTGTTATATATTTAGCCAAATTCGCTTTGACAAAAGCCCACAAGCCGTGCACACAAGCAGAAGCTATAGCTTTATAAAAAAAACTAATAACAAGCCTCTGGAAAAAATGCAACATAGATAAATATATTTTTCTATACTACATAAGGTTAAGGAAGAATGGAAGAGTGGAATGGAGTAATGGTGTTTTACGCCCCAGTCAAGAATCTTTCACTTATTTTGAGGCGGTCAGTTCTTGAATGGTGGAGGAAACTGGAGTGCCCGGAGAAAACCACCGACCTTCGGCAAGCGAACTGACAAACTTTCTCACTCTAGGATCTGTCCCGAGTGGGATTCGAACCCGGGCGGTGAGAACCACTGTGATCCGTAAGCGCGCGCTTTAGACCACTCGGCCACCGAGGTCCCCGAAGAATGAAAGAAAATTTAAATAACCAAGGAACAAAAACAAAAATTATCAATACGTTCAGTACGTTAAGTTGATATCTAAATAAGCCTCAATTAATTCGTCCGATATTCTATATTCTTCTAGAATGTTTACAATCTGTGTTAACATGAATTAGTTTGGATAGTCACAATAAATATTCTAAACGAATAGTCTTAAGCGCAAGCACATAGGTGTTAGTCCAACTAAAACAATTCCTTGTGTTAGAAAGTTTGTCAGTTCAATTGCCGAAGGTCACTTTTTTTATTAATATCATTATTTTTTCTTTTCTCTTTTTTTATTTTTTATTTTATTAATTTTTTAATTTTATTTTTATTATTATTATTATTCCTGTTTGTGGTGGTTAGAACATGTTACACACGTTATAGCATCAACTGAACATTAAATTGATGATAAACGTTATACAACGGACGATTTTCAAACTAATGCTTAAATAAAAAAAAAAACAATAGTATCACAGATAAGTTTTGAATACAACACTAGGTGAGATGTGAAAAAATTAGATTTTATTGAACAAGTTAATATTTGAAGGAAAAAGAAGATCAGATGTTTACTGATATTGCTTTATAAAATCTTGTATCGTTGATACTGATTAATGATATAGATCAAATTAATCTAACAAAATGTGTTGTAAAAGTTGGTTGAACTTGAGTACAGAAACAATAAGCAGCTCCTTTTACCTTTCAATTAAAAGAATAAGTTTAATAATGGTGTCAATTCTACAACAAAAGAGGTCAAGATAAAGTTTAGACCTTATTTTAGTACAGCAGGCTTGAAGATCGTAAGGGGATACGAAACAGCGGTATTAAATGTTTAACTACCAGACAAGGCTTAATTAAGTATAAATTGATATTTTCCTGGACAATCCAATGCTTTGACATTCGATCAATGAAACAATTTTTATAAATGGTTCTTCGTAAGTAGTACGAGAGATTAACAAGAAGGCATTCGTTATGATAAAGTTGCTTGGCAAAAATAAGCTGAAAAAAATGGCTGGGGCGTTTAAAAACCGTAAACCATTTCTTTCATCTACTCACCATGACTCAATTTTTAGAACAACTCTTGTGATTGAATGAACTGGCACTGGTTAAACCTTGAAGCCGCAAAATACACATCGGAAAGAGAGAGAGAGAGAGAGAGAGAGAGAGAGAGAGAGAGAGAGAGAGAGAGAGAAGAGAGAGAGAGAGAGAGTGTGTGTGTGTGTGTGTGTGTGTGTGTGTGTGTGTGTTGAAATTTACATAAAACAAAATTGTTGGTTTAAGTGTTGGTGGATAAGGCACTTTTTAAAGTACCTATTATTAAGTCACCCTAAACATAGTTGGGTTGACTTATTGATTTACCCTTTATTATTATTATTATTATTCCGTATTTCTCCGCCACACTTTTGTAAACAGTCATAGCTCAAAAACGGTTAGGTGGAATGTGATGAAATTTTGTACACTTGTTCCCTATGGCATGTTGTTGTGCCTTTTGGGGGTCAAATCTGATTGGTTGAAATAAAAAGGGAGATTATAACGATGTCGCACTCTACTGAGTTTGCACTCTAGAAAAGAAACTAATCTGTTTTAAATTTTAGATGCTCTACATGTTGTATCACAAAATCGGACATTGTGACCTCATCTTTCATGGTCCAATGATTTTCTTTGTTATTGAATTATTGAATGAAAGTTTGTAAACAGCATCTCTGAAACACCATTTAATAGAATGTGATGAAACTTTGTACACTTGTTCCCTATGACATGACATCTTAGATACTGATAGGCATATTTTGCCCTGTTTGGTGGTGCTCTTGTTTTATACTGGAGTTGTAGCCTGTCTATACAAAGTAGAGGGACTTATGTCACATATTGTTATAAAAATGCAGAGGATGGATGTCAAAGTCTTCTTCAGCTAACATTAAAGTTTTCAATTAAAATTATTTATAATGCCTTTTTTGCATTTTCTTGAAGGATACAGTACCTTAGATAGTAAAACATGAATACGTCTTGTTTATGAACGTGTGCATGGAAACAACATAATTATATAGCATCTGTGAATAAACAATAATTTCTAGAAGCTATTGTACCTTTATCTTCATTCAAATACATCAATCATTGCTAATACTAACACTCAGTTCTTTTTTTAATGTACAAGGTTGCCACCATTGGGGGTGACTAACCCAGCGATTGAGCCCTGCTCAAACGCAATGTCTAGTTTATTAACTAGTTTTGAAAAAGATATCAATCATCATAGATATGTCACCTTCTCAAATAATGATCAGTATTAGAGGTTTAAATTGACATAATTATTCAGATTAAGCGTCCATGATAGACTTATTAACTTTATATGCATAAACCCCTGAAAGTAACTTAAACCATAACGAAAATCCATGCATTTCCATAAAATGTTATCTTGAAGACTTAAAAAATCCAGATTTGCCAGGTTAAACAATGAGAATGATAAATGTATAACACAAATACCTGTCAAATTTTACCACTACGGTATCTCAGTTGGTAGAGTGCTTGCTCCGTAAGTGGAAGGTCGTGGGTTCGAACCCCGACCGGGTCTGACCCAAGACTTGAAAGTGGGTAGTGACTGTTCTTTCGCCAAGCACTCGGCATTACGAAATGAAAGTCACGGTTCTTTGGGATGGGAACTTAAAATAAACGAGGTCCTGTGTCATTACAGGAATGGCACGATAAAGAACCCTGCTGTATAATGCCATCAGCGCAACGCCCAGGCAAAATTTCTGCACTTTCGCCTATAGCTGGCGACGTCTCGATATAAGTGACATATTCTTGACTGGGATGTTAAACAGCATTTCTCAACACAACTCAACTCCTGTCACATTTTGATGTGCCACCGAGGTCAATGTTTAGCTAAAATAACAACTATTTATCGTCTAGAGGCTTTTCCAGTTATTTCAGTGTGTTGTATTCTTACAATTAATCACACATCAAACAAAGCATAAGTACTTTTAATACAATGAAATACGTTAAAAGTTTCAAGGTTTGTTAGGTATAAAACAAAATCAGTATCAACCAATCAGATTTAGCTATGCGCAGATTTTGTCACATTTTAAAGTTAAGTAAGTTATTTAAATAATAAATACAGATATTAAGTATTTAAGTATCAATTTATTATTAAGTATGAATGTATTTTAATTTTTCAGACATAGTCATCGATAAATATGCTTATTATTTGTGTAAAAAAAAGATTAAATATTCTAATTTATTGAAATAATTAACAAAAACACACTCGCATTTTTTAAAATGATGTGATACATATAGTGCTATACGGACACCTATTAATTGTATATTGCAGTTTTATATATATATATATATATATATATATATATATATATATATATATATATATATATATATATATATATATATATATATATGTGTGTGTGTGTGTGTGTGTGTGTGTGTGTGTGTGTGTGTGTGTGTGTGTGCTATTTAAGATATACGCGGATTTTCTGATTTTCCAACATGTAAAACCTAACTCAAGAATTTCAATAATTCACAAACTTACCAAAATTCATTAAAATCTGATAAAAATTATATGATTTAGCATTTATAATTGTCGAAAAATCAGATTTCTGTAAATCAGTAACGCGCGGCTTTTTAAAATACGTAGATCTTTAAATAGCCTTGAACAAAAAAACTGTCAAAATCAAAGTTAAAATTAAGAAATCATCTACCAATCGGAATAAAGTGTGCTGGGTTTAAAATTAAGAACGCTCTACCAATCAGATTTAAGTATGTATATTTTTTCAGACATTGACTTCAGATCTGTAAATCCACGTATATCTATGTTTTCTTCGGCTGTCTTTTGCAAAATATCAGAATTTCCCATGATAATCAGTATTAGTATTTATAAAATCTTTTATTTACTCGTTTTCGAAAAACAACATTTTAAAACATATGTCACATCGTCCCAGACACTCAGTATAATGCGATGAAGCATGCTCATTGGAATCGACAATTGGCCAACGGACATATTCGAGATACCTAACAGATTTTTTTCTGTTTTAATTGATCTTTAGATTTACAAGTAACCTGTAACTCAACAATTTTAGAAGCAGGTGGTGAATAGACAGTGATGTATTAATTAATCCCTGCTGTTTAGACAGTACTTTTATAACGAAGCTCATGTGTAGAAAAATAACTATCTGATATTTTTTACATTTTCCAATTTAATATTCTTTTTAATTCGATCAACATTTACTGAAGTTAGGCTTCAAGTAATTCGAACAAGTTTTCTGAGAACGATTTTTGTTGCAAAGTTAATTGCATCAATAGTCCTTCAGTTAAAATTAAACAGATTTTTTATATGTTTTCTTGATTTTTATTTGCTTACAATTTCTGTTTGTTTTGTTGTGTTATTTTTTATTTTTTTATCGTTGGCAACTTTTAAGTCCGGAATAAACACTGCATATTTTTAATTAACAGATTACTCATGGGGGCAAATGTTGCAATTTTATTTTTTATATTTTTACAACTTTCATCTCGTGTGTTTTAACTACCCTTTCTTCAGTTATAGGACAAAAACATGTAAAAATGTTTTTTAAAAATTACTATTTATAATATTCTATGCAATAAATTTAACGACAAAAGGACTTACTTTTCATAATTTTGTTATTTTGTTTTTCGATTTGATTACATTTACAAAAAAGTTTATTTTTGTTACACTGATATTTGTAATATACATACCAAATTCTCTCTACAATGCCAATTACTCTCTACATTACCTAATACTCTCTACAATATCCAAATACTCTCTACAATACCAAATACTCTCTACAATATCCAAATACTCTCTACAATACCAAATACTCTCTACAATGGCAAATACTTTCTACAATACAATATAATCTCTACAATGGCAAATACTCTCTACAATACCAAATACTCTCTACAATGGCAAATACTCTCTACAATATCCAAATATTCTCTACAATATCCAAATACTCTCTACAATACCAAATACTCTCTACAATGGCAAATACTCTCTACAATACCAAATACTCTCTACAATACCAAATACTCTTTACAATGGCAAATACTCTCTACAATTTCCAAATAATCTCTACAATACCAAATACTCTCTTCAATGGCAAATACTCTCTACAATATCCAAATAATCTCTACAATAACAAATACTCTCTACAATACCAAATACTCTTTACAATGGCAAATACTCTCTACAATACCAAATACTCTCCACAATGGCAAATACTCTCTACAATACCAAATACTCTCTTCAATGGCAAATACTATCTACAATATCCAAATAATCTCTACAATGGCAAATACTCTCTACAATACCAAATACTCTCCACAATGGCAAATACCCTCTACAATACCAAATACTCTCTACAATGACAAAATTTTGAACCCTCGATCCTTTAAGTCACACTTAACTATCTTCAGGTATATAATTATAACAATACTTACGTATATTTTTATAAGCTTTAAAATATTAGTCTTGATTCTGAATTCTAAAACATGTTATTTATTAAATAAAACAATGACACTAGAATAGACTAGTTATAACATTAGAATAATCTTCTTCTTCTTTTTTCAAGGCAAAAAAATGGGATTAATTAATCAATTGAAGCAAGAATTGTTTAAGTAAAAATACTTTTAATGAAGGTATCTTATTGAAAAAAAATCCAAGTCACAGACTTTTCATAATAAATGGCAATGAAAAAACTAAACGACAATCCCAAACTAAAAGACATACGTTAAAGCGAAAATGTAACAGGGAGTAAAAACATCTTTATCGCAGCAGGTCCATTTACAACTTTTTATTTTCATGTTAGGAAAACTTACAAGAAGATTGACAGTAACATGATAACTTTTGTCAAGTCGAATTAATGCTTAGAAACATTAAATCACAGGGATGGGAGAAGTGTGCAGATACGAACTTGACTATGATGTGCGTTTTCATGCTTGGGTCTACAACCCAAAAAGTTAAGATATTAACATTATGTACATAGAATAGTTCAAAGAACGCGCGCGCGTATTAATTAACTTTATTACCAGATATGAATTCTTTTCACACACACACACACACACACACACACACACACACAAATAGTGTTCAACTCTAAATTTAGATTAAAAATTATTAAAACTAATACTAAAAAATGTATTTGTTGAAATTTTACCAGTATAGCTATATGTTTTTCTGACTTTACCGACAGTCAATTTTATTACCCACCATGCAAACGTTTGCTTATTATTATTATTATTATTGATAGCTTTATCAGTTAATTCGCTTTTTTTACTCAATCTTTGTATAATAAAAAGATAATGTTCACGTTTTTTAACAAACGCCATGTACACAATTTTTATAGTTTAAAAACTTTAATTTATGTACAAAATTTTTTTTAAAAAATCAAATTAAATTAGTCCTCATTTCTAATCATTGTGTCTGCAGGTTTTTCAAATTTCTATAACTTCAATAATTTGTCCTTATTTTGTATCATATTTTTTTACTTAAATCATGAATCCACACGGACATACCTGATCTTTTGTTCAATACGAATCATATCATAGACCCTGAGAGATATTGTCCTTTTGCCTGTGATAAACCAATGCCCACGATCAGTTCTATTTATTTCACAACTTTGACTTTGTATTTATATATTCTTTGTTATGATCGATATAGTTATCATTAATGAACTCAAGCCAAACCTCTATATTTTTAGAAACACTGTACGGACGTAGCAGAAGACACATTCTATGCAGTGAACATATGCAACCTATCCTCTAAGAATTACGCACTGTATCGACGTAATAGACATGCAGAAATTTCGACCGCATTGCACGTAATTTGGTGTGGGATTACCTCAGGTTGCTACGTATTTTATTCGGTAAGTAGTGGACACCAGAGTTATAATCGCTAAAACGGACTGAAAATCTTTAATAAGCGATTACGGGTTTCGTTATTCTGAATTATATTACAGAATCAGAATACAATGATAGTTTTAATAAAATCACAATAAATCGTTCTTATGAAAAAAATATATACAAATACATTTATTAGACTTGTGCAGTAAGGAAATTTTTATTGACATGACTTCGATATGTTTTGCCTGAATCACAACTCAATCTTCTGAAAATGCTATACTCTAACATAAAATTTTATTATAATAATAATGAATGTTTTTTTTAACAATTTAAATAATAATCTTATCTTCATTATTCCCCAAGGTTACGCATCGGGATATTTAACATAACGATTTCTTTCAACTTAAAGTCGGTTTCATTTGCGGGAAACATCGGGACATATTGATTAAATCGTATAATTTCTTGTGCGATATCATTGACGGTGGTTAAAATGGACATTGTAAGTTTAAAAGCTCCGCGAATAATCAAGTGTACATGGGAAAAAGAGATCATGCATCACGTTCCTTGCAACACATTTTTATTGTATCTGGTCGTTTCGCCCTTAAACCCGTTCGCCCCGTCAATTCACCCGTTTCGTCCCCCTTTTAGAATTTCTTATAGTTTTTAACAATCTTTTTTATCTTTGCATTTGTATAAGAAATAAAAAAATAATCTAAAAACACAATCGTCGTCATCACAGTTAGTATTGTAAGCGAATTTAGAAACTGTATACCTGACAATGGAAACACATTACGAGACTAATTGTCACTACCGATGTTTGTTTTTACAAGATAAAATCTTCACCGCCTTCTTACGTCCATATAAAATGAAGTTAAACAATAAATTGATTTAGGGTAAAACGACCCAGGGCAAACTTGAAACTGAGGAGAGAGAGAGAGAGAGAGAGAGAGAGAGAGAGAGAGAGAGAGAGAGAGAGATTGTGAGGGCAACTTTTAGAGCGAAACGACCTTGACCCGTTTCCTTTCCTGAGAGTGTGGCTTTTTAGGCACTCTATTTTTCCAACCATCCTAATCCATTGATTGAATGGGGTTTAACATCCAAATCATGAATATTTCAATTATATCGAGATGCCACTAGCTATAGGTGAAGTCGCAGAAAGTTTTACCTTTGTAGTGACTCAGGGCAATGTGCAGTGGGGGTTCTTTAGTATGCCACGACTGTCATGGCATAAGGCATTGGTTTCCCTTGAAAGACCCTGTGACTTTCATTTCTAAATTCCAAGTGTTTGACAAAACAGTCGCTGTATTTTTTTCTTTTTACTCATTTCCAACAATTCAGTAGTCCAAGGTCTTCCACTCAGACATATGCTAGTACCAAAGCTTGGCAGTTTTCTCCAGACACTTCGGTTTTCTTCACCATCCCGGAACCACATTAAATATAAGTTAAAGAATATTAACTTGGGAGCAAACACAATTATTTCCCCTTCTTGTATAAAACATCTTTAAGACCAGGTGCGGCTTCGACTCATAGATTACAGCACTTCTCATCACCTAGGACTCACAACAGTGGCTCAGTGGTGGAGCACCCACCATTACAGCAGGTGGTAAGGAGTTAAAAACTGGCCCGGGTCATAAATAAGACTTAAAAATTTGAGATACTGCTTTCTCACGTGGTACTCATCTTTAAGGGAGACAAATAGAAATGTGAGATTGTCAAGTTATCTGGATTATTTAAAGAAAACCTTTGATCTTTTGGAAAGAAACTGATTTTTTCATGTTATGTATGAGTGGGATTCAATGATTGGTACTGAAGTTATTTTATAATTATTATGAGATTTAAATACTGCATTACTTCTCTTTCCTTTTACATTATGGTGCTTCATACACAAAGTGATGGACCAAAAGGTTCGTCTTAGTATGTTTAATTCCGTTTAAAATTAGACCAATCATAACATATACACAAAAACTAACAAAACACTGTACATGTACTTAAATAAGCACACTTACATTTATGTGCTTTTGAGGGGTGGGCTTATTACTAGCCCAATCTTTAAATGCGCATGCAAGTCAAGAACTTTTTTGAATCAGTTGAATACATTTTTTGATACAGACTATTACTTTCCTATAGGCCAGATAAGGGTATAACTAAACATGCTAAGATGGCCGTTTTTATTGAATAAAGTTGTTATTACAATACCAGTGAAACAGTGTTCAAAGCTAAATTCTTGTTTAGGCGTTGTGTTGTTCTTCATTTACTTAGTGAAGATAATTGAAATGTCTGGAAGTCTAAAACAGTGGTTTAAAAAAAAGGCCGATTCACCCTCCGCCTCTCCCATTTGCCTGATCATGAAAAACATCCCAACTTTAATTTCCTTCTGACTCTACTACTCATAGTGAAAATCACTGAGCAACTCCCAAGTTAAAGAAAGTGCCGACTTTCGGGTTGTTCAAGTGAGCGCAGTGGTTAGCGCTCCCGCCTATCACCAATGCGGACCGGGTTTGATTCCCAGCATTCGTCTGTGATAAGGTATATGGTCACCTGCTTGAGCACGTGGGTTTTTCTCCGGCTTCTCGGTTTTACTCCCATAATAAGACCTCACGCGCCTACAATTCGGGCCACGAGTAAGATTAATATAAGTTGTACAACTGTTTCTAAATCGTTGTAAAAGAAATAAAGTTTTACGGTCATGACCATATTCAGGCATTTGCTGTCACTTTTTACCAGATGATGAACATTCACATATACAACTTCTGGCTGAATGGGACTCATTTAAGTACAATTTACAGGCTTCTTAAATAATTATTTAATCATTTAGTTATTTGTTCGCGCGGACTGATTACCCGACACGAACGCGGTGTACATTTTGATACTCTGCAATGATAAATCCTCATACAGCTATTCAAATCGCTGTCTACAGTATAATTAAAATTGTATTTTGATCGTCCTGGTATTAAAAAATTATTTCAAAAAAGCATCAAATAAAATTTCCAATTTGTGATTGCAAAAAAAACTGAGAAATTGATTCTATCGGGATAAATTGACATTGACTCAAACATAAAGTTGTAATAATGAAACGTAAAAATTTCAATTTTTAAATGCAAGTTTTATCCTCAGATTCATTTGCCGAAGATTTGAAATAATTTCTAAAATAAAAGTTTTTTTTATTTGCGTATGAAATTAAAAAAAACCCAACTTTTTAATGGCATAAAATTTGTGAATCAAAGTTCGAAATCCGCTCATAAAGATGAATCAAACTGTGGCACCATGTATAAAAGAACGAAACGTTTTATTTCCCCGGTGAGACAAAAACGTCAAAATGAAACATGATAAAAATCAAAATTTTGTAAAAAATTTTTTAAAATTGTTCGGAGTTATTAATTCGATATTATTTATGGCCTAAGTTATTGTTTCTTTACACAATCCAAACAGCCTTTTCCTGTTCTTCATAAATATGTGGTTTTTATTTGGGTTTGAAACTTAATTTTAAAGTTCGCACGAATAACTTTTTCGTACTTTTTCGGCACTCCTAATTTTTACTATGTCAGGAACGTGACCGCTTCGAAATTTTCAACTTGAAAAATCGAATTGAAATATACTTCGTATAAATAAACTCAAAGAAAATAATTTGTTGACAATTTTCTCTAGTTTCATAATATGCTACCTAATTCATATCAATCGGTCAAGCTTTATCATTTTTACACCAAATATTGTGCAACAGACCGTCCAAAAATCACAATGGCGTAGTTGGGCGTATCTGCCAATTAAAGGATTAACAAACAAGACTGATAAATGACAAGAGTTTCCAATAATTTATGGATTCCCTATAAACCATTTCCGTTTGTAGTATTACATTATCTTGCAGACTTTATATTTTCTGTTTTATTGGATGATTTTTTTTATAAAAACAACAAATAAATGAATTAGGCACACGTATGTTACATCATTCATGTTTTGAGATGCTTTTATTTAGTCAGCGAATATTTTTCGAAAAAGCAACTTGTTCTATTCTCATGCAGACAAATATCAATTATCAGGGCCTTTCACATTTCAGTCACGTCACGTTTTTAGACAATTTAAAAAAAAAGAAAATGAATTACAGATACACTTACAGTAAAATTCAAAACAGAACTTTGACATAATAATTACCGTAATCGAGGAATCTTTTACTTAATATGGTCACATGTAATTTTAAAGGGTTACTAGTATCTCTAGAGGAAAAAGTTTGGTATTGATAGTTTCTTTTTCAGGGACCTACATACTTTAGAAGTGTTTCTCGTAGATATGTTAGACTGTAAGAGATTTTAATAAAGACTGGAAAAATTTGGATGTGCCATATATGCACATTTCGGAAAACCATTCCTCATCAGTGACACTAGGAGCCAAAATGTTTGATAGGAAATAAAACATAAGCCAAACAGTTGAAAATTTATGAATCTAAAGTCCCAAAATAATATGAATCCAAATCCAGCTAAGGAATGCTTTGCATGAGGGAACAAACCCTAGTTTAACATAAATTTCAAAAATTAAGACAGCTGAAAATTTTACTAAATGATATTTTTTCTGACAGCACAAAGTACTGCCTACTGAGTTATATGAGATTTATCTAGGTCAAGATATAAATAAAGGTAAGTATCATCAGGAACAAGGGCACGTATTTCTGGTAAAAATATATTAGAACTGATAAATTAGAAATAAAAAAATTCGACAAATCTGAGATTGACTTGAAGAAATTTATATGTTAAGCATCTGATCAATTAACTATCTTACGTGTAGTTTTTTTTTTCAAAGAAATCTTTTCACAGATTTTAAGAAATTTTGATTTTGTAGTAAAAAGTTAACGAAGATAGAAGTTGTTTACCACATGCCACAAAAGTTTTAACTAAATGACGCTTGTTATTTTCTTTGTCATTCTATGTTGAATGTCTTATTAAGGGGCTTGGTTTAGAAAGTATATCGGAGAATCCTACTTATACCAAAACTAATTTTACCAAAGATGAAGTTCTTTCCAGTCATAGGGGAATCTTTGAGTCTTTTGGTATGAATTTAAAACAGGAAGAACTTGACCTGCCTTACTTGTATTGGATTCCAAACCTTCACAAAAATCCATACAAGGAAAGATATATAGCAGGTTCCTCTAAATGTACTACTAAATTATTATCAGTAATTCTACAACAAATTTTGATAGTCGTCAAAGATGGCCTTCAGACTTATTCAGATAAAGTCTATTCTACATCTGGCATCAACCAAATGTGGATTCTCAAAAATTCTAAAGAACTACTTGACCATTTTGTTTCTAATACTCTATCTTCGGTAAAAAGTATAAAAACTTTTGATTTTTCTACCCTTTACACCACCATCCCTCAAGCTAAATTGAAAGAACGTCTAAAACAAATCATTCACTTTTCATTCTTTTACAAAAACTGTAAACCAAGATATAAATATTTAATGCTCAACAGGGATTCTGGTTATTTTGTAAAACACCATACAGACTGCAAACAAAAATATACTGAAGATACCATTAACAAAATGTTAGAGTTTTTGATAAACAACATATTTGTTTTGTTTGGCAATATTATCTTTCAACAAACAGTCGGTATACCAATGGGCAAAAACTTTGCACCTTTGCTTGCTGATTTGTTTCTTTATTCATATGAATCAGATTTTTTTACAGAACCTCGTCAAATCTGGAGAAAAGACTGTCGCTAAATCATTTAACTACACATACAGATATATAGATGACGTTCTATCTCTAAATAATCACAAATTTGGAGAATATGTGAATGTCATCTATCCAAGTAAGCTTGAAATAAAAGACACGACAGATTCTCCATGTTCTGCTTCATATTTGGACTTATATCTAAATTAATTATGACACCCATGAAAGGTTACATCTTAAACTATACGATAAACTTGATGACTTCAATTTTTCTATTGTCAACTTTCCGTTTCTTTGCAGTAATATCCCTGCTTCTCCAGCTTATGGTGTATATGTTAAACAGTTAATACGTTACGGTAGAGCTTGTTCCCACTTTGGGGACTTTCTGCAACGAAGCAAATTACTTACAATTAAATTGTTGACACAAGGATATTGCAAGCCTAGGCTAATTAGGGCCCTTAAAAAGTTTTATGGCCGTCATCACAATATTGTTGATAAGTATGTAGGTCACTGTATCCCAACTTATACTGGATTTATTTGACTTACCATAGTTCTTTGTTCCTTTCATTCTCAAAATTGACTTGCACGTGACAGGTGAAGCTAGCTTGACAGGAGGTGCTTACCCTTCCGGAGCACCCGGCCTTACTTCCTTGATGGAAGTTTACGTGTATAACCTATTTTGCTAGTTTGCAAAGTTTTTACTTTGTTTTTGGTATTGTGATATGGACAAGGACTGGTATGTTTGTTTTATTTCATTCCAATACACTAGTTTATTAATGGTGTATTTTTTATAAAAATCGTCACTTGGAATTAAACAAGATGTTAAACAAAAGTAAAAGTAATATTTTAGAACCTGGGTCGGCCTCGTTTTGTCCCTGATGTCAACACTGATCGACTGTTAAAAATATTTTTTGGGGAAAAGTTGGAAATGCATATTTAATGGATGTTTTCATAATTTCGAGATTTAATGGTAATAATTGTTTTACTCTTTATTTCGCCAATGTAACATATTGTTTCGTCTCAATTAATGGCAGTCAAAAACTGCAACCACTATCTTTTAAATTATCAGTATGAATTGAATTTCACCAACGTAAATCCTTTATTTGAAAGACAAGGATTTAACAAGACGATATTCAAGAACATCAATTGCATTCTGGCATAAGAACAGCAATTTCATTCTGGCATAAGAACAGAAATTTCATGTTGGCATAGTCTTGGCTTGTTTCTTACTTTATTTTGTTAGATTTAAATTTGAATATAATTATTCGAGATACTATGGTGGTTAATCTCTTGATGTCTATTGAAAAACAAACATTTGTCCACATTCATTGAGATCTTTTTTCAACATAAACCAAAAGGTGTTTTTTAATTTATTATAGATGTTTATTTAAGACAGATGAAAAACACAATTTATTGTCCTATTTGATGGATATACAAAAATTACATGGAAAACTGTAAAGGTATTTGATTTGCCTTAATACAGCATTTTTGAGACAGTATTAAATAATTTAGCCTTGAAGCTATTTAAACAAGGGATAAACAGCCGATTTGAAAACAAAAATATGTCCAAAATCTTAGGGGTTTTTTTCAGTTACGCGATATTGTCTTTGATGGACAGTTTAGCGCCATTATGCATTGAATGATTTGTTGCAAAAATGCATGCAGCAAAAATTTTGTATCTCTAATGTTTTATAACAAAATCATTTTTGTATTTTGTGAGGCAGGGTAAATGCTTATCTTTATACTACTATCTTATTTGTATTGACGTTAAAGAAGTTATTATATATGTAATAAGTTTAGGCGATGAAGGTTTAAAACACCAGATTTAGCACCTCAGTTGAAGTATTTTACTATGATTTATTATTTACGAAAAAATTTTATCAGTTAAATTAACTTTTCAACAACAACAATCTACATACTATTCAGAGCTATTTTCCTATGCACTGAGACGTAGGGTATCTTGTTTTCCTACTCCTATAAACTTTATGTTTTGTTAAAAATCTAAAAAATATTTATTTAAGGAATGATTGTAATTTTTTCCCGTCTATAACCCCATAGACGGAAAAAAATTACAATTATTCCTTATAATTAAATTCAAATTATAATTAAATTCAAAAATAAATACAATATTTATAACATTAACCTTATCTTTTTATACAACTTCTCACATGAAAGAGAGTACGAACTGTGCATTAATCTCAGTGCAATGCAGCTGGATTCCCATAACTACCGCCGGTACCTTTGCACGCTAGTTTCATCGCCATTTCTAAATCGTTTGGTGTACATGTGTGTAGTACGTACAATGTATCACTTGCACATATTTTAATTAATTTCAAATGAAGCTTGCAAACACGCAAACACATAGGAGAGGTACAACTCACACTAATTGCCCGCGACTGTGCTTTAAAATATAAATGACGATGGCTTCAAGCTGAGGGAGGGACAAGATATGTTTGTACAAAAATGAGGCATCCGAGTTCGGAGCTGAAATGTTAACCCGTAGAAAAATATCAATCAATAACACATTGTTACCACTATCAACAATACATTAACTTACAGAAGCCAAACATAAAGTGGTTCGAGCTTGGTAGCAAACAGTCGATGTTCCTGTACTTGAGTGGCCGGGACATTTCTCTGTCATCAGCGTAACATATCCACAAATGATATGATGCACCTGCAGATTCACAAAACTTAAATTCGCTGCTGTCATCACGGCCATCATTTATGACTGCAGATCTCAAAACTAATCCTAAATATTTTACAACTTTGACGTTTTTAATAAAGAAAACAAATGACACCGTTTACGTGCAAGTAAGACAAATATGGCGGCAGACTGAATATTTGACCTAGTTATCAGGAAACTGACGTCAGGGGTAATGACGTATGACGTGTGACGTATGCGGTCAAAAAACTTCGTCTATGAGATCATAAACGAATAATAGAATCTATCATATGCGTCATTGGTAGATAGAGGTATCCCAGACGAGTTCCAGACACAAAAAGTCTGCCCACGAGGGTTGGATACCTCTATCTACCACTGACACATATGATTGATTCTTTTTCTCCCATCCCATTAACAATTTTGGGCAAATTTAACCCAAAACATGAATGGCTGACAGAAATTCCTATCTCCTAAATGACCGTCTAAATCAGAAAAACTATACCACCATCAAAAGGACCGGCTTCGAATCATGGCATACCTGCGATATGCTGAAAAAACGGGAATTCTTACATAATTACTTTAAAAAGGGAAAAAACAATCGTGAAATCTACATGTAATGATCAGCTGTCGGGGAGTATTTTCAGAAAATGTATTACTCCGCAGCTTGATCTATATAAGATATAGCTATAATTAAAAGTACATCTCATTCCGCAAGTAGTATGTAGTGCATAAATAACGTGAAAATTAGCTTGGCTGCAACGTGAAAACAGGAAAAATTCTAACAGAAAAACATTTTAATAATATTATCGAAATAAATTGTGATTAAACTTGCTCCTGTCAGTGGAGGAAGTTACGAGAAGTTAAAAAAGTAGTTCCGGCCACACGAGGAGGTGAAGATAGAAATATCTACCACCGTTTCTTCCATTGGAAATTATTATCTTAAACTTAGGGGGATGGGAGAAAAATATTTCCAACGCTGGACTGTTTAAAAATTTAATTATTAATATATCTTATACATAGTATATTGATTAACGATAGAATTGAAATGAACAAAAACAACATACATGTAATTTTATGAAGTTGGTACTGTGACTGATATCAATGTTCATTTTAATAACAGATTAAACTAAATAGAGCCAAGACAGGTAAATGTATTTTTTACTTTCACAAAAATACCAAATGCTTATATACTCGCTATGAAATTAATGATATGGAAATTGTTTTGTCAGACAAAATAACAAGAAATAGCCAACACTCTTACACATTAATCTAATATTTTAGTATTCTTTTACAGCTGTAGGGTATTTTCCTACTCTTAAGTAAAATGTATATTGAGAATTATCGTCCAAGTTTGGCATCTAAACCAATACCACCGACTGTCATCTTTATTTGTCACGAAGTACAACAAGAGAGATTTTCAATTTTCCTTTTTAGCACATAAATCACAAGTAATCTGTTCACGTAATCGCTCAGACAGATTGCACAATATCCGCTTCTGGATTTTATAATTTATCAATACCTTAAAACTGTCTGTCGTACTTCAATCTTTCTTACCATACAAAGTTTCTTTTTGCTTTGAGATGAAGTCCTAAATTACGTAGACATGTTAAACTTTAAATGTAAAACTTTCGATCTAATCATTTTGTGCTTTTGTTACCGTTTTAAACATAAATATAGTTGATATATTATGTATTTATGTTTACTTGGCATAGCTGTTCAAAGTTCTGTTAGCTGAACCAGTCAGTATGTTTAAACTTAAATCTTGTGCAATAGGTTTTTTATTAAATTTCTTGTCAAAAATTAGTTCATACTATTGGTTTTGTCATTAATCAAAGTCAAATTTGTATTTCTATACTTTTTCTTTTGTCTTTTGGTAACATTTTTTAAATTTTCCAACAGTTTCGTTAAAATAAAATTGCTTTAAACTAGGTAGTTAATTATGTTGAATGATCGAGAAGCCTCTTATATAACGTTAATTTCTTAAATTTTGAAATTTATTTAAAACTAATGTTTGTTCCCTCGTGCAAACTATTCCTTAGCTGGATTTGGATTTATATAATTTTGGAACTTTAGATTAATTTTTTAACTGTTTGGCTTATGTTTTTTTTTTCTATCAAACTTTTCGGTCTTAGTGTCACTGTTTAGGAATGAATTTCCAAAATGTGCACATCTGGCACATAAAAAATAACTGACATTTGTGTTATATATTTACTACCCCTGAGCGGGTACCGCTGCTGGTGGAGTTCAACTCCCCGAGGGTCTCCATTACCCAGTAGGCAGTACTTTGTGCTGCCAAAAAATGTACAATTTATCAAAATTTTCAGCCATCTTAAATTTTGAAATTTATTCACAACTAAGGTTTGTTCCCTCGTGCAAAGCATTCCTTAGCTGGATTTGGATTTATATAATTTTGGAACTTTAGATTAATTAATTTTCAACTGTTTGGCTTATTTTTTTGATCTATCAAACTTTTCGGTCTTATATTAGTTTCACTGATAAGGAGTGCATTCCGAAATGTGCACATCTGGTACATCAAAAGTTAACTGGTGTTTGTGTTATATATTACCCACCTCTAGTCATTTTGTTATGAAATCCTTTATCCTTACAAACAGTCCTCCAACATGTTATCGTATTTTGTTTGTTTCTATCATTGTAATGTGTCGTGCATTGACTGTTACTATTGTAAAATATGTGTAACTGTGTTACATTTCAATAAAATTGATTTACATAAAATCATAAAAAGAACCCAAAACATGATTAGACGATGATTTTTGGACGATATTGTAAATTATTAAGAACAAGGTTTCGAATTTACTTGATCCAATGTGGATAGTGTTTAATTGTAATCGTGTTAATTTAATTTGATAGAGGTTTATCTAATCTTTTCATGTTCATGTGGTCCATACCCACCTTCTAATGGAACATGTCAATATTTGTTTTTCTGCTCTTGTTTGGCGGTTAATATCTTCTTTTATCGCCTTTTAGTGTCCCATTGGCTGTATACGATTTTCAGTTTTAAATTTCGTTCTTCTATAGTTTCAACTTCAGGGTAAGCTTTTTTAAAAAGATTTTTTTTTCAAAATGACGTAAAAGTTAACAGGTTCCTAATGAATTTATATTTTTTTCGAATTTTTTTTCTTTAACGTGACAAACTTTAAAAAAAACATGAAGGGTAATAAACGATGCGGTATGTAAACTATCAGAGAAAACAATTTATATTTATTACCACCGCCGCTGACCGTTATATTTCCCTTTTTTATTATTTATTTGTAATTCTTATTTCATTTTGTTAATGTATAGATGAACTAAATTTTGACAACGTTTGTGTCTGAAACTTAAGCATATATATTTAAGAGCTGGTAATTCAAAGTCATGTGTAAACCATGTTTTTAAACCTTGCATTTTGTAACAACGAAAATCATTCCAGCATTTTGTTTGTGTTTCCTTGAAATTGATATAGAAGTATCCTTAAAAATTACATTGGGTATGATGTTTAAAATTAAAAACTGCAGTTTTGCTATTTTAAAATTTTCCTTTTTATGAATTGAAATTGTGCATCATATTTTGCTAAAAATGATTTTGTTTATTTTACTTTAGTTTTGATAGATTCTTAATCATATTGTACCCTTAGTTAAGTACAAACGCTTATTATTACAAAATTTGATTAAAATAAGTTTTGTAAGGTATTCCATGAACTTAATGAAGTATGTTAAATGAAGGTAAATTAGAATTGCAATCTTAAAAGATTGCAACATTGTTGCAAAAAAATGAATTTAGGTGCAGATAATGCAAAAAACGGATTTAAACTTAAAACTAAAAAAACATTATTTTACGAAAAACACGCTTATAACACAATGCTCTTTGCTTAAATCTAGGCTAGGTGAATGGAAACAGTACTAACCGGCACTAACTATCCTATCTTTATATATATATATATATATATATATATATATATATATATATATATATATATATATATATATATATATATATATATATAGGTAACGAAGTGCATTGCATTAAGGAATTTTTCTTGAGGCCGTTACGCTAATGATACTAAAGTCAAAGTTCTTAGAAAAGAATTAATAAAGTCACAGTTATTTTGGTTTTAGTTTTCAATTAACACAGACACTTTGATCAATCCGTTGTATATAAGTTTATATAATGTATGCCTTGAGGCATTTCAATGGAAATACGTCCAAGTCTTTTTTTTACTTTTTACTCCATCTCAACTTGTTTTGTATTTTGATATAATCTTATTACATAATTGCAACCATAGTTGATGACTTTATTGTTTGGTTTATCTTTGAAAGGTAGATATCATTTGCAAACATATATTATGTGTACGATGATATTCATATTTGCCTAGCATGATATTCGATGTATACGCAGGAGTAGAGATACATCTTTTATTATATAGATATCCTATTTGATTACAAAACTAGTATTTAAAACAAAATCGATTTCAAATACGTTTATTTAAGTTTACAGAGCCTTCCTTTGTATCAATTAACTTATTTGAATATAAATATTATTATATTGCTATCGAACTTAATTTTGGCAATTTTTGATTCCTCAAAATTTACGAACTGATTTTGGTATTCTTTATTTTCTTGCGAAAGGTATGTTCGAGTTAAAGTCCTTAATTATTTTAAGAATACAAACCAGAAAAAATAATTATCAACAACTTGCGTAAAAAATAACAAAATTAGCGTGATAATTGGTTTGCCTTGCAAAGCTATGGCATTTATAATCCAATAACTGACAACGCTATGCTGTTCAATGGTTATATTTACGTTTATTTATTTATTTACTTACTTATTTTTTAAATTTTTTTTTCACATAAATTTGAATTTTCCAGCTTTCAACGAAAAGCGGGTCAAATTATTGGAATAGCGTAACAATGTAAGCAAAATATAGTACAACATGAAAAAAAAACACAGAACTCGCAAAATTTATGAAATATTTTATTATTTTTCAACTTTTATTGCACACTGTATTTAAAACATCAATTAAATTACTTTGATAGGAATGTTACGAAATTATTATAAAAAAAAAGAATTTCCTAAGGCGGATGACGAAAAAAAGTCTTGAAGATTGACGCGATAATGATCTCTCTCTCTCTCTCTCTCTCTCTCTCTCTCTCTCTCTCTCTCTCTCTCTCTCTCTCAGTTTTGAAAATTGAAAGTGCAGTGCGAGAAATTGGAATTTGCGAAGAAGCCAGGAGTGAATTTATTGGACGACTATAATGTTATCCGAAAGCCATAGTTTTTATCATTATTATTCGTATAACTGACTGCATGGTGCGATCCAGATTGTTACCCAGTTCCGACAACTGCTAAATCAGTGTTTAAATAAATGGCGGGGTGAGTTAATGACAATGTCGTTTTTTCTGTTGTGTTGATACAGTTCTGTTATAGGATCGGAGAGATGCCTCATCTTTATGGTTATGTCATTTTTATGACATAAACATAATATGCCGTGATTCGTACCCCAGGTAGTTCAGATGCTGAATGGCCGTCGCCCGCAAACAGTGAGAAGTGTACTTAGTTTCATGGCAAATGTTTGATAAAAAACGGGCAAAGGTACGTTTGGAAAGTTGCTTGGACGTGAACCATATATCAGAATCTTGAAGACAAGCCATGACGTTTTTATTATTTTGATTGACTTTTGGCATTTTTGTCAGATTTATCAATCAGCAGTTTTAACATTTTTACAGGGCAGTCGACCGTCTCAGTTGCATACATTCTTTTTAAAAACCTGTCATTTTCGTCTGTAAAAGATAATCCCCCTGAACATTTTTTTGTTGTATTTGGTATTTTAGAGTGACTCGTCATTGTGGAATTCAAAGACCGTGGTTTTAACTGGTTGTGGAATTCCATACCCCGAGAAACAAAATCTATCGGTTAGTGGTACAATACACACTGTTTAAGTATTATGGGGGGAATTGGAGCACTTTTAAGATAATTGGTATTTTTTAGATAAGATTTATCAATTCTTTGTTTATGCTTCACTGGTTTATCTTGACAGACCTTACCCGCTGTTTTAACAGACCATCTAAAATACCATTTGCAATTTTTTATCTCTGACAATATCAACGTTTCTTTTAATATTTTCTCGGTGTCTGTTAATAGCTGCTCTGATGTTGAGCAGAGAATTCCTATGATACACACCTATTGTCTTGATTTTGATTTGATTTCTAGGTCTTGCTTCACAATAAAATTTAGCAAGGTTTTCTGCAAAATCAGCAGCAGATATTTCATACATGTTCACACATTTGTTTCTTTTTTCCAATCTAAAATAATAATAATAATAATAATAGTAAAAGTTTCTTTTTTAAAACAAACTTGATTTCAAAACAGTAATGTTATTCAAAAAAAAAAATCGATAAATAGATAAATAAAAATTTTAAAAAATTAAGAAAAATATTGAAAAAAGTAAATAATTAAAAATTGAAAGATATTTTGAATTTGTAAACACATATACATTGTTTTTTAGATTTTTATATCGGTTTCGGTAGTTTTTGAGGATTCAATTTTTATTCCAGTGAAAGAACACTAACTGATCAGTTATTATGTTTTATAATTATCAATAAAGCATCCAAAAGGTATGCGTTTATGACATAATCAGATAGAAAATGCAAACCTGGTATATATCTCTGCTTAAAAAAATTTTGGATTTACAGACTGTTTACAGAAGATTTGTTTTATATCAGAACCACATAATAAAATATTTTGTCTTTAAAGGGAAATAATGGTTAAAGTGTATCTTGGAAGATGTTCATTCCCAAAGTGGAATTTTTTTTGTAGCTGGAGCCTGTCTAGCATCAAAAAGCTCCTCTGTTTCTCTCTCATTTATAGCCTTAAACCGCTTAGTAGGGGGTTCCAACGCAGCAGGGGTCTCTGAGGCAGGTATCTTAAGCTGGTTGTTTCAATATTTTCTCCAGCTCTTGCTTTTCCAAGGATGCAGATCCAATGCATACAGCTTCTATACTATCCAAATCTAATGTTTTAAATCAGGAAGCTCAAGTTTAAAATTCATAAAATCAAGACCAGAAAATGATTCAGAATCAGATGATTCCATCTCCATGACCGTGGTAAATGAAGCCATTATCACACTAGGGGAAAGGCAGACGCCCCTCAGTATGACTGTTTGATTTTTTTTTCAATTTTATTTTGGATAATTTTAGTTGTAGATTTCATTTAATTTAGATTTTTAATTTTAAAAAAAATATTTTATTTTCTCAGGTTTCTTGTTGTTGTTTTGCTATGAACTACTAAGAAAAGTAATCTAGACAGTAAAATATTCATACGCACAGTGAAATGATCATGTGATCAATGACAGCTATAGCCCCACATTTGCCACTTGCTTCAAACATGTATATATAGTATTGTTGCAAAGCAAATGTAAATATATATATATATATATATATATATATATATATATATATATATATATATATATATATATATATATATATATATATATATAATACAAATACCAGTTAAATTTTGATGTGCCAGATGTGCACATTTCGGAAATTCATTCCTCATCAGTTACACTTAGACCGAAAAGTTTGATACATAAAAATATAAGCCAAACAGTTGAAAATAATGAATCTAAAGTTTCAAATTTATATAAATCCAACTCCAGCTAAGGAATTGCTGTGCATGAGCGAACAAACCTTAGTTTTTAATTAATTTCAAAAATTAAGACGACTGAAAATTTTGCTAAATGATACATTTAATATTTAATCTGGAAGTGATGCAACATTTTAAATAAGGCATATGCCACATAACAGGTCGTATGCTTTTTCCCCGAGTTGTGTCATAGTCAAAATACAAATCAATTCTTAAAAAAATTAATTTTAAAAACTGGAGGATAACACTTTCGATGTCTACAATATTATTCGACAAAAAATTGTCCCTTGCGTTTAAACGTGACATTTTGCAACTATATCTTTCCGCA
The DNA here is from genome assembly GCA_029721355.1 of Tegillarca granosa. Classification (NCBI taxonomy): domain Eukaryota; kingdom Metazoa; phylum Mollusca; class Bivalvia; order Arcoida; family Arcidae; genus Tegillarca; species Tegillarca granosa. The sequence goes on from CM056597.1 coordinate 26,997,878, forward strand.
TGTAGTTTATTATATTTTAATTAACTTCTAATCATTGGAAGATAAAAGATATCATTTTATTTTATGTATGTACGTAATTGTTACGAAGCGGATCTTCTTTTTCAATGAGAATGTAAAAAGAGTTTTTTTTTCGTAATGTTTGACATAAAGAAAACGTAAAACGCCCTTTCACACTCATTCGTTCTCTTCGTAGTCACATAGAATAAATTACTATGACTATTGCCTAAATGGGAAACAGAAAATAATAAAAACGAAAAATAATCTCCGATGTTAAAATCAGTGTCACATACAATTTATAGTTATACCGATATGCTAACAACCTACTCCATTGGGCCCATGAGCCCTTACCCTCAACTGAGGATATGTCCGAAGTTATTTGCAAAGAACTAAATTACAAAAACTTTACAGAAAGTTTTTAACTTCTTAAACTTCCATAATACATTATCACAAACATCTAAAACAGTTTATGAATAAATAGATAATATATATATAGTTCCTATAGTTCAATGAATAATTTCCAAACCATTTACAATTCAGTATACTTGTGCATGTTCTTGACCTCTGAACTTGAAACATATATCAAAATGATCGTCATATTAATGCGTACAATAATATAAAATACATGCTTAAACAAAAAATTGATAGTTTTCGAGATAAAAATTAGCATATTCATTCTCCTTTTGCATCTATGACCTTGACCTTTGAGTCTATGACATTGAACTATATATCAAATATATAATACAAATACCAGTCAAAATGATTGTCATATAAATACCCTACGATACTCATAATATATATGACTATGCAAAATATTTATAGTTTTCAAAAAATTGTACACTTTGCAATATGCAGCCTTGTCCTTTGCTTTTGAACCCATGAATCATATATCAAAATGACCGTCATATCAATACATACAATATTCTTATATACAAAATTGTTTAGGATAATTTACAAAGTCAGTCTTCTCATGCAGCTATGCTGTTGAGCTTTGAGCCTATGACCTTGATTCATATAACAAAATTATTGTTATATCAATACCTACTATAATATAAATACCTATAAAATATTTAAAGATTTCCAGATTAATTGACAAATATAATAGTTTAGGTAATTCTCCAGTTAATGACTTGCAATTAATCCGTTTTGAGCCCCAAGGCTTTCATTTATGCAAATCTGAAAATAGATGATCATGACCATTAAACGTGAAAGGTATTACTTGTACATTCAAAGAAATGACTTTTTTCGTTTTTTTTTCCCTTTAGGGGATACAAGGAGTCATTTGTGCAAATCTAAAGGATTAACCAGACATGATGATACCGAAGTTTAATTAATTTCGCACCAGTGTCTTCGAAAGAGAAGATTAGAATGTATTTTTGACGCACAACGAAGGATGGAGATGGGTCGCAATAGCTCATCTTTAGTTTTCTATATAACTATCATTCCTCATCAGTGACACTAAGGGCCACAAACTTGATAAATTAAAAACATACGCCAAACAGTTGAAAATCAATGAATCTAAAGTTCCAAAAATGTGTAAATCCAAATCCAACTCAGGAATGTTTTGCGTGAGGGAACAGACCTAAGTTTTAAATAAATTTCAAAAATTAAGTTAACTGAGTTATGGATATCCTCGGAGAGATTTACTCCACCACCAGCGGTACCCGCTCAGGGGTAGTAAATATATAACAAATACCTGCTAAATTTTGATGTGCCAGATGTGCACATTTCGTAAACATTTAGTGAAATGTTGCTTCTACATTTTTGTTTTCATGTAAATATTTAACAAGAAGTAACAAATATATAACTGATAAATATTAAAAAATACCGTTTAAAATTAGGTAACTTTTTTTAATTCAGCAAAATATCTTTAAAAAGACACCTCTTGGTTTGTAAAATTATTGATGTTTGGTTTTCTGAATAAATTTATTTCTTAAAATGCCCTTCAAAATTGATATCAAGATGAGACACATTTAAGTTAATCCAATATATTTCGATTTTTTAAAGCAAATTTTATTATTTGTTGTTTTGTAGTAGAATTTTTTAACATTGAAGTTCATAGTCATGACATGAATGGCACCTGTAGGTTCTATGTATCTTTCCTGTTATTTTATTTTAATTTGTTTTAATTGTTTTGGATTTCAGCAGTTTAAAACGACCGTAACATTTGATTTTATATCTTATAATACCACTTACACTGTATTGCTAGAGGTGTTTTATCACATCTCCAATTAAAACGAAAATGATAAACGTCTTGATGTACTCTTAATGTTCCACACTCTCTTAAGCTTATTTTTTCACATCACTTTTCAATTCTTTCTGATAATTAGCATTCGCAAAATTCATGACATGATATTTTCATCTTTTTGTATTTTTTGCAAATGTCTGTGAAATTCAAATTAATAATTTAAATTACTTTAATATTTGTTTTTGTTTTATTTCCTTTTGCCTAGTTTAAAAAATAATTTTAAACATAACTTGTTCTGTCAAGAGAAAGTTTCAACTAAAATTTACAAAAACCCTTCTTGTTGAAGCTACTCCTCTTATTTTATAAATATGATATAATGGTAAAATAAATTGTTAATTTTACACACTAAGGGTAGATAAAATCTTTAGATCTCTGGTTTAATGTTATTTAGATTAACTTTCAAATAAGGTCAACTGAAACGAATTTCACTTCAATTTAACCGTTGTAGATAAAATACATCTGTGATATAAAAAATCAATCTTTTTTTTAAATCACTTTTTTCATGTTAGAGATTTGAGTGTAATTGTTGTCTTGTCTAAAAAGTTTTGTTTCAGTTTTCGTGTTTTGGTTTGCTCGATCTAAAGCTAAGTCTTAAAATTAACATTTTTCAGTATTTTGTCCCAAATATAATAATCAAAGCATAAAATATCATTATTTAAAGTAAATATATAACACAGACACAAGTAACCAATGAATATTCACCTAGATAAAGTAACAAATTAACTTTACCAATAAATAATATTTTTATGTTATTTAATGATATAATTTTAAAGTGTATACAGGGTAATAAATTTGATCTATTTAATGTTGGAGAGAACCGTAATTTATCAATTTCCGACATTTCGACAGCTTTTGGATGTCAAGCAATTGAGTGCATTTTTTTTTAAATTTTAACCTATAAAATATAACTGTAGATAATGTTTCCAGACATTGGTATGTGTTCTGAATATTTCTATCTTCTCATTTGACAGGAGATGTGTGCAGTGACATAATGTTTTATTTATTCCGGGGACAGAATTAAAGCGATACCATTTAAAAATAATAAAATCCCATCGAAAGAAAAGCGTCATTTCATTAAGATATATCAAGTAAAATAAAAGCGAACATTTGCCCTTTTATAAAATCAAATATATGAATTGAATTTCAGGTGATATTTAAAACAACATATGTATATAATTCTTGCATATAGGATAAATTTGGTCACATTTTTACAGTATTTTTTAAATCTTTTAATAATTAAAAAAGCAAATTTGTCTGCCTTTACAAATAAGACCTTAACAAAGAGAGACAAAATATGGGTACTGTCAATAAAACTCTTAGTCAGTGGATTTATTATAGCAAGCTAGAAAGTCCTAACCATTCTTTTTCTTTTCTCAATAAATTCGCATGAACTACAATCAAAGAGTATTTTAAATCTATATCCTTAAAAAACTAAAAGTTTGGGTTTTTAAAAGAGGGTTATAACTAATTGTAAAAAACCGTATTAAAAACTTTTGGAAAACGTCAAAAAAGATAGGCTGTTGAATTAATAGAACATTTTAACAATTACTGCAATTATCTTACTAGAAGTTTGTAATCCGATCTTAAAGTTTGTGATGCATCAATTTAGTAGTAATAAATAAAACACAAACATACCATTCCTTGTCCAAATCCCAAAAACAAAGTAAAAACTTTTAAAGGTGACAAATTTAGTAATACACGCGAACTTCCATCAAGGAATTAAGGCCGGGTGCTCCGGAAGGGTGAGCACCTCCTGTCTAGCTAGCTACACCCGTCACGTGCAAGTCAAATTTGAGAATGAAAGGAACAAGGAACTATGGGATGTCATCTGTGTCCCATATGAGTTTAAATGCAGCAACTTCATACTTATCAACAGTATTGTAATGGCGGCCATGTTACTTTTAAAGAGCGTTGAGTAGCCAAGGCTTGCAATATCCAAGAGTCAACAATCTAATCGTAAGCAGCTTGTTTTGTTGTAGAAAGTCCCTTTAATGGACAAGCTTTTCTCATTTCTTTTAACTGTGAAACAAATACGCAATATGTAGGAGAAGCACTATTATAACAGTAAAGAAATGGAAAGTTTGACATAAGCTGTAGCCATCCGTGGGTGTTATAATATATCTATATGTCAAAATATGAAGCAGAACATGAAGAACGGTCGTATCTTATATTTCAGGAACGATGACATTCAAACTTTCTCCAAATCTTGGATTATAAGGAGATAAAACGTCATCTATATATTTGTATGTGGAGTTTAATGATTTAGCGACAGTATTTTCTCCAGATTTGACAAGGTTCTGCAAAAACTCCAGAATAAGAAATAAATCAGCATTTCTTTTTAGTGGTCATCATTTTTACCTTTAATTTTGTACACATCCTTACTTATAATATTTCTCATATCTTATTTTGCTTTCGCATATTAATGACACAAGTTTCAAATAAAATTTGCAATTTAAAATCGATTAAAAAAAATAAACAACGTAAATACTTTAAACAAAATCAAAAAATGCTTCAGCACTTAAATCGTGACATCAAAAACAGTAATAAAGAGTGGATCATAAAGCAATATTGAAAAGTTTATGAAAAAATGTATCTAATAAAAACGTGACAACGATAGCAACAGTAATGACACTAGGACAACGATGGGAGTGAGTGAATTATTGCTTTGAGTCGCATCAGCAATTTTGCAGCTATTCGCGGCTAGAAAAATGTAAAAGATACAATAGTATCAATAAAAATATAAATAAATGTAAATCTATTTGTATAATAAAATAATTACCGAAAAGTAAACTAATAAAAACCAGTAATATCAGAGACAAATTATAAATAAAACACTAGAAAAAAAGTAAAACAATTAAATTTTACCAAATAAGTTAATTTCCCGAAGGAAGTTAAAAATTTTATGTCCATGGACATTGCTTAAAAGATCGTGCATCGATGATGCTGAATAAAAGGTATCCCTTGTATTTGCAAAGTCAACACAATCCAGCAAAATGTGCTGAACAGATTGTTGACTTTGACAAGGGACAAATTGTGGAGGTTATTCACCCTTTCAAATAAAAGTGTGTAAAATGACTATGGCCGATTCTACAGCGCCTAAGAACAATATTTTCGCGCCTCTTGTACTGGGATAAAAGTATAAATCCCAGACAGGGCTGAACTGAAAGAAGCTTTCTGTGTTCTTGGCTATTCCAATGACTTGACCATTAATTATTGATATAATTTTATATTCACATATTTTTGGAACTTTGAATTCATTGATTTTCAACTGTTTGGTGTATTCTTTTTTTAAATCTATCAAACTTTTCGGCCCCTAGTGTCACTGATGAGGAATGCTTTTCCGAAATGTGCACATCTTGCACATCAAAATTTAGCAAGTATTTATTGTATATATCAATGGCTTTAAATTAGTATGAGGAATTAAACAATTAGTCATTGGCTTGGATAATGCTGCTTAAGCAGCGGAATCGGTTTTACTGTTGCCTTTTATACAAACATGGCTAGGCAACCAACAATAATTAATAATTTTATCAAAATCTGAAACAGCATTTGATAAAGATATATGCAGTTCCAGAATATCACGAATTAGGGGGTTATCTATTTTTCTACTCGTTATTGCCCAAAGAACTGACAAAGAGTCGGAACAAATTAAAAAATTATCATGAGGCGATTTTAAAATATATTGTAAAGCAAGTAAAATTGCTTTAGCCTCAGCTGTAAATATAGAACTTTCATTTGAAAGACGAATGTTAATTGTTTTATCTCCAACAATGGCAGCAGAAGCTACCTGATCACCATTTTTTGCAAGACAACGACGGCATTTATATTAAGAAATAAACAGAACTAGAAAAAACAACATAAAATCACTGTTAAAAGTGAAGTTAAAAAATAAAAAAATAAATCAATTGATATCCTAAATATGTTTCTTTTGGAAAAATTGAATTTTTATTTTTTTTAAAAATAAGTACTAAAAGATTAACAGGATTAAAATTTAAAATTTAAATATTGTTTATTACAAATCAATTATCTGAAAATACAAAAAATGTAGTAGGAAACAAATACACCAACGGTATACACGTAAACAAATTATTGTTGTAAACATCGCTCTTATTTTTATTCATTTTTATATCTATTTATCTATTCATTTGACTGAATGATCGCCCGCGCATATTGATCTCACATATTCAATACAGCAAAAGAAAGTTTTGTGATAGGGTCCTGTATTTGTATGTGTATGATGTGACGTATGAGGTATGACGTATGTGTGACGTCAGTTATGTACTGTCTAGACAATGTAGTCAGGCTGTAAATGTTGATCAAATAAGCATGACACGAGGTTGCAATTGACTACGCCTTAGTTATTTATTAATGATAAATATTATCATAACAGAAAGTATTTATATATGGTCACAAATGAACATTGTCATTGCTATGTTATGTTTATACTTTGTTAAGTTGTATTGACATGACAAGTATTATTCATGACACCGTAAAATAGCCAAATAAATTTTAGCTGTGAATAGTTGATGTGTTGATTGATACACACGCTTTTTATACTCATTTTTCACATCTTTTATATAACCAATAAGGGTATGTCTTTTATATTTTAAAAGAATACTTATGTTTTACAGTATTAACAATAAAATTAACCATGAAAAATAACCCTGTAAAAGAAACTATTATTCGCACCGACATCTTATAGGAAGACAATATAATCATTAACCATCAAACAAAATTTTACTTCTTTCTTTGTGGTTCTTAACGAATCATATTTATCATCATTTTTACTTTAAAAATTGTACACATACTTACCAATGACAGTTCCCAGTTGCCCTTTTTAAATTATTTGAATTAACGATCACCTGCGTTTATTGATATTCCACTTATTTATTTTATATTTTACTTGTTTATTGATTCAATAGTGCGAATAAAATTTATATGCAGTCAACAAACCAAATTTTCATTATTATGTTACGTTTATGTTTTGGTTGGGTTGTATTGACAATGACAAGTCTTTTATGACATCGTAAATTAGCCAAAATAGCATAGCTATGAATTTTTGATTAGTTGTTTGATAACATGCTCTTAATACTCAGATGTCTTTTTTCATCTTTTTATAACCAATAAGAAAAGGTTTATATATTTCCAAAGAAAACGAATGTCACACAGTACTGAACAAGGAAATCAGCTGTATAAACAACTCTTAAAAACCTATTATTCGCATAAATCTGAAAGCAACATGAAAAACGCTGTGATCGAAATGAGTGATTTTTAAAATAGAAATTTAATCCTTTTCAACGTGGGCATTTATTTTAAACATAGATAGAAAAAACACAAATCATAAACATGTATGTAGATCAACAACAAAACAGCACACTACTTACTATATGAGTATATATATTTTAAGAATAATTAAACACTACAAACGCCTCTATTAAGCATTGCAATCTAGACAAATTCCTTAAAAATCAGAAATAGTTTAAGCAGCTTTTGAAGTACTTATTGTGTGTTGCTCTTCTATAATATCACTTATCTTGTTAACTTAAGTCTTTTTGTAGAGTGACCTAGCTGTTATAGTCTCTAAATACTTCCGTCATTCGATTGCTTTCGTCTAGCAATATTAGGACCAAATACCTATAATATGTGACAATGTCAGTCATCCCAACTTAATCAAAAATTTACAGGCGACAGAGATTTTACTACTATTTTCAATTTGTAATTTTGATTTTTTTTGATCCAGTATTTAACCGACTAGTTTTATAAAAGGGCACTTTCTACAGGGAAGCAAGCTGCTTATAAATTATTGTTGACTCGAGGACATTGTAAAATAGGCCAATCAAGGCCCTTAAAACGTTTTATCAATCAGGTTTAAAAATCAATTTCTCTTATATTATTTTATATCTTTACTTTGGTGTTCATTTTAAGCCTCATAAAGACTATGTAATTGTCGTCTGGTCAGTTTTAGTACAAAGTTTCTAATTCCGCGAGTATTTGTCGAAGTTTGTGTATTTGTTTCATTAACATTTGTTAGATTATCTTTTTTATCTTTATATTTTTTTTTTCATTTGGCTCTATAATCGTTATATGAACGGTCAACATCTGATATTTCATTCCATTCCGCTTAAAGCGACCAGCAACAAGAAAAACAACCTAAGGAACCAGTTGAACGTGATTCAATTGGTTACTTAAGTTGTTAAATTTGAACTTTAGACTCGTCTGTTTTATTTCCTGCATCTGATCTCATGACACTTGTTTAGTCTTAAATAGTCTTAACGCATTGCTATAAAGAATACATAGTATGCTTCAGGAAAAATCTGGCATTTCTATTTCACTTGAGATGAAAGAAAACAAATATTTCTATCAACTTATGTTTTTAGTTCTGTCTTTCAAGCAACAGTCTTACCAGACTTAGATATGAGGTCAACAAAAATTTCTATTAAAAGTGTTGAAAATGTAATTTGTGTGTGTATTTTTGTATCTTATGTAATGAAAAAACCGATTAATATTGAAATGAGGATAAGTATGGTCCTCTACAGGCAACACAAGAAAGTGCATTCTGAAAAAAAACTTGACAAGAGGCATGCATTGCTAATAATGTAAGAAAAGTTATCTGTCTGTTTCATCGAATCGATCAAAAAGACCGATAGCTTATGATGAAATTAAATAATTTTCCATCTCTTTAGACGATAACTATGAATTCGACAATATACATAGGTGCATTGAAACATAAATATATTCTTACAATTTATTTTATCATTGCATTTACCTTGTGATAGACTTGACAATTAAATATTGTCAGGTTCGAGAAATCTTACGTTAGCATTCTGTTGAAGATATTTGTTACAACTGCTTATCAAAAAATATCGAACACGTCTACTGAAATACATTTAGCATCTGAAAAGTAACAAATCAGACTGTATATACTCACATCAAAACTACAGGCTTCAAATGTTTTTACCATTAAGTATTTCGAATTTGCATAATGGCAAAACGCAAATGGATACATAATGTGTCAAAATTGGATTCAATTCTGTCGCTGTAATCAATTTTTTTTTTCAAAAAATAAAAGTAGACAAACACGTTTTTGATATAACATTACCTGTTAATATGTTTTATGTTTTAATGTATTGTTTTAACAGATATATTTCCATTTGAGTTTTTGTAAAAAAAAAAAATAAAGTTCAACTGTACTAAATACTGTTTAAAGTATATTTTCAGAAACACTAAAGATCAACATATTTTTATTTTTATGAATAATATAATTATATGTAATGGACAAATTTTGTATTAAAATATGACTTCGCTCTTAAGTTTTATAATTCAATTTTTTGAAAGTATGTACCTATTTTGTGTTTTTTTTTTAAATTTCGTTTTTGTTTCTACTATTGCAACGTAGGTTTCTAGCTTAATGTTTTATAGCTGATATTGTTGCTACTTCTAATTAATAGAATTTTTTGCTACCTTTATACGATACTTATTTTTTATCATAAAGGTATTTTAGAAAAGTGTTTTAACTTTTTAGGTCAATATATATAATTTTCAAGTGTACAAAAAGCTTTAAATATGTATTAAATATATAACACAAATACCTGTTAAATTTTGATGTGCCATATGTGCTTATTACGGAAAATCATTCCTCATCAGTGACACTAGGGGCCGAAGAGTTTGATAGAGAAAAAATATAAGCCAAACAATTGAAAATAACTGAATCTAAAGTTCAAACATTTATATGCATCCAAATCCAAACAAAGATTGAAGTGTAGTAAGTGTAGTAATTGAGTTTAACGCCTAAGTCAAGAGATTCTTTTATATTGAAAGATCATTTTTGGAATGGTAGAAGAAAATGGAGAGCCATCGACAAGCAAAATGGCTAATTTTCTCACAAAAGGATCTCCTAGAGCGAGACTTAGGCGATGAGAAGTATGTGATCTGTAAGCGCGCGTCGGATTATTCTGTTACCAAGATCCCTTTTAACAGAGAATATGATTTTATAACAATATTGGATGATATGATATTCTGCGTTTGTCTCCGGTACTTCAGACAGATTGTTTTTTAATGTTGGTGAATTTCTTGCGGTTCTTAACCTATTGACATATTTATCAATGTGCTTTTTAACACAAGACTGAATTGTGAAGTGCAAACTCAATGAGCAGATAATATATAAGATTCATTTACGAGACGAGCCAATTTATATTTCACGAAGGACAAGTTTTCATTTGAACTACAAGCACACAAAACACGTCAAAATATTGATATATTGAAAGACAAATTAAAATGTATATTAGTAAAAGTCCTCTGTCTAGACCCTTTTCCCTTGTTGACAAATAATTAAGAAATGTTATTATAAATATTTTATTTTGATAATAATTGCTTTTATAAGCCTTTTTCAAAACGCAAAAACAAAATCCTCGAAAACATTTCTTTCGATAAGAAAACAATATTTCCATAATTGAAAAATTCCATGAATTGTACTTACATGTTACTAATGCAACGTTTTTTTTTCTGAAAACTAATTTTTTAGTTAAGGGATGTCTGCTTTAAACAAAAAATTTAAAAAATTAGAAAACTAAACAAATCTCTATTACAATTCATAGCAATATAATATTTCCATATTTAAATATTGTATACAGTTAGAGTAAAGAGTTTTTATCTGAAATTTTTGTCTGGATGACGCATAATTTTTATATTATATATATAATTAGACTTCGTAATAATCTGTTTTTGTAAAAGATTTAGTATATGAATGTCTTTTTTCTGCTATAAATTGAAACATTATTACTAACAAAGAAGAATCAACAGGCAACTTAAAGTGCCATTATTGAAAGTTGGATTAAAAAGGCTTTTACAACTTAAAGATTTTATTCAATTTCAACTGTTAAACTAAATGCAATAAAATCGATATCACAAGCAAGGTACATACATTGTTCATTAACTGAAGTTTTACGCACGCTTGGACTAATCAATTTAATTTGTAAGCTGTCAAACATAAAACAAGTATGCATAATGCTAAACACATGGAATGTTTTTTACTCATTTCCTTCAATAACGATAATTCTGATATTCATCACATTTGAGATAGATGAGTCAAATCCTCTATTAGTTTATGAAGTCATTGTCAAAGCAAGATATGTAAAGTGCATCTCTTGAATTATTTTTATAATTTTTACTTTGATACGGACACAGCGGTGTTGATTTAGTTTTTAAAAGGGACCTCCATAATCTTTGTTTAAAATATTTCCATATACTTCTTTTTATAGTACAATCTACCAATCTATTTTTGAATATAGTTCGCCACCTCTAGATTCCCATTCCTACAATGAGCAAACATTTTGCACCTTTGCTTGCTGATTTGTTTTTTTAACATATCATCAGAATTTTTGCAGAATCCTTTCAAATGTCTAGAGAAAAATGTCGTTAAATCATTTAACTGAACATAGAGTTATATAGATATAACTACCTGTTAAAAAATCAAAAATTTGGGGAATATGGGAATGTCATCTACCTAAGTGAGAGATAAATAAAAGATACGATGTTTGGACTTAAACCTCAATTATTTCACCTACGAAAACCAACATTTTGGGCTATATTACAAACGATGAGTTTATTTTTTTTATTTTCAGTTTTCAATTTCTTTACAGTAATATTCGTGGTTTTCTAGTCTGGTGTCGGAAGGGGCACCGCTTCAATTCGCTTCAGACTGAAAATAATAATTCCTTTTTTTTTATTTAAAAATTGTTCTGATCCGCCAAACAGTTGTAAGGCAAAAATGTGTTAGATCAGAGGAAATTCTGATTATATATATGTGTATGTGTGTGTGTGTGTGTGTGTGTGTGTGTGTGTGTGTGTGTAAGCTTCTCCTCACATTTTACACTTTATATAACGAAACAAGCTGATTACAAATAAATTGTTGACTCAAGGGTATTGCAAACTAGGATAATCAAGGCTCTTTAAAAGTTTTATGGCCGTCATTTAAGTATTTTTTATAACTATGAAGTTGCTGCAACCAAGCATTTACTGGATGCATTTGAGTTCTTAGACTTCCTTATTCCTTTCATTCTCAAATTTGATTTTGTGAAGCTAGCTAGATAACAGGTGCTTACCCTTCCGGAGCACCCTCGCTTCCCTAACGGACGTTCATGTGTGTTACTGTATAAGCCAGTTTTCAAACTTGCTTTTTGCTTTTGAGATTGTAATTTGGACATGGACTGGTATGTTTTGTGTTTGTTTATGACAAATTGTTACGATTGTTAACATCAACTTTAACTCTGATGGTTATGCTGTCTATATTTTTGAATTTATAATGTTATATGTCCTAACCCAATCCAATCTGTTTTATCGATTTGATAGAAATACTAACTGCATTATTTTTTAAAATTGATTGAAACTATGGTTATGGAAAGAAAGGAGGTAAAATAGTCGATCTCTATATATTTATATGCTGGTTGTAGTCATTTATTTTTATATTTCATTTTTGTTGCTTTTTCAAGAATGTTGCTATTCCAAGGTAAATTCAAAATTAATTTAAACAGTTGTTCGTACTAGCTATATTTCATCCATGATGTATTTTGCTATGTTAAGAAAACTTTTAATGATTAATTTACAATGATATATATCAAGTATTATATATTTTCTTGTAAAGTGCACTGGCACTTTATAAAAATCCAAGGGAAAGGATTTTCTTCCTTTCATAACATTTACAGTGTTACTAAATCTTAATATCACTTAGAACATAGTGTAGACAATGTATAAAGCATTAGAACAGCTTGTTTCTAGTTCTACATTGTGAAACATTTCTGACGCTCTCTTGTTCTTTACTTAAAGAACACAAACACGGTAAAACTTCTAGTGATAATTCACAATCTATAAAATTTTTTATCAAACTATACCGTTCTCTTGTCTGAAACTCGGCATTAGAAGGACAGAATCTCGATTTGCTCAACTGCCGTCAGGAAAAATGTAACTTGATTGAGAAGTGACAGGCTTTTACCTGGTGTAAATGCGATTGAAGAAATGGTATGTTTGCCTACCTTATTTTTTTTTTTTTTTGGTGTTTTGAACGCACTAACAAATAAAATAAAGCATGAAATGATTTTGCTAAAAATAAATCATTTTTATCGACACCAGAACATGTATGTAATAAAACATTTATATTTTTTAAGACTCAAAGACAAACCATAAAACTAACATGAAAAAAGAGAATCAAAAGAAATTACAAAAATAAACAAAAAAAAAATCATATTCTTATGCAAAGATTTATATATTATGTTTAAGTCTAAACAATATAAGTAAAATACATAATATGAAATAAAAGTATAATTGTCACATTTTACATACATTTATTTTCAAAACATTCTTCCTTTTAACATACAAATTCCCGTATGATTCTTAACTCTCTTATATTTTTGAAGTTTGGTGTAAATTTAATATTTTTGACAAAATTGATGTGTGTTTTTTACTTTTATAATAGAAATTTTGGTAAAGCCTCTGGGAATGTGTATAAAATCTACTAAAACGTTATCAATTTTTAAAAAAAGTTGTATCGGTACTTTTAGGCGGCCAAGAAAATGTGTTTGATCAAATTAAATTAATAACCTTCTTTTGTTGTTGGCATTTTATACATATATATAACCACAGAGTATATTTTAATATCATTTTCCTGGCTTAAAACATTTTAATTTTACTATGGTTCCATTTTATTTTATAGAGAAAGAAAAATTTTACTGCATTATATTACCGAACAAAATTGGCAACGACTGTGCAGAATGTGCAATACGTCAAATCTGTTAATAGAATCACACTTTGCTTGAACGATAGACGCCATAGTTTTCAATCAAATGCGTTTACACTTATGTAGACCTATATTATAAAAAGATTAAATTGCTATTTTTACAAGACTTTTACGTGTCCTTGAGTTCAGCGGCTTTGTTTCGATAAGGTGATTTTTTTTTTTAAAAAAAAAAAAAAAAAAGGCTAAAAATAGAATGATTTTTTTGGCAGTACTTACAAACTGGTCTGTCATTCAGTTGACACAGTTTGTTTTTATGGGTTAGTTTTAAGGCCTGTAACAACAGGAATTAAGTGTTTAAAAAGAAAGTCTCAGTAAAAAACAAAATAAACCGATAATTTCATAACAGGCAAAAGGCATTTAAAAGTTGGAAAAAGACCAAGGAAAGTTGAATAGCATCAAACCAATTAGAATTGTTTATGACATTACAGTCTGAGCTAATTTCTCGTTCCGCCTAAAATACACTTTGCAGCAAAAAATAATTTTTCCTGGAGTCAGACTAAAAGTATTTCAGAATGAATACCAAATTTACCAGATATAAATCAAATTAAAATCGTCAAGAGGCTAGGCTGTGGTCTGAAAAACAGGTATCTTTAACAATTATAAGACAATCTCTTAAGACGATTTCCCTAGACATCCGCAGTCCGTTTTTCGAGCTAATGGTTTCTCATCTCAATATAAAAAGTGTTTTGTATCAAATCATTTTTAAGCCACCCACCCACGAAAGTCAGGGAAGACTTATTGTTTTTGTACTGTTTCTTATTTTTATTCCTCCCAAATTTTGTCCGACACTGTTATCAGGAATGGTAAGTCATATCAACTTAAAACTTTCTGCAGATAACTTGCATCATCTAAAGGTGTGCTAACAGTACTTTTTTCGCAATTCACAAACAAGAGCTATATTTATCAGAGTTTATTTCCACCTCCAAAAACATATTTTTATAAATAGGCCCTTAATACTTCACAAATAATTATAAAAATACAACCGCCTTTTAAATGATATGGTGTTTTAAATAAACAAGAGCTTAATTAATTAGAGAATAATGCCAATTTAAAATTTTATTGTTGGAGATACATACATTTCCTTTTTCCTGTATTTCCTTAATTTGGGGATCAAAAAGGTAGCGGCGGTTAAATCTTTCATTTTAGATTTTGAAAAAAAAAGATAATTGATTCCGTTAATTTCTAAAATAAGAAACGTCTATTTCTTACACCAAAGGGTGACATTTTATAATAGTTTTATGTAACTAAACGGGATTTTGAAACACTTTTATTGTTTTCACAATGATTAACGTCGAAAATATAGCCAAAGGAGAAATAGTTGTCATTTATTTTGATTCATAAAATGCCTATTAACACTCTTTTCTTTAGAAAAACGCTTTTTCTCTTACTGTTTAACATCGCACTTGACATACTACGTTTACGTATATTAATAATATTTGTATAAAGATACTTTGTATCAAGTCAAATTTAAGATAAACAGATAAAATATAAAAGAAAATGTAAATCTTGTGAATTTGCCTTGAATAATATTTTTAACATTATAAGGGTTATAGTGCTGACTTGCACTTGCCCACGCTCAGAACATCTACAAACATGAAGAAATAAATAAATATAAAATTTTTTCTACCGACCGTATGTACTTTAACGCCGACTGTACACACAATGACCAATTGTTAGCTCGTATTTTGATTTATTTGACTTAACGATTACTCGTTTATTCAATAGAGCTATTTACGTTTTTAACTGGTCACGAAAAAACATTATCGTTGAAATGTTTCTTTTATATAATGACTGATTTGCATTGACGGTGACAAGTTTTTATTTATGGCATCGTAAATTGGCCAAAAATAAATAAATTGGCCAAAAATAAATCTCTTTTTTGTAAACAGATTTTTAGAATACTGATTGTATGTTGCGCTGCCATGACATTACTAACTTTGTTAACGTTGAGTGACCTAGCTATTATGCTATTACATTCTCTAATTATTTCCGTCGTAACAATTGTTTTTGTCTAGCAATATCACGACTCTGTGTGTGTGTGTGTGTGTGTGTGTGTGTGTGTGTGTGTGTGTGTGTGACAGTCGCGGTCAACACGATTTGATCAATAAATTGATCTTATTTCATAACATCCATTTTTATTCTTAGGTGTTGATGTCTATAAATTTTGTGCAATGGACTATTCTTCCTCCCATTCAAAGGAAAGTCTTGTTCTGCTAGTCCCAAGACAGAATTTCAAACTTACTAAGAACTGGTAACTTACTTGTACAGTTACACCCGTCTTCTGCTGAAGCATAACCATAGTCACATAAACAGCTTTAACCTTGTCCTGAATTCTCAGATGCATGTTTAAAAACACAGATATGTTGACATTTAGAATTTTGACAGGCATGTCGAGGCAGGGATATTATGACTTTATACTTGTAATTTCCTATATGGGACGTTTTCAATTGTCATCATGCATGAACTAGTGAACTTTTCATCTTAAAACCCCTATCGTAGAAACCAGAGGGTCAATAGCGTTTGTTGGTATCGTTTTTGTAGCCCGCAAAAGGTGTTAATTATATCTAACTCTTCCTAAACATTAACAAAAATGAAAGTGATAAAACATAATCCAGGAATCATGTTGTGAATGAATGACAAGTACGCACAAGGGAGATATTTACATTAACAAACCATCAACAATGCAAGACCGGTTTAGCAATGCCAGTATGCAACATATTTTAAACTTCCATTTCGGAATTAACCTTTTTAAATTAAAAGGTAATATTTTATCATGTACAATAAAGAGTTTTACCTATACTTTTTCTATTAATTACTCCTATTGGTCTACAATAATTTTTAAAATGTTCTATTGTATTCCGTTTTAGTTCAATTTAGGTGTTTCATTGATACCATATTATACTTCTTTTTCAGCTGCGAATAACTGCAATAACGCTGACACAGCTTTAAACAATAATAATCCATTCACTTACTCCTGAAATTTAAGCTTGATCGATTGTCCATCTTCTCTTTACCACAGAAGGGACTAAGCAAGAATGATGTCTGTTAGACTAGGTTGTATACGACAAGTTTGGATAACTTTCAAGTATGCCTCCTTAAAACCTTTTTGATTCAAATTTTACTGGTTTTTACCTTTTTATTGTTAATGCTGATACCATGTTATCACGTTTTCCTTGAAATTGTTCTGTCTTTTTACAGTTTTTATACAAGTGTTTTATTAAATCTTAATTGGCACGTCTCCACCTCTTTTGCCGATAATACTAAATCATTAGCAAGGCAAAGTGGCAACAATTGTTTTTTTCTTGTTACGAGGTACCGTTAGCTCAGTCTCATCTTATAATGTAGTACGTATAAGATTGTGATTTGACATGGACCGGTATGTTTGTGTTTGATTTCTACTACTCTGTCGGTATCTCTGTTGATGGAATTTTTCCCTGTTGGTGGAATTTTCCCCGAGGACAATTAGTCTAATCGCATCTTGTTCTGCAGGACAAACTTATTTAATAGCTATTTGGACATGGGCTGTTATGTTTGTATTTAATAACTTAAATTACAAGGTAGCATTATGTTTAAATGTTTTAACGTTTAAAAAATCAATTTCTAAATAAAAGCATTTACTAAGAAGTAATCACACTTAAAGCAAGCTAAAAACCCGCATACTTGTGCAACTTGTCAAAAAAACAATACTTTGAAAGCACTGGTTTTAATCGCAGGGCAACACTGATGTTGTTTAATATCGCTGCCAATCGTTACTATATAATAAATAAAAAATAAAAATAAAAAACATCGAGCTTAAGATTTTATGTTTTTATTTATTGTTTGGTTTGTTATATACTGTGATATGACTACATGAATCAGGGATAAAAATCAATATTTTTTCCCATTATTTTTTTTACTTAGTGTCCATTTTCAGCTTCATTTAGAATATATTCATATTGCCTTGTGAGTTTAAGTGCGTAGATACCTTATTCTGTTTAGTTTATATTGTGTTGTTAACAT
Organism: Tegillarca granosa; assembly: GCA_029721355.1. Classification (NCBI taxonomy): domain Eukaryota; kingdom Metazoa; phylum Mollusca; class Bivalvia; order Arcoida; family Arcidae; genus Tegillarca; species Tegillarca granosa. The sequence goes on from CM056597.1 coordinate 27,015,910, forward strand.
TTGTAATGTTACCAATTTTTTTATCCTCAAAATTTTGGCCATTGGCTTTATAATTGTTACAAAAATGGTTAAAACGACATCTGATGTATTTATTATTTTCCGCTTAAAGCGATCAGCAACAAGAAAAACAGCCGAAGGTAGCAGTTGGACATAATTCAATTTGTAACTTTAGTTGTTTTATTTGAACTATAGACTAGTCTTTTTTATTTCCTGTATCTGATCTCATGACACTTATTTAGTCTAAATGCGTTGCTATAAAGAATACACAATATCCTTCAAGACAAATCTGACGTTTCAATTACACTTTAGAAGAAGGAAAAAAAATTATCATCTAATATTTCTTTTTGTTCTGTCTTTAAATACCAATCGAACCCGCCTCGATAAATAAGACGTCAACATAGTTCTATTAAAAGTGTTGAAGGTGTAATTTGTGTAAGCATTTCTGTTTCTTGTGTGATTGAAAACGAATAATGAGGACATGTGAGATAACTGTGGATTTCTACCGATGAACACAAGAAAGAATGTTTTGAAAAATATTTGATTAACAAAGCCATAGATGTCTAATAGTATAAGCCAAATAGTTTACTTTCTCAGGTTTGATGGAACAGAACCGATGAACACAAGAAAGAATGTTTTGAAAAATATTGGATTAACTTGAGCCATACATGTCTAGTAGTATAAGCCAAATAGTTTACTTTCTCAGGTTTGATGGAACAGAACCGATGAACACAAGAAACAATGTTTTGAAAAATATTGGATTAACGAGAGCCATACATGTCTAATAGTATAAGCCAAATAGTTTACTTTCTCGGGTTTGATGGAACAGAACCGATGAACACAAGAAAGAATGTTTTGAAAAATATTTGATTAACTAGAGCCATACATGTCTAGTAGTATAAGCCAAATAGTTTACTTTCTCAGGTTTCATGGAACAGAACCAATGTGTATTATAAATTCTAAAACATTACTATCTCCTAAGAGATGTTCATCACAGTTCATTCTTAAATAAAAACCGTGGCATTTAAATATAAAACACATTTAAATATTCTCCTTGTGCTAGACTCAATGATAAAATAATGTCTGATTTCAAAAATAAACACGTAAGAATTCCATTAAAAATATTTGTTACAACTGTTATCAAACATGAAATTTAAATAAATAGGCAAGTCTACTGACGTACATGTAGATATACATACAGATAGAAACTGTTTTGATACAGCTCAAAGACACATGACGGCAAAATCGCAAATTTACTAAGTTACCATTAAATTCAACACGTTTTGGGTATAATATTACATAGTATTCTGATGTATATTATAATATATAGTTTAAAAGGTTTATTTCCCTTTCAGTTTTTCTTTTATACATGGTTTAAGAAATATTTAAAAATAATAATAAAATATTGTTATGTTTTCATAATTTATTTCATTATTATCATTGTTTCGAATAATATGTACATCATGCAAAGATTGTTTATAAGACACATTAATTAAAGGGTTAATATATATATATATATAAATTTGTCTTCCTATAGTTCATGTTCCTTTATTCTTAAAATTTATTTTGCACGTGACGGGTTTAGCTAGCTAGTCAGGAGTTCATTACACTTTTGATACACCCGCCACACTTCCTTGATGGAAGTTCACGTGTATATCTGAATTAGCCAGTTTTCAAAGTTTTTACTTTATTTTTGGGATTGTGATTCGGACATGGACTGGTATGAATGTGTTTTTTTATCGAAAAAAACTAAAAGTTTTAAACATTTTGGAAAATTAATACTCATCAGTGAAACTAGGGACGAAAAAATCAATAGATACAAAAAAACATAAGCCGAACGACTGAAAAATAGTTATTCCAAAGTTTCAAAATTATATACATCCAAATGAAGCTAAGAAATGCTTTGCTATATCGAACAAACTTTAGTTTAAACATGTTGAAATATATCTTGAGTTTAAAATTTAATAATAATATCGATATTATGTATTGATTTTTTTAGATTAGTTTTGTTTGTGACGTAAGCCTCTGTTTAGTTGCTAGTTGCTATATTTCATTTTCAGAAACTTTTGCTGACTTTATACTGTATAAATCCATATTTAAAAACAAGAAAAGAAAAGAAATTTTTAAAATATTAAAATTCTTTTTTTTCAGTTTTTGTAGTAAATATATATCAAATACCAGTTAAATTTTGATGTGCCGGATGTGCATTTCGGAAATTCATTCCTCATCAGTGACACTAAGACCGATACACTAATTCAGTATGTATAATTTACAACCTATATAAATAATATTTAAATACTGCAAATTTCACATTTTGTTACAAGATTTAAGTTTAAAGAAAGATTGCTATAAGCCAGAATATAAAAATGAAATTCATGAAAACTTAAGTTAATCTTTAGTACAATTGATGATAATTCAATATTTTACTGTTAGCACTATTGTTTACTAAATACTTTTAGTTAATAGTAAAATATTGCAAACATTCTCTCTTGAATATTTGTCAAGATGGCGCACAATTGTTATATTCGTAAACATGTTTTGCGATAATTTCATTCGGTAACTGTGTAGTATGGGAATGTTTTTTCTGGTTTCAATTCAAACACTTTTGCTAACATACATGAAGTTACAGTGTCATTATTGATGGTTGAAGTGAAAAGGCTTTTAAATTTTATAAGATACTTTTCAACATGAATTGTTAAACTAAATGAAATAAAATCGATTTCACAAGTAAGGAACGAGTGTTAGCATAAATAAATCACTGACTTCTAATAAATAAATCTTCATGCACGCTTAAATTGATAAATTTCATTTGTAAGCTGTCAAAGACAAAAATTATAATGCTTAAACTTCGGTACATAAGGTGTGTTTATTGTCTTTTTAATGTCGTTTATAACAATACACATCATATATTAGAAATAAGCATCGTGTATTAAAAATATGCATCGTATATTAGAAATAAACATCGTATATTAGTAATAAGTACTAAATCAATCCGAAAGTCCAAAGTATTGTTAATCGTAGTTTGCCATAGTTTGTACAACGTTACATTATCTTTATAAAAAAAAAGGAGCTTGTCGTTGACAATGGATCATAATTGTGTAAAGAGCATGTATTTTAGTATTTTGCAATTTAACAACTCTAATTAAAAATGGTTAAACTACAATACACTTACCTTTTATTTTCTTACATGGATAATCAATTGAACTTACCAAACTACAACTAATTAACATACAATAATACCAAACGGCTAAAAATATTTTACATCACAAAGCCGGACAAAGAGACTATTTATTTTCTTATTTCCCGATATTTTACATCAAATTATCAATTTATCCTACTTCTTTTTGCACTTTCACGCACAAAAAAATAAAGTTAAAATGTAGTTGCGAAAAAATATTCTTTGCAAAATCCGTCAGACACCAGCAAACGTATGGTAGATAATCAAAATATTCATAGACTTTTTTTTAAAAAAAAAAATAACTCATTGCCCATCCGTAAAATGCAATAATTTTGACACATTATTAAATTGTATTAATAATCAAGAATAACTATGGATGAATTAATATATTATACAGAGTCTTTTTAAGATAAAACTAATACCTGATAGGAGTTACAAACATAATTGTCGCATTTTTCTTATTTAATAAATGTTTTAGACAAATTTCTTAATTTTCCAATAATCAGAATAATAAGCCATAATACCAATGACATATGTTTTCTAGTTTCAGTGATCAAATATTTTTTTTCTAATTTGATTTGGAAACAAACATTTTCTTTCTATCTTGGTTACATATCCATAGTTAAATTTTTTTTCAAAAAATGATAAATAATTGGCCATGGTACTTACAACTTTTAACAATATCAAATGTTAACAAAAAAATGCAATTATTTGTTGTGTTGTCTATTTTCAAAAACATTACATTTTTTTATTTATCCATTTTACATTCGGTAATATAATAACGGACTCATTAAACAATTGTTTAAGACTAAAGTTTGTAAACTTGGTCTGGTAAAGATCCATCAATAGTACTTTGATATTTTGATAATTACATTAGTTCCGATTAAAAGCCGGGAACTTAATCATTGTTGGTCCCAAAAACTGTTTTCTTCTCTGTGTATTTACTTATTTAGCTGATATATTGTTTTGTCTTACTGTTTCGTGTTCTGTATTCGTAATATTTGGAACTTTGATTCATTAATAATTTTCAGATGGTTTGATCCTTTTATCTGTCAACTCTTTCGGCCCTTAGGGTCACTGATGCGGAATAAATTCCCGAAATGTACACGTATGTCATATCAAAATTAAACGGGTGTTTTGGAGCTTATGTTTTAAACTTTACAGATGGTTACTTATGACTTGACGTTGCTGTGGAAATTTTTTTCGCACATTGAAAAAACAAAATCGTCGTTGTTTGCCATATTGGATTTTTATACTACATATTTCTTGTACATTGACCTCCTTAAAGAGTTTAAATACGCCTATAACCTGACAGGCCCTGTTACGGTGTACTGTTCGTCTGTTAATTTTATGCTTTTGCAACGAACTAGTTTTTTGCGTGTGCATCGAACTACTTTTAGTTTTTGAGCAAATGTTTTGAGATTATGAAGTTATGTCTACGGAAAAATATTGACGGGCGTATTTTTTCTCCGCTTGACGGTGCTATTTATCGAACAATTTTGTAAATGATTTTGAAAGTTAAAGATTGTTGTATTGATATTTTAACTGATACTTATAAACACAGCATGCTGATTCATAAAAATAAAATAAAACCGGTCTAAAAGGACATTATAAAGAAAAGATATAAACTTATTTGGAATACTTATTATCAAAAGCGATTTGGAGAGAACACTTGCTTGTAATCGCTCATTGACTTTTAATCAGTGTGTTAATTTGTCATTTACTTTTGCACTTGCTTGAACATTTTTGTATAGAGATTTTAACACAATTAGCATTTTGATATAGGTTTTTAATATTTCATTTTTCGATTAAATTGTGTGTCAATAAATGAAGTCAGTCTACTGTATTTCTTCTATTTAGAAATATGTACGTGGTTTAAAACTGCAGTGGTAATGATTAATTTTTTAAGCTTTTTGATAATCCCACACTATAAATTATATACTTCTGGGGCTAGTTTTAATCATAAATGGTTTTCACTGTAATCTGAAATTAAAGGATTTTGTGAAAATGCAATTTTTTCATGATGATGAAATTTTACCAGAAGAAAACGTTAAAAGAAATTGCACAAAGCGTTTAAGCTTTCTAATTTTTTTCAACAATATCATCAATCAATGTGCTTCCACATTTTGATATCTACTGCTAATGATATTGACAAAGGAACACTTTTAACATTTTACACTTTATCATTCGATAGATTAATTTAATAAATTTCCTAAAAATCTCATTTGCTAAATCATTATCTTTGTGTAAACTATGGAAAAAATTTAGCCGTTAAAGTCCAACTACCACATATAATATAAAATCTTGTTTACTGCTATTTTCTGAAATTCTTTTGAATGAAAAGCTTATTATTGCATTTTTCTTTGTTCACATTTCAGAAAAAACTTTCCATAACTTTTTACACCTTTTGACCCCGAATCTTTGCGAACTAGTCTCAGTCACTCAGCTCAGTAGGCAGCACTTTGTACTGTCAGAAAATATACCATTTAGCCAAATTTTCAGCCGTCTTAACTTTCGAAATTTATTTAAATTAAGGTTTGTTCCCTCATGCAAAGCATTCCTTAGCTGGATTTGGATTCATATAATTTTTTAACTTTACATTTAATAATTTTCACCTGTTTGGCTTATGTTTTTATTTATCAAACTTTTCGGTCCCTAGTGTCTATGATGGGGAATGATTTTCCGAAATGTGCACATATGGCACATCAAAATTGTATTTGTTTACATATTTACAAACATGTTTTTCTATTTAATGACTTAATATCGTGAGTTTATGCGCTATTAGCTTACTAAACGGCTTACTAAAGGTTAACATTTGTGACAGAACATTAATAACCTTCCTTCTCTCTCTCTCTTTCTCTTTCTCTCTCTCTCTCTCTCTCTCTCTCTCTCAATTCTCAACAGGATTTAATTTTTAAAAGACTAATAAGGCTTCTGGTGATCTTTATATTGATTTTATGTTACATCAAACAACTATATCTATTCTGAGATTACCAATTTAAAAGGACAAAATAAGACATATGTATAAACATGTCCTGTGTGTAGATACAAATCGATCAATGTTACTTGTATACGTGCTTTTACAAAGACGTCCACTTTTGGCACGCATCAACTTTTACACCTAAGTTAAATTTTTTTAGCATAAAATCAAGTGTTTTGCACATTCAATTAAAGTCCGTGTATAACAAGCCTGATTTATAGCGTTAAAAGTTCCTTTCAGTAACCTTATTTAAACTTAAAAATTTATCGAAATGTAAACCCCGTCAGCATTATTCAACGATCAATTTTGTCTAAGTCATATAAATTAAAAAGGCTGGTAATAAATCATTACAAACAGGGATTTTTACTTTACGATTAAACATATACGAGGCCAATATATTGCTGAAATAGCAAAGCAGAATTGTTTACGCTTGGTAGTTACCTAATGCCTTAGGTCCTTAACTTTTGGGTATTCAATTGTTACAAAAATAAACAACATGAATGGCAAAAGAGCGAGAGAGAGAGAGAGAGAGAGAGAGAGAGAGAGAGAGAGAGAGAGAGATTTCCAGTTATACTTACAAAATAAGTCCCCTTTTTTAATAAATAACAATATTCATGATGTAAACGATTTACACATAAACTTTAAACTTGGTTACATGCTTTAGCTTAAGCGCAATTATCTTTAAACACTAATCCTTCTAAAAGTAATTTTGTGTTCAAACACTTTGAGCGCTTTGTTTGCTCACGAAAATTAAAACAAGAAATTAAAATGCCATACCAAATGAAACCAAAACCATTCAACAATGACGTTTTAAGCGGCTACATCTTTTTTTTTTTTTTTTTTTTTTTTTTTTTTTTTTTTTTTTTTTTTTTTTTTTTTTTGACAACAATCTGTTTTTGGAAGAGTTAAAGGCCTTATTTAGTATTTGTGAAGTTTAAGCAGTATCGCTTGACCGTTGTTTTTAGTTTTTACTAGGTAGTTTTGGGGGTTTTTTTTAAATTCCTCATCCAAGAAAAATTCTGCTTTGATGTTATTTTTAAAATATTGTCTGAAGGGGAAAAAACCTGCATTAATTTGTGTCAGTTAAAATAACTTCTATGAAGGGAATCTGCTTCGCTGAATCATAAATGGCACCAAATGAGATATCAGATCTATCCTAACCAAACCAATATTTTATATTGTTTTCACTTTAAAATATTAATAAAAACTATGTGGATTAATTTTAGTAACCATCAATGCATTGTGTTGCAATACATGCAACATTCAAAGATCCTTAAACTTATTTTATTAGATGCTTTGCGGAAATTTATATTTTATATTCACGAAAAACTCTAATGTGTCGAGAATAATTGGTTTTATGGATACAGTTTTGGCTGTGTTTTATGTTAATTACAAATTTTATTACTGTTCTGTTTATTACTCTTCCCTGATGAATATTATTTAATAATATGTTTAAAATTGTGAAACTTCTAATTGAGAAAAAAACAACAATGACTATAATTATTAAATCATTCGATTTGGAGTTGAATCAACATTTATTTCTTTCATGCAATTACGTTACGTCAAACAATATCATTTTATTGCACAATTTTTCTCAAACTAACTGATAAAAGGTCTTTAGTAATATCAATGTTTACATTCTAAATTTCAAATAACATATAGTTCGAAAATCTGCATGTTATTATATATTAGATTCATATAAATAAGGAGACAATTTTTCCTTTCTTACAAAGTACTTAGCCAATTATATTTTATTACTAGTAAAAAAACACTACACAAAAAGTTCTCAAAACTATCGTATTGAAAAAATTATTAGACAATGTTATGTATCACAAAATACTTTTTAGTTATTATTGTACCGATTATAACTTTAAAAACTTTTATATCTTTAAATTTGAAAGTGGTTGTAAAAAGTCCCCATTACATCAAATTGTATTTTACTAAACTTTGTGACAGAATGCTTCGACATCGATCTTATGAATATTATATTTGTTTTATTTCTATTTTCTTTTTATATTGATGCCAGACCCTCACATTTATTTAATGCATCTATTAGGGCAACGAATGCTTAACCATCATGCTCCTTTGTAATTAAGTATAAAACAAATACCAGTTAAATTTTGATATGCATGATGTGCACATTTCGGAAATTCATTCCTCATCAGTGACACTAAGATCACAAAGTTTCATAGATAAAAAGCATAAGCCAAACAGTTGAAAATAATGAATCTAAAGTTCCAAAATTATATAAATAAGCTTAATTTTGACCATAAACGTAGCCACATTACTGTTCATTAAAAAAATTTACAACGGCTTCATTAGTTGAGAGGTTAAAAAGTGAGGTTTCAATGCGATTTAACAACAGCTTCTTAAAAATATTGTCAAAGACAGAGTTTGATAAGTATCAAGATTGTCCTTCGCTGTATTTTCTTCGTAATGTGACTATATATATATATATATATATATATATATATATATATATATATATATAAAATTTTCAAGATGTTATTCCAATTTCTTCAAGCTGAATCCCGACTGTCTTCAATATGTATTGTTCAATACATACATTTAAGGCGGTATGGGTTTATAGTTTCAATTAAGTTGAGATGAAGTACAATTACTAAGTAATTAAATTTATTCTTCAGAATTCAATTTTGTTATTTCACTTAGATTAAATAATTTACCATGGACTTCTTCCTACTATTTACTCTTTCAGTGAGCATGTTTACTGTCAGTTATCTTGCATAAATCGCTCAATTTTAGAAATTATTCTACTAATTTTTTGTAAAACTTGTAAAATCCATCTAACATAGCATCAATCACTGACAGTTGTTCTGATACATTTATTACAACACCCATTTAATATTGACAGTTTGCCTTGTATAAAGAACGGTTTGTTTGCTGAATGTTATGCAATGTGATGGATTAACAACCACTGTTTACATAAAGCACATCCATTTGTACATTTAGAAATATTTACTGCCCATTCTACATGTGTTTCATGCAATCATGAACCATTGGTAACACGAAAGTAATTGCTCTTCTCAAACAAATTTAACTTAATGAATTGTTAAATGTTTGTTTTGATAAACACCTCTATTTTAAACATGACATAAATAATGATCTAAAACTTAATAACATTTTACTGATAAGACAAGTGTTGTGAGAATGTTAATTATAACAGTAAAAAACTGATTGGTGGGTAAGAGAGTGTGGTTAATCTAAAATGAAAATAGCTACTGGTTATAAAGATAAACTGTACTGTAAAGTTTTTTATCAGTACTTGTTGTTTAACAAAAAAAAAAAAAATACCTGTGTTAACTTTGATGTACATATATGCACATTTCGGTATTTCATGCCTCATCATTGACACTAGGGGCCGAAAATGTTGACAGATAAAAAAAAAAAAAGATAAGCCAAACATTTGAAAATCAATTATACAAATCCAGCTACGGAATATCTTGCATAAGAGAACAATTCTTATTTTCAAACATCTTAATTTTCAAACCTTTTCTACATAGTTCATTTCTGACAGCAAGAATTCTCTTTGGGAGTTTTACTGCAACAACGGCGATACCCGCTCAGTGTTAGTAAATGTTTAACAAAATTACTCGTGTCAATTTCGATGTGTCATATGTGCAACCACACTACAGTGTGAAGTTCTGACATTATTATAATATGGTTTTTTTTTATTAAAACATGTCATAATTATAGAACTCGATGAATATAATGCATTTCCGATCAGATAAGTGGCTTTCAAAAGTTAATTGCACCACTGTTTGGTGTGTTAAAAACAGCGATTGTTTTTTAACTACATGTAGTATAATTGTTATGAACCTGCAGAAATACCTCAAATAATGCCGTATATTTATTTACTACTGTTTGTAAGTTAAGTTAAATGTCAAGATTTTCAACAATTTTAATGACGTTTTTAATGTTCCCCTTTACGAAATACAGTGCAAAAACCGTATATTAGGGGGAAATCGCAGTCATTTTTCAAAATAAAAAAGCACACACACACACACACACACACATACACACAAAAACACACAGTAAAACGCTGTCCACTTTAGTGTTGAGTCATTAATAATAAACTAAAACTTAAATCAGCAATTGAAGTAACAGTTGATCACAGCCAGAGGTTCGGAATTTATTCGTATTACTAATTCTAGTATTACTGTTTACTTATACAAAACCTATTTCTTGATAAAGAAAATCAATTATTTCCACCTTCGGTGTACCAAGTTACCATGTTTACCCCAGTTTAATTTAAAATCGAAAGCAATTTTTCGTTTTAACAAAAATAAATAAATAAAAATTAAAATTATAAATATAAAAAGTATGAAATCTGAATACTTATTATTTTTTGTATCCCTTGTTTTAACATCTTTACTGCTTTATTTCTACTTAAGTTTTAAGTTTGAAAAAATAAAAATCAAATACGAATAAGAAGTCAAAATCTTTAAAGTGCAGTAAAAAGTCTATTTTTTAAGGTAAGGTATTATGTATTTATGGTAAGGTTTGAGTCCTAATTAATTGTTAGTTAATGAATTTCTGAAACGTGCACATATGGCTAATCAAAATTAAACAAGTATTTTTGTTAAATATTTAACAAAAGAAAATCATTTTTAAAACATATGCACCATGTTCTGCTAAATATATCGAACAAATTAATACCGTAGTGACAGCAGATGATTTTAAAGTTTAAACCACCTAAGTGCTAATTAATTTCACAATACGTGTAGTTGTCACTCAGGTGATGCAACTTAATACCAATTAAAATTTAGCCTGAACGTATAACATGTAATTCATATAACAGCATATAGGCTTGTTTAAATATTTAGCCTTAATTAATACGGTAATATTATAAAACATTCACAAAAGATCGATGTTAAAAAAATATCTAGAACATGAAAAGTCTTTTTAAACGTAACTTTGGAAGCATTTTGTGGCCGTTTTGTTCTTGGATGGTATCTGTGAAGCGTTTTGTGGCCGTTTTGTTCTTGGATTGTATCTGTGAAACATTTTGTGGCCGTTTTGTTCTTTGATGGTATCTGTGAAACATTTTGTGGCCGTTTTGTTCTTGGATGGTATCTGTGAAGCATTTTTGTGGCCGTTTTGTTCTTGGATGGTATCTGTGAAGCGTTTTGTGGCCGTTTTGTTCTTGGATTGTATCTGTGAAACATTTTGTGGCCGTTTTGTTCTTGGATGGTATCTGTGAAGCATTTTGTGGCCGTTTTTGTTCTTGGATGGTATCTGTGAAGCGTTTTGTGGCCGTTTTGTTCTTGGATTGTATCTGTGAAACATTTTGTGGCCGTTTTGTTCTTGGATGGTATCTGTGAAACATTTTGTGGCCGTTTTGTTCTTGGATGGTATCTGTGAAGCATTTTGTGGCCGTTTTGTTCTTGGATGGTATCTGTGAAGCGTTTTGTGGCCGTTTTGTTCTTGGATTGTATCTGTGAAACATTTTGTGGCCGTTTTGTTCTTGGATGGTATCTGTGAAACATTTTGTGGCCGTTTTGTTCTTGGATGGTATCTGTGAAGCATTTTGTGGCCGTTTTGTTCTTGGGTGGTATCCGTTGCATATTTACATTTTAAGTTTATGTATATATTGTAAAATATACATAAGAAAGATATGCTATGAATATAGATAATTGAATATGCATTTTTGTTAGATATAAATTTATCTCGCATGTGTATTTTGAAATATTGCATTAAATATCCCCAAAACAAACAGTTAAACCGTCAGTATTTAATAAATTAATAAAATAGTTTTAAAAACTTCTAAATCATAATATAATAGCAACATGACTTGGGTAAATTATTGAATTGTACCAAAATCATTTAATAAAACTTTATTTTGATTTACGGTTAAATAATGTGTAACTAAATACAAATAAATGTTCATTTATCAATAGCAAATCGTATAAAGAGAACGTCGTGAAGGCTATTACTCTGAAGAATTAAAACCAATTTCCGCCATCTAACCATCGTGTTTTTAACAGAACAGATTAACACACTACATAATCAAGTTGCACAAAGCTTAACGTTAATTATTATATAAATCATAAACGTTCCGTTTCTTAAAGCTTTGATTGATTTTTATAATGCTATATGCAACTGGGTCCAAACATTTTGTTTAGTTGTTTCATATATATCTGCGTGTTATAGTATGTATCCTTTTGCACGTGTGTCTGTGTGTGTGTGTGTCTGTGTGTGTGTGTGTGCAATTTTTCTTGTTAGTGGCTTTATAAGCGGTTAACGTGCTTGTGTAATCAAACTTTCTTTAGACAGCGGTACAACAATTTGTTTTTTCATATTATATTTTACATCATTAATATTATATAATATTATTCAAAAAAGCATATTTTTGAACATTATTTAGTTTTATGAACACTGAAATTTTTTATTTGTATGTATGCTATGCTTGTAATTTATATGCATATTTGACTGCTTGACATTTTCCTTAATAACTAATGGCGAAACTAGTGATGGAAAATATTTGAAGACATCATTAACTTAACCCCTGCACTGCTATAGTGTTTCATTCATGCCGTCTTTAATTACAATGTAGTTAGGTGTTTAAATCACTCAATATGACCTTTTGACCCTTGTTAACATCGATATATGTCCATTATTTGGAGGAAAAAAAACTAATAAAGATTTAGAGAAATAGTGGATAAAATCTTTTAATCGAATAATTAAAAAGATTTATTGAGAAAGTAGACATGCAAAAACAAAATAACATTATCAATGCCTGTTAATGGTTAACAAAAACATTGACATGACTATTTCAGTGGACATCTACTGAGATGATGGTTTGTAATATAACGTTTAATTGTCCTTTCCGTATCCTGAACTCTACAATATCTGTTAAGTACTTCAGAGGAATGTTGCTTATATTTGCTTTGTAATTACTTTACATTTGTCTCTTGTGTTCATTTGGTGAAGTAACTTCCAACGGGTTTAAGATCATACTGCTTGCGAACAACCTATATGTGTTGACTTGCTAGTTAAATATTTAATTGACATTTGTTAGAAAATCGTAGTTCAAATGTTTAAAAAACATTTTAGAATGCTTATTAATAACATAATATTTTTGACATGAATTTTACATCTAATTTCTATTTTTTTGACTTTTAATTTTTTCATTTTGATATCTTTTTCTTTACACTATATAAGCCCGTCAAATGTAACCTTGCCTTATATTTATTAAATGCTTATATTGAACCCTGTTACAAGTTACGTGTAATTTTCATATAATCTCCCTTAACGTGGTACTACAGAGGCATAAAAAGGTCATATCCCTGGTGACATGCCAAATGAAAAGTTTTTGTGAAAACATCTTTTAAATAATCCATTCATACACACAAGTTATCTGGTGACATTATCCCACCACATGAGGCCTGTTCAAGAGAGTGTACGGACGCTTTCGCTTTGGCAAGCAAACCATTCAGAAATGACTGTTCGCCCAAGCGCGACCGCTATAAGTATCGTAAGGTTGTTCACTTAAGATTCGAGTTGGCGTCCTTGGCACAAAGTTCATTAGAAGTGTTTTCATAAATTCTAAAACCAACATGCATTTGAATTTATATTTCAGTACAAGTGAATTGTATCCTTCTGGAAGGTACTTGAATGAAAGTATTAGTTAAAATTCGTTAGAGATGTCCGATTTAATTAATATTTTGACCTTTTTTCTCCAGTCAAGTGTCCGTGCCAAAATCTAAGGGATATTATTTGTAAATCTGGATGATTATGATGACTTAGACTAAGTGTGATTGCTCGCGTAGACATTAATAGACATAAAAATGTATGTGCGGGCGCAATGAAAAGCAACCAGTCTCTTGAACAGGCCTAAGTGTTTAACTACATAACTCGCAATTAACCTTGACTTGTTAGATGCACTATAAAACTCTCAGTTAAGCATTATGTATAAATTGTAGTTAGAAATAAAATGGATTAGACACTTTACAATAAATATTACTAATTATGCTTTATAACATGCACTTTATATTTCAAGTTTTGGTTTTCCTATACTTAGCCATTTTTATTATAAAATTAAATGTAATGTGATAAATTACAAATGTCTTTTTCTGATAGAAACATCAATAGGTGCATTTACAAACATTTAATGGTCATTCTACGATTGAACAATATTTTATAAGCAACATAGAATCAATCGATCAATAAAACTTTGACACTTTGAACTCATAACTGTTTTGATTTTGATTAACAGCTTCATCTTAAACATGACATGAATAATGATCTCAAATTCAATTAGGTATTATTGATGAGGCAAGTGATGTAAAATAGGTAATTGTACATACTGAATTGTGAGTCGTTTGGGGTTAAAGATATTGTGATTAATCCAACACAAGTAGATCAGTTTAAAAAAAGAAAGAAAAAAACACACATGTAAAATACCTATACCATATTTTGTATTTTACTAAAGACAGTTTGGACTTAATGTCCGAAGCCTCGGTAGCCGAGTGGTCTAAAGTGTATGAATCAAAGTGTTTCTTACTGCCTAAATTCAAATCCCCACTCTGAAAGATTTTTGTGTGAGAAGTTTGGCATTTCGCTTTTCATCAGGCACTTCGGTTTTTTTCACTCTAAGTGCACTGACCGACTAGATATACGTGAAAGAATATTGACTAACTGGGGTGTAAAACAGCATTAATCCAATCCATCTTTATATTTTGCATTTGGAAAGGTGATGGTAAAAAGTAGAATATTAAGGCCAAATAAAGAACTTACAAGTCTGTCTGTCTAAACCCTCTGCATAGTTATAAATCAGTAGCCTAGTGCACAACTGTTTGGTGAAGTGAATTTTAGGTGCATCAGAAAATTGCAGAACATCATATAAACTGTTAAAAATAAAACCAAGTGTATATGCTAAAAGTAGTTAGAATGTTGAGTAGCCTCTATCCAACCTTAAACTGTGGAAGTTCAACTATCTTGTATTTAAAAAATCCTAAATCCTGGGATACATAAAAAGAATTATGATGGATGGTAGAATATTCAAGATCCTTTCCCTATACTGAGATTTTAAGTTTTTCGAAAATTTAAGGGTTTTTTTTTTTAAATTCTTCATGTATCCAATTTTTTTAACATTCCAGAACCATACACACACACACACACACAGGCACACACACACACACATGGCCTCTGTGGCAGTCATGTTTTAAAGTATGTCACTTAAGGTGTCTCTAACCACCCAGATTTGAATCCACTTGGGCTGACCCTAGAGTTAAAAGTTTATCAGTTCCCTTGAAGGTCATGGTTGTTTTCTCCAAGCACTCAGGTTTCTTCCAATGACTTGAGTCAGTTGAATATTAATAACTGGGGAGTAAAACAATTTTTCAACTCAAAAATACTTGTATATGTCACTGATAACCTTATGGTGGGTAACATCCTTTCATTGGAAGGATTTCATTATCTTATTTCTACCGAATGAATGGCAACCACATAAGACTTCTGTAATTGAACTGCAGATGAAAAATCATATTTCACATCATATTTATTATCTTCAACAATAATGATATCTACATGCACATGGTTTATATGATACAGTATATGTGTTCTATTTAGATTTTTTTTGGCAATTTTCCCCAAAGAACAAATAGTGCCAAATTTTCAACAACTGTTGACAACATACAATTTTAGTTGTGATAAAGTGGCCACTGGTCATGTTAACAGGTTGGCCTTCCAAAAGGGGTAAATATTGTCATAAACAAGTTAATGCAAGAGAAATGTGGCCAGAACAAAGGGGTGGTCATTCAAATGAGTGGCCACTCAAAGAGGGAGTACTGTATCCAGGAATTTTGAAGACCATAATGATACCCTTAGAATAAAAAGCAATTTACAATGATGGTGTATCAAACATTATCATCTTTATAAGAAAAAGTATACTCAACAAATCTAAGTATTAAATACCATTTAATGATATCCACAATTTTAAATGTTGACAAAAAGAAATTAAGTGTCGTTAAGAAATGGGCTTAACTATTACTCAATTTTATCAGTTTCAACACAGTCCTTTGTTTATCAAGTTCTTCTTTCAATAGTTTTTTAACATTTCAGGAAAAAAATGTGAAGCTTCACAGTCAACGTTTGTTTTTGATATTACAATTATGTAAAAAAAAAAGTGATCCAAAATACAACACAATGAATCAATTTCTAATTGTAGGTCATGTATCTTGGTGTAGCACTGAATTTAGCATAAGCTTTGATGACCTTATTGACAGCTTCTAAGAAATCTTTCTCTGTCGCTAACTTTCTTCTGGCTCGGATAGCAAACATACCTGCTTCTGTGCAGACACTGCGGATTTCTGCACCTGAAGTACATAAATATAAATCGATGTATAAACACTGTATGGTTTGTACGATACTTCATTAAAGAATACAGTTAATGACCACTGATCAGAATCTGATTTACGTCATACCATGGCACTTATTTACTAATAGCCCCACATGATTAAGACCAAACCATGGTTGACTAATGATCAACATCTGATTAAGGCCATGCCATGGCAAATGGTTACTAATGACCAGCAAATGATTAAGGCCATGCCATGGTAATAAGTCACTAATGATAGCATTTAATAAGGCTAAGCCATGGCACTTGGTCATTACTGGCCAGCATCTGATTAAGGCCATGGCATGACTCACCTGATGACAGGAATTACTTTTGTATATCATGTTTATATTATGACAATCCTCACCTGAATATGGTAAGATCAGAATTCACAACAAAAAAGTCTTCAATCTGTTATTTGCAGACAAGAATTACTGTAATACCTTCCTAATACAATCAAATCATTAAAAAAGAGCTACCAAAAGTCACTTGTGAACTAAACTAATCAATTACATGTACAAGCTTTTTCTGACATTTTCCCTTCAAAATACTTTACACCAAAACAAACATTGCGTAACAACAATAATAATAAATTTGAAGTTATGGTTGATTTACAAGAACCTGAGGTAAAATTTGCCATACAAGATAACTAAAAATGAACCATTTGGAATTGACTTCATACAATTCTTTAAAGATTTACCTGTGCTGTTAGGACATAACCTGGCTAGAAGTTCATATCTGATATCTTTCTCTACACTCATAGACCTGGCATGGATCTTAAATATGTGTGATCTACCCTGAAAAATATAAATAAATCTAAACATTTATCTTCTGAAAGATACATGTAATTTGTAACCCGGAGAGCATTTTTGTAATATAATTAGGTCCTAGTCATATCAGCACATGGTTTTCTAGTTTAAAAAACATAAGTAGATACCATATTAAATGTTGTTATACAACAAAAGAATCTAAGTCGAGCTGCTGTGGCCAAGTGGTTAAGACATTAGCCTCTCAACTCATGGCACTGATTGTGAGTTCAGCACCAAAATTTGATTTATGTACAATCAACTGAATCAAATACATGTATTACTATAATGGTCTTTCAAGGTAATATGCCATTCCTTCCTAATGATGTTTGTCATAATGACCCTTTTTGATTATGGAAAATGTAAATGCTATTTTTCTTATAATAACATCAATGTTACAAAATAATATTAAATCATGAGATTCCATATACAAATATCTAATTTGCATAATGTTAAATTAATCATGTGGTCAACAATTTTCAAAATGTAGGTATAAATGAGTTTCAAATTACCTCTAATTCTGGTAAGCTAAATTCAATTTTTCTATCTAGACGTCCTGGTCTCATTAAAGCTGGATCTAATGTATCAGGTCTGTTTGTTGCCATGAGAACCTTAATGTTTCCACGGGGATCAAAGCCATCTAACTGATTGATTAATTCTAACATAGTTCTCTGTACTTCATTATCTCCCCCTGCTCCATCATCAAATCTGGCACCTGAAAAAAAAATATGAAGTATAAGTCACAGAGATCTTCAAAAATAAGCAATAGATTTAATATAAAGTAGATGTATAAGTTCTTCATACTTTTTAAGATTACAACACTTATATCAGCTAGTAACCAGGTGAAGGTAAAGACAATATATCTTTGCAATGAGTAAATGACAATGAAGAGCAATTTGAATGGAATCAAGTGGAAAATGGCGTTTCTCATCCAAATCAAGATTTTATCACTTCTATTGAGGTGGTCAGTTCTGTGATGGTGGAAGAGTCTGTGCAAGCTGACACTCTAGATCATTTGTTCATTCAGGTCCAGTCAAAGAGAAGTGAAATTTTTTTTTTTAATTTCATTTATACTATTACACACAGCAGGGTTTTAGGGATTCAACAATATTGCACAACAATAAATGCACCATGTTTCAATATACAATATAATACTTAGATATTTATAGATCACATCTGGTACATTTTGTATTAAAAACAAAAAAAGGTCATTTAGTGTTTATCAACCTTTATATATTCCAGATATAGAATTCTTAAAAAAATTTCTGATGTAGTGTAATTTGAAAACACTGGATTTCTTTCGAATTAGCGACTCCAAGTCTCAGTGATCTTACATGTCAACTTAAATGGTCACAGCCTCTCTTATTATCTCTAATCTAGCTCATATAAGTGTAAAAAATTGGTAAGTTTGCTTATTTAAGATCAATGGTTTCCTCAGGGCACTGGTTTTCTCCACCACATGAGACTCCATTAACCTAAGTTAAACAAACTTGACTAGGGCATAAAATAAATAGCTTACAACATTAAAATGTATTTCAATGTTAGCATCCTAAAAGTTCTGACACGTAACAAATGAGAAAAGATATCCCAGTAGCATTAGTTGTATTGAGGGTTTTATTATATGACATTCCACATACCTCCTACTGCGTCAATTTCATCAAAAAAGATTATACACGCCTTTTTAGATCTGGCCATTTCAAACAACTCTCTAACCATTCTGGCACCCTAAACATAATAGAGTATAAAAGTTGTATCATTAATATAATCATCAGTTAGAAAACTATTGTGTATGTACAAATGTAGATGAAATTTATTACTTTTGTAAATAAAATAAAATACATACTTCTTCTGCACAGATATTATGTACAGCATAATGGTTTATTTCTTAAACTGTGTAATAATGTTTAACATTTACAAATTTCTTTGAAAAACTACATCAAAATAATGGAGATAAAAGTCTTCATAATTTTAAACCTTTCTTCTGTATTTTCTTTAGCTTTGGAAACTAAGTGAAAACACATTGAAAATCTAAACTTATCAAAATATCTGCTGAGCACATTTTTTTTTTTTTTTTTTTTTTTGTTTGTTTGGTTAAATACTGATTTTTTTATTCTGTCTAAATTAATTTTTTTTGAATTCTAATGACAAAACACTAGCAAAAGTTTAAACACAGCTTAGAAAAAGAACGTGTAACAACCAAACAGGACTAGAACATTGGACATTCCCAATACTGCACTCGAACAACTGAGCTACCTAGTCACCTTTTAAGTCCAGTCCACTACAGAGGAAAAAACAAATAAGAGTGACTGAAAAAGTTTTGATGTTTTAATTATACATGTAATGACATAAATGACATGAATGACAAACCTTTAACTGTGCCTAAGCTTACCTCTCCAACATATTTCTGTACTAGCTCTGAACCAATGACACGAATAAAACAGGCATCGGTTCTGTTAGCTACAGCTCTAGCACAAAGTGTCTTCCCTGTACCAGGTGGACCAAATAACAGAACTCCTTTAGGTGGCTCTATTCCTAGATTTACAAATTTTTCAGGCTGTAAATAAAAGCAAGTTGCAAGTTAATAACGGAAACATAAGAATCAAATTAATGATATATGCAGAGTTAAGCATTCACTCAGTGAATGAAATTGCAAAATTTCAATAAATCTGAGACCTAGATGTAATACTTTCACTTAACATGCATTACATTTTATATTGTCTATTTATCCTATAAGAATACTGAGCTCAATAGAAGCAAACAGAAAAAAACTCTTTGTCTTGTCACTTTGCTTAAAAGCAAATTTTTTATTGTAATTTTAAGTTTCTTTTTAACAGGAAAATGCTACCAAAATTATCATCCAGGCTAGATACAGGGCATAAATCAGTCTAATTACAAAAGGCTGTGCAGAGAGCATCTAGCTACATGAAATCATAATCTCAATTCACTACCTGTGGTCAAGTGGTCTAAAGCGTGCACTTAAGATCACAGTGCCCCTCACCGCCTGGGTTTGAATCCCACTTGGGACAGATCCTAGTGTGAGAAAGTTTGTCAGTTCGCTTGCTGAAGATCTGTGGTTCTCTCTCGGCACTCCAGTTTCCTCCACCATCCAAGAACTGACTGCCTCGAATAAAGTGAAAGATTCTTGACAAGAGCGTAAAACACAATTACTCCACTCCACTCCATTCACTACTAAGTCATTTTTTTCATAACTTACATGAAGTAAAGGTGTTTCTACAACTTCTCTAAGTTTTTCTATTTGTTCCTTACACCCACCAACATCACTGTATGTAACATCTGGTTTCTCTTCAACTTGCATCATCGTCACTGAGGGGTCTATCTTCGGGGGTAGGGGTATGTGAATCTGGTATTTATTTCTGTCAACCCTGAAAATTAAATTTATATGCTGTAAGTTTAAATTTTTCAAATGATGAAACTTACATGTAAATAAATTCTGGATACCATATTATTGACTTTTTTCGGGTTACACAAAAAAACCAACATGTAGAAATAAGCATATGTCTATTGTATATGATTTCAAGCAAGTTGATATTTCATCAATAATGTAATGGAATATAATGATATAATGATGCATTCCTGTGTGTACACATATGCAAATATCTCACCATGACAATATGACAGTATGACAATCAAATTGTGACATTACAAAAAATGTATGACATACCGTACAAATAACATCCTATCAATACCTCTAAATTCCAGTATTTATATTTGTGTGTCATACAAGCACTGAAAATACTAAAAACTGTCAAAATCTCAAAAAGCAGCTTGCCTGCATGACTTGTTCATTAGAAAACTTTAACAAAATCTTGAGCGGTGAATGGTGCTAACACTTATGCCAGAATAATAATTCTGTATCTTACACAAGGAAGCTAAAATTCAAGACAAAGATTGGTCATCTTACCCTACTCTCATTCCTTCTTCAATATCAGTAGGAGCTACCTGGTCACCCAGATCTACCACAAACTTAGCAAACTGTTTCACATTTATTATATATTTGGGATCATCCGAGTCTGCATTTATAATCTTTGTACATCTGGCCACCTGTAATGGCTGTTCACCTGAAAATTAAAATCAACAGAAAAGGTTAGTGTAGCCTTTCTCATAAAGGTTTTTTAGAGCATGAATTATCTGATTATTCTCTCTCTTCTTTCACCATCCTGAGAAGCAAAGTTTAAATGACCTTCCTCATTTTGTTGATATTTACTACAATAAAGAATACAAAATCTGAGAAATAATCAGATTGGATTCGGTTGGATTAATGGTGTTTTAAGCCTCAGTCAAGAATCTTTCACTAATAAAGAGGTGATAAGCTGAGGAATGGTAAAAAACAGCAGCACCCACAAGAATAACAATTCTGTTGCAAGCGAACTAAAAAACTTGAGAAAATCTGATGAAAACAATATGTTTAAAGACTCAATAAATTGTCACCCTTTTGTTTCAAAGGAAATCTCGAATAACTATTGATATTTAAAATATTATTTATATTTATTAATATTGAAATTTAAGTTGCATTTCAGTTTTTGAAGGTATCACTGCCTTTTTATTAATCCTTACCATGAAATCCTGGCTGATGAACAAGTCTGATATGATTTAAAAACAGTACTGGTGGTTAACCTATTCTTTTCATCATGTTTGCTTTTAATATGATAATGATTTCACTTTAGATAAAAGTATTATTCTGAAGCAGAAAACACTTGACTAAAATCACAAAAAATTGATAATTCATTTCATCCAAAAACAGCATAGGACTGATGTAGATAGAAAGAATGTATACCCAGCCAGAATAGGTCCTACATTAGTACTGTGATATAAAGATGTATGAAATACACTTACTTTGTAATGTTTGTTTATCAGCAGCTAAATCCCACAAAGCTGGGGGAGCAAGACCTGTATCAGATTCTTTTATACCTGAAATTAATATAGTAAAACCTTGTTATAATGTCCCTTGTTTAAAATAACACAATGCTTATTGCTGATTTTTTTTCAAAAAATCCAACATTCCAAGTATCAATGTTTTCTTTCAAAGTATTCCCAGATACATAAGTAACAGAGACAGTACACTTCATCTTACCTGACCACTACAGTAGCTCAGTTAGTAGAGTGCTCAATTCATATGTGGGAGGTCAGGGTTCAAATGCTGGGCGAGTTTTACCAAGATTGAAAGTTGGTAGAGACTGTTCTTTCGCCAAGCACTTGGTATTTAGAAATGAGTCACAAGGTCCTTCAGAGAAGACCTTTAAAATTGATGCCAAATGTCACAGCAGGCATGGTATGTTAAAGTACCCTCCCAACACATTGCCCTAAACACACCGCAAAGGTCAAAATTTTTGTCACTTCACCTATAGCTAATGATATCTTGAGATAAGTGAAACATTCTCGACTGGGACGTA
The DNA here is from genome assembly GCA_029721355.1 of Tegillarca granosa. NCBI lineage: Eukaryota > Metazoa > Mollusca > Bivalvia > Arcoida > Arcidae > Tegillarca > Tegillarca granosa. Next base: position 27,038,639 of record CM056597.1, read on the forward strand.
ACTCTCCATTAAAACAAATCAAATCTAACCTGACTAGTGTACTGATGTTCTTTTTTTTACACAATAAGTACCCTTTACCTAACCTGATTGATAATCTTAATAGTATAGTACTAGTTCTAGATCAAATCAAAAGTTAAGATTTACCAGTATACTTAAAATAGAGTAAAACTAATTACATATTTTAAATACTAATGACAGTGGATGGAATACAGGAGGATCTCTCACACTATATGCAAATGTTTTAACAACTGAGTTTCACAGAGCTCTACAGTTTGTTTAACACAAAGAGAGACAAATCTCATACCTTCATAAGCAAAACTAATATATGTTGATCCTTTAGTGGTTTTCAAGTCTCTTTCATATTTAACATAAAAGAAATATGTGAATAAACAACAGAGGGTAATGAAAATAAAACTGCTAATGGAACCTTCCAGGGTACCTTGTGTTCAATACGTTTTAATGTTTATGCAGAATGAAATGGAAAACAAACAAATTCTAAAAAAAAAAAAAAAAAAGGTTGTTACTATGGAAAAATGTCACCCTATTCCATTGCCAATATGAAATAAATGTCCCACAAATGCTACAAGATATCATATGGTGAACTGGATAAATTCCATTGTCTCTGTATCATACTGGTATATAGTCAGTGTTTTCCCTGTTAATCAACTCTTTTCATAATTTGTATAATACTGGTATATATCCAGTATGTTTCTAACTAACAAGTACCTGTTAATTCATTTACTCTTTTCATTATGTTTTGTATGTCTTCCTCCACTTGTTTAATGGACTTACTATACTGACCGACGCCCTGTAACAAACAAAACATCATTAAAAATTGTTCTAATTTTACATGTACTTGTTCAAGTGATCAAAAAATCACTGTATGAAAATCATCAAGAGCAAGTTTTCATCATCAGCAGCAGCATCAGCAACATCATCATCATTAAGAAAATTCAACATCATCACTAGCATAAATTCAACAAAATCAGCAGCATAGATCATCAACATTACCATCAGCAGCAGTAGCATTATAATCATCATCCTTTTTTAAATATTTGTATAATTTGTATATATTTTCAGAAAAATAAAATCCTACACCAAAATACCCACCCAATATAAAGAAAAGAACTCAATCTAAAATAACAGTAAATTAATAATAGCCACAAAAAAGAATTTTCTCAAAATCAGTGTTTTCTCTTTAAAATTGACATATTTACCCCATCAATACTGAACTAAAAAACCATGTATATATGTTAAACTTCTAATATAATTACATGATATCTAAAGTTTCTACAGAAAATTCTATAAAATAAGTAAGAAAGCCTTTTTTCTAAAATACTAAAATACTAAAACTGCAGAGAAATATGTGAACACTTTTGAAGTAATAGCACTATTTCTTTTTGGTATGTATTTATTATTATTAACTTGCTATTCTTAATCATAACATAAAGCATGTAGCAAACTTTAACACAAAAGGTTAACATTGTGTTCTAGATGGGTTTTCTGGGCAATAAATTATTTAAAAACATATTACAGATGTTTAAAAATAAATCAGGATAATAATAGGATCTGAATTACATATAAGTCTGTTGTATAATAGAGATGTTTTTGTATGAATGATGAAAGAAAAATGACATGGTCAAGTGACTACCTGTAAGTTACACTTCATTAAATTCCAAAGCATATAGCACAAAATTAAAATAATAATAATCCACTTACATATGTCTTTAATAAGGCAATATCTCCTTCATCAAGAGCTACAGTAAAAAAGATAAAAAATAAAATAAATAAATTAGAATACAATCACAGTGAACAATTCACAAATAAAATGATAATGGAAAACAAATTAAAAATTCCTTTATTTGGTTTGTTTAATTATTTAATTATTTATTATTTGAGCTTTTCAAATCTTTAAAATCAATTATCCCGAAGCATGATATTTTATACCATTATGGCAATTATTGTTACCCTTTCATTTTTTTTAAAAAACTTTTTGGGGTTTCAAAATGCTTCATAAATATGGGGTAGGTATAAAAAGTAAACGGGAGTAAACGGGAGTATACGGGAGTAAACGGGAGAAATAAAAGAAAAGATAATTGATATATTTTGCCTACGGTAGGTTCATTAGATGCAAATTTAAAAAATGAACAAATTAAAAAAAAAATTATGACTCTAGGATGATTTTTAACGATTTTATGGCGAAAATATGTATGCATGTGTATGATACTGTTCACCAATACGTGTTAGACAGGAGTAAACGGGAGAAATTATAGAGAAGTTAATTAACATATTTTGTCTACGGTAGGTTCAGTAGATGCAGTTCAAAAAAATAAACAAAATTAAAAAAAGAATTATGGCTTTAGGTAAGATTTTAAGTACCGGTATTTTACAGCTAAAATTGTCCTTCTGTGTCGTAACTACGTAATGTCAAAGAGAGGTAACTCTTGTAAACAATGGGTGTCAATAGAAGAGTATGTAAAACGCCTTGTCACAGTGTCATTGCTTTTGTTATTAATATGAATGTTTTGTTAATAATTAATCAATACTAATTGACAACTTAATTACCTGATGAATGATTTTTTGATGAGCTACGGGTCCCCCAATCCAGTAATCACGAATAAATTAATAAAGAATATAATAATAAGGTAAAGAAGTCCACCACTTGAACAAATTACACTCAGTCTAATATTAAAAAAATATCGGAAAAAAAATAACAATTAATTTTAACGAAACCATATTAAAATTAATTTTAACTGAAGATACTACATTTCGAACTGTTTTTTTTAGAAAAAAAGATGGTAATTTCACTCATTTGGCAACAAATATAAATTCAATAGCTTGTATACAATCTAATAAATAAAATTTAGTTTTTTTATTTCGGCTTTAAAGGTCACTGTGGTGTATTAATAGACATAGATATATACAAGCGTATCAAAAACTATTTATATTAAAGCTCATATTAAAACATCTGTTAGAGAATTAAAACATGTTATCCCCCGAAATAAAAAAAAAGTCAATTTCCACCGCGGTCTGCCGAAAAGAATATTCTCTGCTTGGTGGAAAGTAAAAAAAAAAAATCGTCTACCGCGATGTTTATTGAAAACTAAATACATTTAACCCTGGATGTGTACTTCACCATTTGAAGATGTATCAAGATCAATAAACATGATAAAAAATATAATGTAAATACCGGTTTTAAGAAGAATCGTAAAAAATAAAAAATATAATGTAAATACCGGTTTTAAGAATAATCGTAAAAATAAAAAATATAATGTAAATCCCGGTTTTAAGAAGAATCATTTTTAAAAAAATGAAACAACATCTTCACTGATTATATAACTTGACAAGAAGTTTTGACTTCTAGCGAAATCCGACAATACATCACTGTGCACGTGCCCTTACAAGTTAACCTTTGCAAATGTTTTGACAGCTAAAAGACGATGTTTAGGTCAGCAAAAATTAAAAAGTTTATTATTTCTACGAAAACCGAGAATCTGTCCCATTTTATTTATTTATTTATTTTATCAATTTATTAGTATTATTACCTTTTTATTGTAAAAAATAAAACCTGTCCCAGAAAATACATTCCCTCATCGGCATTTAAAACGTTTTGAATTATACATTAATTTTATTTTATGTTTCTGGTACATGTAATACACGATGTATTTCTCTTGCATTTCAATATACCGCACATTACAGTCATGATAAATAAGCGTTTAGCGTATACGCTTACCGCTTAAAATACATTTTTACGATAAGTCTTTTAATACCAATCTTTCAATTTATTATTTTCAGATTCAATACAATAAATAAGAAATTTTCGAAAATTAAAATGTGGAGAATGTATTCAGTGAAAAATGATAAATTATTACAACGCCAATTATTCAAAATATACATATATGACAAGAATAAGCTACTGTGTTGTCATAATGGTCTTGTAAATCCGTCGGACTAATTTTTTTTTCAATGCTTAAAATGATACATTTGCATCATTTTTTCATTTGACAATACAGGTATATAATTATTTTATTGGAACTTCAAAAACGGTAAATTATTGGGACAGGCATAATACTACGTAATACTATTACTGGACGAAGTTTTTGGATTATGAACATATGTAGTAATTAATATCCTTTATTACCCAATCAAAACAATCTTTCTGCATATTAGATTATGCTATTACCATTAATTAATTAATTAATAATATATATTCACACAAGTTAAAACTTATTTTTGTGAATAAATAATTTTCAGTAGGATTAAATTTTTTTTTTCTTTTTTTCTTTTTTTTTTTTTTTTTGTACAACAACCTATAGCTACATTACCATTTATTAATTTCATAATAATAATTTAATTAACAAAATAAATCAATCTTTTACTATTTAAATCCGACTCTAAAATTATACGGTCGAATAATCATGTCGCGTCTGCTAATTGACACCCACAGTTTAAAAGAGTTACCTCTCTTTGACATTAGGTAGTTATGACACAGAAGGACAATTTTAGCTGTTAAATACTTAAAATCTTACCTAAAGCCATAATTCTTATTTTAATTTTGTTTATTTTTTGAACTGCATCTACTGAACCTACCGTAGACAAAATATGTTAATTAACTTCTCTATAATTTCTCCCGTTTACTCCTGTCTAACACGTATTGATGAACAGTATCATACACATGCATACATATTTTCGCCATAAAATTGTTAAAAATCATCCTAGAGTCATAATTTTTTTTTTTTTTTGTTCATTTTTTTTTCTTTTTTTTTTTTTTTTTGTACAACAACCTATAGCTACATTACCATTTATTAATTTCATAATAATAATTTAATTAACAAAATAAATCAATCTTTTACTATTTAAATCCGACTCTAAAATTATACGGTCGAATAATCATGTCGCGTCTGCTAATTGACACCCACAGTTTAAAAGAGTTACCTCTCTTTGACATTAGGTAGTTATGACACAGAAGGACAATTTTAGCTGTTAAATACTTAAAATCTTACCTAAAGCCATAATTCTTATTTTAATTTTGTTTATTTTTGAACTGCATCTACTGAACCTACCGTAGACAAAATATGTTAATTAACTTCTCTATAATTTCTCCCGTTTACTCCTGTCTAACACGTATTGATGAACAGTATCATACACATGCATACATATTTTCGCCATAAAATTGTTAAAAATCATCCTAGAGTCATAATTTTTTTTTTTTTTTTGTTCATTTTTTAAATTTGCATCTAATGAACCTAACGTAGGCAAAATTTATCAATTATCTTTTCTTTTATTTCTCCCGTTTACTCCCGTATACTCCCGTTTACTTTTTATACCTACCGTAAATACGAAATACTAGTATAAGGAAGGACTTCCATTTGTACCCCCACCCAAATTTACTTTTTAGCTAAATTAGCGGTTAAAATGATATAATAATTCAATATTTTACATTTTGTGAAGGAAAATTTTTTTTAAAAATCTACATTGGTTTTAATGGGTGGGGGGGGGGGGGTAAAAAAAGGAAGTCCTACCAAATATAATACACATTACAAATTACATAAGGGTCTGTTGTAAGGTTTGTTAATGTTGTTTTACATCACATAGAAATTTCTCAACTATTTGTGAGAGAATTACTGACCAATCAAATTGTAAATTTTGTGTGGTGTATAAGTTGTGTACAAGTATTTCAGCTCTGCACAGTATGCACTTATGACCACTTTTATGAATGCTAGTACTCTCAATATTGTTGAACACCCCCACCCGAAATATATAATCCATCCTTTACCAGGAGAATAAAAGATACTTTATTATGTTGAGCGACAAAAATAAGCAATTTCGTTTGGGGCTTAAGATTGTTTTGTCGTTCAATGCAACTAATTCAAGTAGAATTTAGTACAGGTTATGACAATGACTTGCATTATTTGACACACGTAAAACTTGTTTGTGTGAATGTTTATGAAAATATGTTGTAAAACTAAAATGTGAGACGCTTAATTTCAATCTTAATTGTTCACCTTGAATAGGTTTTTCATCTTCTTTGTCTTCCTTTACCCTTCTTTGATCCGACCCTAAATGATCCGGCATTTTTAATTTCAATAGCAATCTTAACTAACCGGAAATCGATATAATTGCAAACCTAGACAGAAAGTTTGCTTGGATGGCAGTTTTAAAGTCGTACCATAAACGTTAAAACCATCTAAATTTTTACCATGATTAATATTAATACAACATTTTGAGAAAATCATTCGACACTGGACAGATCCCAAGAGACAGGACAAAAGCAAATGTAACTCCAATTTTCAAAAAAGGCTGAAGGAAGAAAGCCGACAATTATAGACCTGTCAGTTTAGCAAGATTCTATAGTAATCAGAGATAATATATAGTCAGAGACATATATATATATATGTCTCTGTATATAGTGGAACACAATTTGCCACAATAATCTGTTTAATCCAGCACAACACGGTTTCAGAAGTGGTTATTCCTGTATTACCCAGCTCCTAGAGTTAATGGAATATTTGACTAATGCTCTGGAAACAAAGAAAAGATTGGCGTAGTGTACCTTAATTTCTGCACAGCTTTTGACAAAATAAGCTACAGACTGAAACTCCTGTTACTGAATTTTTTATTTGAAAAATGGCAAAGGAAGAAAAATTCTCAACTGGATAAAAGTATTTTTATCACAGCAAGAACAACAAGTAGTTATAAATGATAACCACTCTGTACTGTTACAGTAAAAAAAATGGTGTACCTCAAGGCATACGCAGTGTTTTACTTTTCCTCATATACAATGATAAGCCAGAACATGTAAATATTACCATCAAATTGTTTGCTGACGATACCTAGCCCCAGTAACCGGACTCAGCAAAGCTTACAACAAGATATAAACAAAATAAGTAAAAGCATGGGCCTCAACCTGGCAAATGGAACTCAACACCGACAAATAAAAACCGTGAGATGAGACTGGGCCAAGGATAAAATAGCAGAGAAATGACATACAATTTAATGCAAAACTTTAGCAAAAGTTGAGGAAGAAAAAGACTTGGGGTGATAGTGGATTATATAACGGTGTCGACTATGGTGAGAAATGGTAAAATTTCGTTAAACTCTCTCTCTCTTTCTCTTTCTCTCTCTCTCCCTCTCTCTCTCTCTCTCTCTCTCTCTCTCTCTCTCTCCTCTCTCTCTCTGCTTTTTTGTACTAACTGATCAATCCCGATACACCCGTGATTCCATAGAAACGGTCAAGAACACACACACTCACGCGCGCACATAAAATGTAAGCGTCAAAATAAGTATTCTTAATTAAGATCCTTAGATAAGGCTAAGACTGCTTACCTGTAAAAAGCGGAAAATCTGGCATCCTCTATGAGGCATATTGTGGTTTGTTTTTCGGTTTGCTCACAGTACATTTTTGTAAAAATTATCTCAAATGTATGTCATAAAAACATTGGTTTTATAAATTCCCACCTTTACAGATAATAAGTCGCATTCAGTCAAACTTTTTAAGTACATTTTAAGTATTTTTTCTGTTGCAGCAGCGACATTTAAAATGTTTTAAAACTGGCTTTAGTTATATTAAAGATATTTTTATTTTCCATTTTTTACAAAGGAGATTGAATTCATTTAAAGGTTTTTTACCACAATTATTTGTACATCAAACTTGATGCAAAAATTGTTTTGCAACATATAAACTAATTACTTTTGAAGTTATTTTGGATATTTGCATTAGTCACGCTTACTGAAAACCCCGATAGAACTTTCTGCATTTCGATGAGTTTATTATAAATAAAATAAATTGAAATGACATCTCTCAGAAAAGAAAATATCGATGCCATTCACACTGCTAAGTTAATTGATGCACAGCACGGCATTGGAACAATACCACCGCTATCAATGAATACGATAATGATGTGTAATGATATGGTTAGATGAGATTAAGAATCATTTCAAAATGACTGGTTTCCGTTGTCTTTTGGTGAATATATTTTGCAGAATACAGTTGACCCTGTGATTCAAAATATTTTTTCTTTTATTTTCATTTTTATTTTCATAAATACTTCTTTAATACAAATTTACTTATATATAACATTAAATAAAGAGAGTAAAAACTCAAATACATAGAGAAAAAATCTAAATCATATTTCGGTAAAAATTACAATTCTTAATTTGTATTAACCACCAACTTCCTGCCACCATTTCCATGGGTTTTATGTAAACAATTTCGTGAAAATGATTATTTATGTGGAGAACAAAGCGTTTCCGGTAATTTTACAAGTTGTTTTAATTACTTTCAAACTCTGTCCGTAAACCAAATCATTTTTCAGTACAAACAACTCCTAAATTGGTACGACTTTTCCGCAGGTGCTTGCACTACAGTGTTTGGACTGTTGCCAGTAATGGCAGTATTTGAGTAAAAATTTTACAGTGAAAAAATAAAAACATTAATTTGAAACTGAGTATTATGACTTAAAATGCTCATTGATATGTATACTCATAAAATTATTTTCATTTATTTTTTAAAAGAAACGGATTATTCAGAAAGAATTATAAAATATATTAATGCTATTTTAATCTTGATGACCTGAACATCTAAAAAAATTACTATCTGGTTCATGTCTGCTGTAGCACTAGTTTTTCAGGGTTTTAAAAGAGATGTAAAAAAAATCTGTAGCATGTCACATACCGTTATGTATGCAGTTTGTCGTAATTAACTGACACCAAAATGCATGCCATCTTAGCTGAAATATAAAATGCAGAGCATTTCAAAATCCTTACAGGGATTCAATATGTTAAAACACACAAACAGTCATTTGGGAAATATATCACTGAAAAATCATTAGTAAATGGTAAAAGTTTACCAATTGTATACACTTGACTAAAAGTGCCTTTGTTATCTTAAGTAACAAAAGTGTCACAAGTTAAATGATTATGAATTTTTTTAAAAAAATTATTCATTGCCAATTTTTATACACCACAATATCAAAGGAAATTGGCTGATATTTATTAAAAAAATTAGAAATTAAAAAAATTTAGGAAAGAGGATTGAAAAAAGTGGACTTTAGATACAGGTTGAAGAGTCATTTGGGACTGAAAAGGGTGGACTTTATTTACATTTGACAGGTGGACTTTATATAGAGGGTTATTGTGTAGTAAAATCAATTGGAGATACTTCAGACCAGTTGCTATAGACAGGGGGCTTTATTTAGAGGTGGATTCTTTAGCAGAATTTATACTGTATATGTATTATAGAAGTTAATGTGTCCCCCTGTCAGGCAACATTCTACCATTCAGGAGATAATTGCCAGAACATTTGATTTCCCCCAATCTGTTGAATGGTCACTTATTACAATTTCAAAATGATATATGTATTGTGATGGGTTTTAAGTATAGTTACAGGGCTTTATTGCTCACTTTACATTCACTGACTTCTAAACAGCACCATTTAAAAATAAGCTTTATTTCATGGAATATTGAAATCAAAATGTTTTACTTATTTATTTTATGTATTTTTAATTTTTTTTTTTACAGTATAGGACATTTGTTACTCTCATCAGTCCATATGACAAAGTAGCCAGAATCAGAGCTCAGTTACTTCATATTTTACATGAAATTGGCAGAGAAGATCACCAGTTTAGATTGCGGTATAAAGGACAGTTTTTGAGAGATGCCTTTCTCATTGAAGAATATGGGATAACTGAAAATTCAGTGGTAAAAATGGTTCCAATGTCTAAAAAACATGATGTGAGTATGACTACATTATCGCTTACTTCCAATCAGAGAACAAGGTTCTACCAGATCTTCCCATTCATTACAGGTCTTGCTCCTCTTTATTGTCTCAGTAATTAAGGTGTAGGACCTCATTGACCAAATCATCTAAAAAGCGCACAGTGTCTCTAATCGCCTAGGTTCATATACCTCTTTGGCATATCCTATTGTGTGAAAATTTATCAGTTTGTTTGCCAGAAGTCTGTGGTTTTTCTCTGGGTACTCCAGTTTCCCTCACCATCCCAGAACTAATGGCCTTGATATAAGTGAACATATCTTGACTGGGGTGTAAAACATCATTACGCCATTCCACTCATAAATCAAACACAAACACACCAGTCCATGTACAAATCACAGTCCCAAAAAGCAAAGTAAAAACTTTTAAACTGACTAAAAGAGTTAAAATATGTGAACTTCCACAAGGGAAGGGTAAGCCCCTCCTGAACAATGAGTGGAGCAGAGGGGAGTAATAGCATTTTACGCCCCAGTCAAGATTTGCATTTGCAATATATAAGTAACTAATGTATACTTTTGGATTTTTTCCCTTTCTTTTTGAAATATGATCCACGTGAACACGTTAACAAGTTTACAGTCAATTTTAAATGTGTAAGAAATAAATCTTTTAATATTTGGCTTTTATTTTCAGTCTGTAGCAGACTTAAGATCTATTGCCAGCACTGCAACATTAAATACTGATCTTGGTCCAGGTCATAGAGCTGATGTCAAAGCTGCCCTGTTTAGAGAAATAGATCAATTTTGTCTGAGAGAAAAACTTCTTAAAAATTTTGAAGTAAGTATTTTTCTTTGTGTTAGTGGATTATAGTTTAATAAAATAATTTATTAAAGCTGAAATAAATTTTTACATGAAGTTCTGCATAAAGAAAAGCAATCTGCAGCAGAGTAATTTATTCTTTGCAAGTAAATTTTTGTGATGTAGAACTTGCTCTACTCACTGATACAAGTATGCACATAAAATTTGTATTTGGGATTTTATAGAGTTCTTTATTTCGCCCATTTACACAATCTCATCCAGACTGCCAAAATTAAAATTATTTAAATACATGAACATGTATACAAATCTCTAGCAAATGGTTGGTAGTTTTTTCCAGGCACTTCAGTTTCCCCCCCCACCATTCCAGGTCTGACAGCCTTGATATTAGTGAAAAATTATTGACTTTGACATAAAACACCATCAGTCACCTCACCTCAAGCCACTTTGAACTGTTACTTAATTTTGTCCTTGGTTATGATCTGACTGCTTGTTTTCAGCATATAGCTTCACCTTATGGTGATAAGAACACTTCCATCTGAGAATTTTGAATTTTAGATTTGTTATTGAGTTTTAGATTTTGTTTTAATGAAGATAGTGAACTATACATAAAGTTAAAACTTTTAACAAGGTTCTCAAGTTGTTATTGTTTTAATTCATTTTTGTGGAAACTCAATCAGTTTCAGTTTTGATTTTGTCAGAAAAGTGTCAATGTAGTTACAAACATTTGTGAAAATAAATGATAAAACGGGGACAATTTAAACATTTTTCTGCCTATTTGAGTCAGTGATCAATCTGCTGATGCAATGATCAAGTAAATGAAACATTGGCTGAGTGAAAGACAGAAATATGGAAACATGGATATACTCTCCTAATGATTGAATGAAGGATTGGGAAATTTGAATTGGAAAACTGACTAGCCAAAATATTGAAATTGTCAAACAGAAAAAATTAAAACTAAAAATTTTTGAAAGAGTTGTTTATTAAAAAAATAAAAACTTTCTACCTAGTGATTAGTAGTGATAGTGGAACTATCTATACCAGTATATAAATTTTTAGAAAAAAATAACATACAAAATTTATGGGTGGTTGTTTTTAATAATTAGACTGATCACTCAGAATTGAAAACACAATATCGGGTATTCAGCATTGTAATATATTGAACAAAATTATTGATATTGTCTAACTGTTACATTAATTGTCCTTTATTTCAGGGTTTACTTTACATGCATTTCTTGACCACCTGTCTGACACTGCTGACCACATATTGGTATGCTTTCTCATGGAAATTTTTTGTCTTCCTCTTCTCTGTGTTTTTTCGGCCAAATTTTACAAGAATTGGTGGATATGTTGGTAATTATACACATTTGTAAGTATTCCATTTAATAGTATCCGGTAACACATGAATAAAAAGAACACAATATGCCCATATGGAAAGGGGTGATATAGATAAAGATTATATATTTTATTTTAAGTTTTATTCAGTATAGGAGACGATCCAATATTTAAGTAACAAACTGGACACTGAAAATCATTCATGAAAAAGTTAATTAAAAAAACTGTTTGACTTTTGCAATAAAATACTTAATCTAACATCAGTGTAAGTGTACATTCGTGTACAAAGATTACCATAAACAAACACCAGGGGGCCTCGTTTGATGAGTGGTCTAAAGAGCACTCTGACAAATCACAGTGCCCGATCTCACTGCCAAAGTATGATTCAAACTGGGAGCATTTGTCTGTTCACTTGCTGAAGCTTCGTGTTTTCTCTGGGCACTCTGGTTTCCTCCATTGTCTTGATATAACTGAAAACTTTTAACAGATGACTTAAACACCATTACTCAATTCTTTATTTTAAAATTACAGATGGTATTTATTTACAGACATTGCTGTGTTTATTTCTTTAATTTGATCATTACCCTAGCTACTTTGTTTACTTACAGGAGATATGTATTTGCTATTGCATGTGGACTATTTAATCTTGCTATCATGGGAGCTGCTTTGTACTTTGCCTCGGTATCTTGGATATCTGTCGTTGTAAGTATATCTTGTAGGTTATAAATGTGTGTTAAATCCTAAATTTACATGTAAATGTGTTTAAAGATGTGTTAACAAATTTTGGGTAAAAAATTTCAAAATTTCAAAAAAAAAAAATCATATAACAAATTTATTGATCGAGATGATGATGGAAAATAAAATATATTGTACATCAGTTAAATGCATTTTGGAATAAAAAAAACTCAGAGATACAATAAAGCCTCCAGAAACAGAACTCTTAAAAAAGCGAAGTCCTATCAAATCGTCCCGGATCTTTCAGTCCTAAAATTTTCATTCTTGATTTTAAATTAAGCCCTATAAATTCTTTTTTAAAAACAATATTTTTACGTTATTTTAAAAAAAATTTAAAAAATTTAAAAACTTCCTGTTCAGCTGTCAGTTTTTTTTTTGATAAGACTCTACAAAAGAGGGACTGGACATTACATTCATAATGGAAAAATTCTATGGGACCCAACATCCAAATTCCATGAAAGTAATTAGGGGCAAATAACTCTGGGTTACATCTCTATAAACTGCAACCTGTCAAAACTGAATTTTTTACCTAGTCTGGAGAACAACCGGTTTCTACCTGATTAAGGTTTGCTTCAGTTAAAAATGTCTGTTTGTATTATATAGTGATAAATTTCAGTCTAAACTTGATGAAATATAATCTTTATGTTATATTTACAGAACCATGGTTGTACAGATTGGATATTTACTGGGGATTGTTCACATAGAAATGTATTTACGGCTATCTTCTACACATTTGAATCAGTTTTATTGCTGACATCAGCTGTTATATGTGGGATACTTATTTATTCCTTCAGATTAGAGGTCAGTGATTAATTTGCCCTTTCAATTTCATGAAATTCACTGTTGGAAATCATTTTTCTGTTTTTTTTTTTGTTTGTTTTTTTTTTTTTTTTTACAAAAAATATAAATAAAAATACTTTCTGATTCTTAGATTAAACTATAGAGAATATTATACATTGGTTTTGAAAATTAAACCAGTAAACAAAAATATATCTACAATTCTAACATTTTTGTTTATGCAAAACGAGGAGCTGTATATACTAGTATTTGTATTTCATCATGTGATCAATGTGCCCAAAATTTGATGGTGTCATACATATCTGTGATGTTTTCAAAAGTAACTCTTTTTTTGTCTGATTTAGAAACCCTTTACTGTATTCCTTCTAATTTCATTTTCAGAAAAATTTTAATATAATTTAAGTTTCAAATATCCAAGAATTTGAGGAAAGTTGAAAATTGAATATTTTGAAAATTGAGAGTGTTCGAATATTAAAAGTGTCCTGAAAATAAAAGGCATTTATAATGATTATATAATTTTCAGATGGGTGACTATATAGAACAGTTCTTAGTCAAAGAAAGAGACATTGAGCAAGTAATGAAGGATGCTAGACATGGACGGTTGAAGGAAAAGAGAACAGCAGCTTATGAATTGGCAGCAATGGCCGCATCTGGTGATGATAACAAATTTAGAATTGTTGCTGAGGATGGGTAAGTCAATTTGGTGATTATAACAAGTTAGGATTGCTGCTCAGGTTGCTTTCACTTGTACAGAACTTCTTTGCGTTGAGTTGAGTAACAGTGTTAAATGTCCCAGTCAAGAAAATTTCACTTATATTGAGACGCCGCCAACTGTAGGCAAAAGTGCAGAAATTTTGCCTTTGCGTTGCGCTGATAGCATTATACAGCAGGGTTCTTTATTGTGCAATGCCTACCCTGATGCAGTCCCTCATTTATTCTAAGTTCCCATCCGAAAGAACCATGACTTTTACTTCCTTATGCAGAGTGTTTGGCGAAAGAACAGTCACTTCCCACTTGGGTCAGACTTGGTGGGGTTCAAACCCATGACCTCCCACTTACAAAACAAGCACTTTACTGAGCTACCACAGTGGTGTTTTATTTTTTGTTGATCGTCAAAAAAACACTTTCATAAATATCCACAGAATAATACTAGATTTAGTGAGCCAAGTTTTTTGAGAAAAACTTTTAAAAATGTTTAATTTGTAAATTTTGTTTATAATTCTTACTTTTAAAAAATAAAACAACTTAATATTGTCTGAAAAACAGTATTTTAGCTCCCAATCTAACTACCAAGTACTTTTTTTATTTTGGTTCTAGATTAAGTGTACTCCAAATCTAACTACATTTTATTTTATTTTGGTTCTAGATTAAGTGTACTCCTGGCATTAGTGTTAAGTAATGATGAATCTACACAAGAACATGCAGTGGAAGCCTTGAATGAATTATTAACTATTCCATCAATTCAGGTAACCTTTAATTTATATGAAGTATGATTTGTTTGATTTTTGCATATTGTGCATTACTAAATTGCTTAATTTGATAGAATTTTATTCAAAAATTTATTATATTATTATTTTTATACTTTATGTAAATTTTTCAAGTCATTTTCATTAAGTCATTTTGAACATTTCATACAAAAAAAAATTTATAAGTGAAGGATACAAATTGAAAATTTTTCCTTATTTCTATCTCTTTTATTACTGATACATGTGCTTTGAAATGTAGGGTCAAAGGTCATAAAGGTCATCTGCATGACATTTACTCTATAGTGAGGCTTTAATCTCGAGATATTTAATGTTGATGTGTTTGGTTAAGGCTTTTTGATTGCTTAGGTATTCAGGTGAAATTTATCTTCTTCTCAAATACTAAGACACCAACTACAACCAATGCTATCTCTAAAACTGAAGAGATTTTTTATTCATGACGTGAGTGAAGTGGATTAATGGAGTTTGAAGTCCAGTCAAGAGGTCTGTTCAAGAGACTGGTCGCTTTCCACTGCACTCATGCATACAATTTTTATGTTCATTTAACAGTCACGAGCAATCACATTGAATCTAAGTCATCTTAATCATCCAGATGCTTTAAAAATAATCTTCCTTAGATACAGACACAGATACTTGACTGGAGAAAAAAATGTCAAAATTTATATAAATTAAATCAGGCATCTGTACACAAGTTTTAACTAATTCTTATCATTCAAATCCCTTCTAGAAAGATAACATACACTTGCCCTGAAGTATGAATTAAAATGCATGTTGGATTCAGAATTTATTAAAACATTTTTTTATAAACTTTGTTCGAGGGACACCATCTTGACTCTAAGACCAACAACCGTACAATAGTAATAGCTGTCACACTTGGGGGAACAATAACTCCTGAATGGCTTGCATGCCAAATCAAAAGCATATGTACACTGTCTTGAACGGGCCTCTTGTTTTTTCACTTACACTGAGTCAGTTCGGAAATGGTTAGAGGGAATATCATAAGAAATAACTACCAAATCTTGTGTTGTAGGACACTCTTGTAGAGATGGGAGGTGTTAAAACACTTAGTGCATTACTTCACTCAGAAAATGCTCGGATTATGCAAGAAGCTGCTTTGGCTATTTATACCATAGTGTCGGAATCGGAAGAAAATAAAAGTGCAGTTGTTGCTGATCATGGGTAAGGAAAAATAATATAAACTGTATAATTTGCTTAGCCCTTGTTGACTGTTGAGTAATAAGTCTGAATACATTATACATGGTATAAAAGTTTTAACTTGGTATAAACAAAACAAAATCTGATTCTAATTATACCTCTTGTGAAATTCTTGAATTCTGATTGGCTAGTAGCAATTTGGGTAAATTTAATGTCACCTTGTGGTTTCAACATAAGATAAGAAGAAAGTCTACATCACATTTTAACATTAACTGACAACACTTAATAACTGTTGGCATTATGAAAAATGTCACGTGCAAAAATCTGCATATACGATTCGAACGCATCCGTACATGTATTCTAAATCAGTACAACACTTTTCTAAAGTGATGTAAACTTAGATTTATGTTACAAGTGTCTTGATAAGTAGATAAATTGTTTACAGACAAATGTACCAGGTAATGTACTTTGGTTACATAGTATAATAAAGGCCAACAAACGGTATAATATAATATAAGTATTACATTTCTGATAGGGTAACAGTCCATATTGTCACCTCAAGAAATTTCATTGTCAACCAAAGCAGAGGTTGACACTGAATTTTTAGTAATATTTATATATTGTCTGAAATTGATCTATTTGGTATTTTACAAGCTTATTCTGGTATGCTTGTACATCATCATAAATTTGTGGCTATCCTCAGTCAATTACTCAAGAGTACATGTACTGTGTTTATCAAGCACTGGAGGGTGGGATCAATGGTAAACCGAATGCCTGTTTCTTCTTTATTTTTCCTCATTTTCAATGGCAATATAAATTATTAGAGGTTATGTCCAGAATACATGCAGATATTTTGTGAAAGGTCCAAAACTCTTGAAATTATCAAATCATGTATGTGGCCCCAAAAATTAGCTAAAGGTCGTGTAGCATTACAGTTGTAGTTTTACAAAGTAAACTAAACAGTAAATGAAAAATATTTTCAGAATCTTAAATAATTAAAATGAATAAATAAAAATAAACACTAAAAAATCATTTAAAACAGAAAAATATTTATGTTTGTAGACTTCAATGAAAAATTTGTTATTTCTTTGTAAAATTATTATTACACTGATTATTTTGTACTGTTGAACAGAGTTATACTTTCCTTGTTGTCTGGGCCCTTTTCTTAAAAGTTGTACTGATTAAATACTTGTCACATGTGGCTAATCAAGAAACAATTTAACTTTTAGTATTTTAGCTGCATTTTCAGGTTAGACAACTTGGCACATGTTACTTATTAAGGAACATTGCATTTATCATTTTTTGGTTTCATTATTTCTGCTTGTATTTTCAGGTTAGATGACTTAGCACATGCTGCTAATCAAGGAACAATTTATTGCCAGAGAACCATTGCTAGCATCTTCTTAGAACTGAGCTTTAACAAGGACATCAGAGCTTTGATTACATCAAGAAATATTCCAGGTATTTATATTCATGATTTTGTTATACCTCGCCACCGCAAATGCAGAGCAGGGATATGGAAATACCCTCCATCCATGTGTGTGTGCATGCATCCATTTATGTGTGCTTGTGTGTGTCCATGCATGCATCTGTGTCCGACAAAACCTTGTTAAACCGATTCTTTTCAAACATAGCAGGCTTCTTCCTTTTTGCCTGCAGTTGTTTCCATGATTTTTCTGTGTTACTCTTGTTATTTTTTGGAGAGTAATGCCCCTATTTCAACTTAGAATTTTTCAACATTGCTGACAAACCTTGTGCATCAAACTTCTCCAATACAATTAAACTGATTCTTTTCAAACATTACAGGCTTCTTCCTTACCACCTGCAGATGATCCAACAATTTTTTTATTGTTTCTGTAATTATTTTTTAGAGAGTTATGCCCTTTGTTGACTTCGTTTTTTCAACATTGGAAACAAATCTGTACATCAATCTCCTCATACTACATTGCATTGATATGTTCTGAACATTTATCATAAACAGATTATCCCTTACTTTTGTGTTTTGCTGTGATTATTTTTGGAAGTTTTGTCTCCTTTAAATTAAAATTTTAACATTGAATTGATTGTCTCCATAAAGTGACAAAGACCTTGAATAGAATATACATGTATATATATATATATATATATATATATATATATATATATATATATATATATATATATATATATATATATATATTTACATGTAGCAATAAAATCTAAAAGATTGAATGTTGGCATATTTTGTTGAATACTTTCTGATTATGAGTTATAAGTATCATGTGTTTTTTTTTTTTTTTTAATGTGGTTTGAACATGGATTGGAATGTTTGTTTTTGATTAAGACATATGAAACGTCATATTAAAAACAAATTTAAAATGTCATGCCCTCATTTCTATTAGAGTGTTAAGGCAGAGCTTTTTCAGAGCTAGGGTCCTGAAAGAATTTCCCTTTACTTCATTATGCAGTTCACCTGCCATAGAGCCTTGGTTTGAATTTCTGTGGAGTCCAGAATTTGTTCGTTTTTGTTAAGAATCAATACTAGATTTTACAGATTTTATTATTATTATTGTTTAATAATCTTTTTCAGCACAATCAATGATTAACTTATGTAGAAGTAATGACCCAGATACCCAGAGATATGCTTTACAGACCTTAGAACTGCTGGCTATCGAGAGCTCAGAAATGATTTGTGCTCAGGTTTGTAGATTTTTGTTTACTAGTAACCATGGTAACTGCAGTTAAAGACAACATAAAAGATATGCAAATGATATAGGAGTTGTTTGCATCATAGATATCTTTAAAATTTTGTTGTTGTTTTGTTTTAAGTTCTTGCAATACATTACTTTTAAAGGGCTTTAGATGAGATGTTTAACTATGATCAATTCTTGTTGACCAATAGTAATGGTCATTTACTCAATACAGTTGATTATACTTCTGCTGAGGTTTAGTGGGTGTATGGGAATCACTATGTCTGGTGTCTATGCATCTATCTGTCTGGCTTTGTAAATTTTGTAAATTTGTGCCTGGGCTCAAGAGAAATTTATTGAAACTACACACGAATAATCTCCACAGTCTAAGGATGTAACTCCACAGTGTAAGGTATTAACTAAAGTAATAATTTAAAAGTTTTCTTGAAAAATTTGAGCCAGAACTCTTTCCTCCTCCAGAGAAATGTCATGAAACCAAACACAAAAAAAACTTTATAGTCTAAGTATTAGTCAGATATGGCATGACCATGAATCAAATTATAAGCATCATAAAGGTCAGTATCTCCATAATAAATGTCAAGATTGGAGTTTGTTCTAGTTTGTTCTTACCTGTTTGGTATTAAAGAGTACATGTATCTATGTATCTACAGATATTTTAAAGCAGAATAGTTTCATTAATATGACTAAATAAAATATATACCAGTATGTATAAAATTGTATGTTTTCAGGAGGACCTACTGGAAATTCTACTGGATCTGCCGTTAAAGACTATGGATGAGAAACTGTATCTACTGGCTGGTAAAATACTGTTATACTATGCTGAAAATCAACAGGTAAGCATTCTGCATCAATATTTACCTTGATTTTGAAGTCTATTTTTGAAATAAAAAATAATTGTTTTAAAAACCATAATTTAACTAGAACAAATGAAAAGCAACTAGAAATATGATGTACTGTAAATAATTTGTTTTACTTTGATATTATATTGCTGCAAATTAAAAATATTACTATATGCTGTTCCTACATTTTTTGAAAGTTGTCGAAATATATATGATAAAATTTTCAAGTTTTCAAAGGCTTTTTTTGTAACAGTAAGTAGAAAAAAAGTAGAGTTGGACCAGGAATCAAACCTGGGACCTTTCACATCATTTGCAACAGATCTATTCAGCCAAAAATGGAGCAAATCTGTTACATTCCTCTCCTGTTATATTTGAGTTGCCAATTGTCCTATGGGAAAACTCATCTTAATTTCCTCAGATGGACCTCATATGACCCACAGTTTACAGTCTATCATTCCTGAGGGGTACATTATCCACGAAATTGTAACAGGAAGTAGATTAAACGCAGGGTCAGATTTGATTGATCCTGGAACCTCTAACACATGGATAAGTGCTCTACCAACTCTTCCAAAACATCTATCAAACCTGACCCATTACAGTTTACAGTCACATATTCTGTTGTATATACATCTGTTTATATGATTTTTCTTTAACATTAATATTGTAGACCTGTGAAATGCTATTGGAACATTCCAGTGTAAAAGAATCCCTGAGTATGTTTGCTAGAACTCAGGATCCAGTGTTACAAAAGGTCGTTGCTAAGGTCATATTTTGTACCTTTGATACAAGGAAAATGAAGTAAGTTCATTTAAAGATGACTCAAGAAAATTTAAAAACAATAACAACCTGAAACTTTTGATTTAATTTTTTATATTCAATTTACATGTATATTTGCAAAATAATGTGTACATTTTGGTAGTGTGTGCATCTTTATTGATCATTGCTTCTGCAACTTTTTATAAATGTGTGCTCAGAAAACTGTGGAACTCCATAAATTCAAGCAGGTGACTCTGTAATGTCGGGAACCAAATCTGAGTTGAATTGTTGATAACAAGAAGCACAAGACTAACTCCCTCTATCCTTTAATGATCTAAGATCCTTCAAGATGCCATTACAGATCCTTAAAGGTCCCTAAAAAGCTATAATAATGTATCATTGGTATTGACACGTTATTGGTACCATACTTACATTTCTTATTTATCACAGTTTCTCTTTGCTGTTAGGTTTAAATTCCACTTGGGTAGTGTGTAAGAAATTTTTCATTTTGCTTACTGAAGGTTGGAAGTTTTCTCCAGGAACTCCAGTTTTCATCATTTTTGTAAATAATTTTTTTTCATTGTTATTGTTATTTGTTTCAGGAACCGTGCAAGAGAATTGAGACTCGACAGAGTCCTAATGTACATCCGTGATAATGCCGCAGACAGAGATGCTTGGGATATGGCTGATCAAGGTAAGTTTTCTTTATTGTAACTGTAATGATAAATAGACATTATCTTAACAATACCTCTAACAAGTACAGCTAAATCAGACACATACATTACACCGCCAAGACAAATGGTTTGTTTTATTTATTTCTTAGTTAAAATAGTTTTTCATGGATAAAACATAAGTACATATGTATATACACATTTAATAACTTTAATTTTTATTATTATTATTATTTTTTTTTTAATTTATTTATTTATTTATTTTATTTATTTTCTGGTTTTTTGTTTTTTTTTTTTTTTTTTTTTTTTTAGTTTTTTTTTTATGAATAACAGTAACTTGATTTATTGCTGGTGTCTGTGCTATTACTTATTAATAAAAAGTTACTTGTAAAATCACAAGTGTTTTAGGGGTATAAAATACCTTTTATTTCCCTATTTTGTGGTTAAGTGTTCACCATGATACATGTATTTAATTTTAATTATGAAAACTTTTCATTACCAAGGCTTAACTGGACTTATTTTCATAGAACTTATTTCTAATTCCATGGAATTTTCTGCCAACAAAAATTTTTTTAATTACAAACTCATGAAATTTTAATATTTATGATTTTACAGTATGTAAATTCTGAATTAGGCAATTCACCATAGAATAAAACAGATAGTCTATAGTTCTACAAACAAAAGAAGAGTTGAAGGTTAACACATCTACCACAGTCTTCCAAAGTACAGTAATAAGAATAGAAAGCTTTGAAATTCCTTAGTTGATAATTTTTCTTCCGCCCACAAAAATTTAGAAAGACAAAACAGCCATGCAGTTATTGTCGTTATTAACATTTATATATAGTGCACCTGGTGGTAACTGATTTTGGGTAAAAAGAAGCTGGAATTTTGTTTAAATGTATTTATTTGGAGTACATTTGCACTTGAATTTTACAGGTTTACAAGTAATCAATTCTGATGATGATAATCTATCTACTCTACCAACTCTGAGTACACTGGAGAAACTTAACAAGATGGAAGAGAAGGGAAGATTTGGTTCAAGAACATCCCTCGGATCTGATGATAAGCCATCTGGTGGAAGTTTGTCATCCGAAGATTTCAAAAAGGGACTTAATTAAAGGAAGCAGAATTAATGCTATTCTATCTTTCACAAAATACAAGCATGAATGTTAATCTGCTGAATGTGTTGATTTTTTTTTTTCATCATAAAATATGAAAATAACCATAATAAAAACAATAGAATAACTTTGAATACTTTTTAGCATGAAATTTGTTTTTCCACACTTTTTCAACTTTTAAAAGAGAGCATATTGTGTAAAGAGAATTCATATGCATGCAACTACACTTATTTTCTAAAAAAAATAATGTTGGTATTTCAAAAAATATATTTTTTTAGGATTATGCATTCCAGTTTGTGATTGAAATTATTGTTAAAACAGCAAAATTGTGATAATTGGTTTATATAAATTTCTTTTATTATATTATTATAGATACTATTAATTTTTTATTCCGTCCATTTTATATTACATTTATTAACACACATTTTTCTCAGATACCTCTATCTTGTATATTGTATTATTTCACTATACCTATGATTCTATACAGCATTTATAAAGGGGATTTGATTGTCAGGTTTTCTTAATACTAAGGTTTTTGTTTTACCTTTGAAAGCATGGTCTCATCATGACTCAATACAAGATTTTTTATTATTATTACTATTACTATTATTTCTTTTTGTAGTTTTATAGTTTTCACAGAGAAACAACATGGTTTTGTCGTGTTACCAGTAATTTTTGTCTTTACCAGTAATTTTTATGTTGTAACCAGTAATTATCTGATTTTATTCTCTTTTATTACTAAAGAAAATGGGATTATCTGCTAGTAATTGTAACTATCACCAACTAAATAATTTTAAAACTGATTACTGGATGGTTTCTGTTTATGAAATAAATAACTTTTATCTAGAGTAATCTCCCTTTTGCCATACAGCCAAAAATGAACCATTCCAGAGGCGTATTCAAGATACTGGTTGCTGTGCACTGCGCTGGCAAATACAATTTTTATGTCTATTGAACGGAGGCGAGTACTCGCGTTGAAAGTAAGTCACCATAATCATGTAGATGTTTTAAAATAATCTCCCTTAGATTTGGACACTGACACTTGACTAAAGAGAAAATGTCAAAATATAAATTAAATCAGGCATCTGTACATAAGTTTTAACTAATCCTATCATTCAAATCCCTTCTAGAATGATACTATACACTTGCACTGAAATATAAATTGAAATGCATGCTGGTTTCAGAATTTATTAAAGCCATTTCTTAAAAACTTTGTCCGAGAGACGCGATTTTGAATCTAAGGTGAACAACCTTAAAATATTGATAGCAGTTGCTCAAGTGTGCTTGCACAACCATACATTATTGAACAGTTTGAAATCAATGCGTAAGCATACATAGTGTATCTTGAATGGGCCTCTGTTGTCATCACTTTTCATCATAGTAAAAATAATCATTTTTAACTGCTAAAAGTGTATATATTAAGAATTAAGTTTCTTTCATTTGTTATAATATTATGTTTTAAACCTTTTATACACATATAGCTGTTGACCAGCACCTTTATATTCTTCTGCAAAAATAATAATGAATATTTCAGTATTTAGTTCAAACTTTTGGTCATGTCAATGGTATAACAAAAATGTCAACTTTTTTATTTAATATGTCCAATAGTTATCTTCTCAAATACACCAAAATCCTAAAATCATTCACTTTGTAAGTGTATGCTATAATATCTTTAATTAAATCTGACCAAGTTTATTTTATCTTTTAGCCAGTTAATTTGAATAAGTTTGAACTATATAATTCAGATTTGTATCTAAGTACAAATGATCCAATTTACCATTATTTTTTTGTACATCAAGTCTGTTTCATATTTACAACTTTGTTCTACCTAAAAGCCATTTAACTTGAACAAAAAATTAACCTTATAATTTCAGATTTAGCCTCATCATTTGATGAATTAATAAAGTTTTTAATAACTTTTTTTACGCATAAATTTCTTTCAGTGCAACTTTGCTTCACTTAATTACCAGTTATTTGAATGATATTGATAAAATAATTTTTTCTTTTTTTGTACATTTAAGTCTCTTTTTAGTACAACTTTGCATCACCTTATTACCAGTTAATTTGGATATTACAATGTATTTATAAGTACATGTATATTATAATATAGTTTAGATTTTCATCACCATGGAAATGAATCAAGGTCTTATTAATGTTTTTGTATAAATTTGTAAGTTCATCTTTATTGATTTATTATATTTTTGACTGAAGGTTGGCTGGTCCACCTCATTTTGTTTTATATACAACATTAACAAAATAAAAGAATAACATTACCTAAACGTGTTGTCTTTTTAATGTTTTTAGTAGGAACAATAGTATATTATACAGTTACCACTATGGTAGCCCAGTTGGTAAAGTGCTTGCTTTGTATGTGGAAGGTTGTGACTGTTCTTTCACAAGCACTCAGCTTTTAGAAATGAAAATTATGGGGTCTTTCAGCTAAGACCTTAAAAACTGATGTCCTGTGTCACAGCAGACATGGCATATTAATGATCCTCCCTGCACATTGCCCTAAGTGCACTGCAAAGGTCAAATTTTATTCCACTTCATCTATAGCTGGTGACTTCTAGATATAAGTGAAATACTCTTGACTGGAACATAGAACTAATATACTATGCAGCTGTTAATGGCTTGTTAACTTTTGACTCAAATTGTTTTTCCATCTACCAAATAATTCAACAAGAGCTGCAAGAATTACAGCACATCTCATATACACAAATTACAGCACATCTCATATACACATCTGCTTCACTGAAACATTTGATACCAACACTGAAAATAAATCTCTATCCATAAGTACATATAATTATTCTTCTTGAAAGCTAACATATCTATCGTAAAAATATCAATCAAACACAAGTTCATATAAAAATTTATTGCTTTTTAAATAAATACAACTCAATATTACATAATTATTTACATGTCAATGGTCAATAACAAACACAGTAAAATGACTTCTTGTACACTTAGGTAGTCTTTGGATATATATATATATATATATATATATATATATATATATATACTTAAACTTGCAAAAGTGTTGGGTCTCGCATATAAGACCTAAATATTGGGACCACACAGAAATACTGTAGTTAGATGAACAATAAGTTCAGAAACTAACCATCTTATGATGCAACAACACATGTATAGCTATGTATAAAAGTTTTTTCTAGTGCTTATTTGACTACCAGTCATGTCTTTTTAAACCCAATTTTTGGGTCGAACCCAATAAATTTATTGGGCCATGTAAGAAAAGGCCCAATAAAGTATACACCATATACAATATAGTTGGGACCCCATATACAATATAGTTGGGACCCCCTTGTTAAAGACCCAATATTTTATATAACATCATCCAATTAAAAATATCATGTGTGGGACAACTATGGTATGTATTGAACAAAAAATGGAACTTATATTAATGTCTTCAATTATATATAAATATTTTTTTCAGAGAATTTACAAAATATTACACCTCATTTGAATATATCGCGAAAATTGGTGATAATGTATGTTAAATGACTGGCTATCTTCTTTCAGAATTTCAAATTTGAACAAAATCATTTGATAATAGAGTCCACAATGGTCATTTATACGTTTTTTTTTGTTTACAGTAAAAGTGACCATCAGATGTTGGGTCGGATGACCTGGTACAAACTTTAGTCTACCCCACCTAGGGACCTTTCACACCAT